>CM067372.1:154218934-154589446 GCA_034401795.1 Chaetoderma sp. LZ-2023a | reverse complement strand
AAGACAGAACGCCTGAAAACCCCAATTATGGGCAGTGACCATAATTGCATATTAGATGAAGTTAAAGACAGAAACGCTAGGTCTAATTTTAATGACACATCTCATAATATTTTGAAACACATCTGTGAATATAAAAGCTTGTTAGACGGTTATCAGATTGAAAATCCAGAGGGCAGGGACTTTACTTGGTTTTCAACTGATGGAAAGAAAGCATCCAGATTGGACAGGATCTATGTAGAACGATCATTGAAAGGTTACATGTGTACAACTAACATAAAACCAGTAACTTTCTCTGATCACAATATGTTTTCCATCACATTAGACAATGCCGACTGGATCAAACCAGGAGATGGATTTTGGAAACTCAATGTAGCGTTGTTACGAGATAGTTGCTATCGCAAATGTGTAGAAAGTTGTTTGAGGCATTGGGATGAAAAGAGAAGTTTGTATGAATGTATAATAGACTGGTGGGAGGATGTTAAATCCGGCCTGAAACATATTTCAAGGCAGTATTCCATCAGGAAAGCACGTGAAATACGAAAGCGTAAAGAGGCGCATCAGAGGTCGTTGTGTACAATTAATAATGGGGAATAAAATTATTACGAACTATTAGTTAAATTAAAAGGTAGACTAAATGAAATAGAGAAATATCAGTTTGATGGGGCCAAAATAAGGGCAAGAGGACAAATGCACACCGACCAGGGTGAAAAGCCAATATTAAAGTCAATAGAGACAAATCTAAGGGATAATTTTTGGGCGCTTGGAAGGACAGGACTGACAATGTTATGGATATTAACTGGTCAGATGATGTCATAAAGATTTTGGGTATTTACTTTAGTAGAGAACAGGATGTAATAATAAACTGGGAAGAAAGGCTATCCAAGCTAAAGTGCGCATTCGTAAATTGGAAACGACGTCGCCCTAACTGTATTTGGCATGACATTTGTCCGTAATAATTTAATTTTATCTGGACTGTGGTATACCGCTTCTGTAGTTCATATGCCCAAATCAGTAGAGTCAAAGATCAACACGTTACATTTTGTCCCTTCTTATGGGAGGACAAAGCCCATTTACTATCACAGTCAATCCTCACCAATGAAAAGCATGCCGAAGGCCTGGATTTGGTTAATGTTTCAGCAAAGTGTGTTTCTTTAAAATTGAATTTCTTGAATAAGTTACTTACTTCAAACTCATCTTGGTCAAGTGTTTCAAGGACACTTCTCCAAAGGTACCTAGACCCATTTCCAGTAGAATGTTTATTTATGTGCAATAAACTGCCACCTAATCATCAACAGATTCCAAATGTATATAAAGAAACTGCTCGAAGCCTCAAAAATATTTACATGATCAATGCCACAACCCAATTGTTGGGAAGATGCCTTAGAGCAACGTCTTTGGGGCAACGAGTTGATTCGTGATAATGATGATGTATTATATTTGCCCTCTATGGCCAAAAATGGTATTCAATATTTACGTGACTTGGTAAATCCGAAATCTCGTAAATGGAATGCGATGCAAGATGTAGCAAGAATAACATCAATGAGACATATTGATGCTCAGCGCTTATTTGTTAGAATACAGAATGCAATACCTGCTGTATGGTTCAAATTGCCGAAAGCACGTGGCAACATTGATATGTTGCAACCAACATTGGTATTTATGTCAGAACACATAAAATACAACATGGCATCTAGAGACTGGTATAGTAATTCTAATGCAAAGTCTGAGACAGATTCCTATTGTGGTTAGGCATTGGACAATTTAGGATACGCACCAACGAACTGGAAAAATGCCTGGAAAGCAATACATCTACCTTGTCTACCAGGATATGCACGGGACCTGGCATGGCGATTACTCCATCGAAGGCTATGGGTTGGCCATCTTACTTATATGTGTAAAATAACAAGTACAGACTGGTGCTTATTATGTAATACTGAGGAGGAAATGATAGATCATCTATTTACTCAGTGTCGCATAACTACTGGCTTTTGGGTACATATCAATATGCTCCTTGCTAAATTTGGAACCAAATATGTGAATTTAGTGGCTGAAACAATTTTGGTCAAAGATTGCTCAACTATCAGACGAATCATTAATAGCAAGGAGAAAGAATTGTTAATAACCCTGTTATCTGTAGGAGTGTGGGCCATCTGGAAGCATCGGTGTTCAGAGGCCAGAGATAAAACCGGCAACAACCATCAGAGAGCCACACAAGCTATATTTCGATCATTGTTGATAAACTGCATTCATTGTGAATTTTACAGGCTAGTAGAACATGGAAGAGAAAGTAGATTTAAAGACGTATGGTGCAAAACTGGCCTAGTATCAATTGAATACGGATATCTAAAAATATCAGAAGCGGAACTAGCACACTCGCTGCTTGCTGTATATTGATAAATGCTATTTTTAATTTAATTTACTTGCCTTGTGATCTGCCGCTGCCCCACCACCAAGCCAGTGGCTAAGACAGTGGTAGCTAGTGTCACGTCACCCAGCGGGATGGCAACGATGGCACCCACCCCTGTAGCGAGAGTGACCACAGCTGCCACACCAACACTGGCTCCAATCACACCCGCAGCAGTGGTTGTACATGCCAGGACGTTGTAGGCTGTCTTATATCGCCTGCGCGTTCTGCTGTACTTTTCTGCCTCATGGACGAGATTCTCCCTGAGGGCATCTATCTGCTGGAGTCGCCAGCTATGTACTGTACCACCCTCGTCAGCAGTCAGGGAGGGGTGTAGTTATGGTTGCTTCCGCCACTCTGATTTTGCCATAGTATACCTGGAGATTAAACCTGCATCACCTGCAGAATCTGATCATGAGTCATAGAGGGTTCATTTTGGAGAGCCTGGCGAACCGTGCCAGCTTTTTAGTGTCGAGACAGACGTCTCTTAGAAAGTGGTCATCCAGCACTATGTCGGGTGCCAGTAGCTTTCTGAGACGTGACATCTGGAACGTCACCTTATGACCAAGATAGTAGGTCCGCCGCTGGATGGCTTTCTTGGTCTTACACTTCTGTGCCCTCTCCTCCTCCCACTGTATGACATCTGGCTCATCCTCGTCTGTGAAGACACCTGGCTCATCGTCGTATGTGAAGACATCTGGCTCATCGTCGTATGTGAAGACATCTAGCTGATCGTGGTCTGTCAAGACACCTGCGTCCCGCTTACTCTCCTCCAGGAGGGCCTGCCAGTATCGGGTACCTTCACTGTTCCTCCACCTCCTTGCCTTGCTGGCAGCCTGTTGATACCAGCTCTCCCGCTGTAGTCACTCTCATTCTTGTTGACAGATCTGTTGCTGTGCGAGCATCTGTGCGAAATTAGTAACGAACATTCATCTTGCGGTTGGCTAGAGGGAAAGCTTTGTTTCGGATCAATAGTTCAAATATCTAGGTCACAAGTGTCACTAAGTGATTACCAAAATACACATAAATCGAGAACGCAAGCAGGTAGAATTACCCAATTTGGTCCATCCTTTCATATTATTGGTGGCTAGAAGTTTTCTTAGTTTCAGGACAAAGCATCAAATATCTAGGTCACAGGGTCACAAAGCGCATACTGGAATACACATTTTTGGCCATAACTCTTGAGAGCAAGGTCAAACAACCAGATTTAGCACACGCATTCACATTGCGACAGCTTATGATTGCTTTGAGTTTGAGGTCAACGGATCAACTATCTAGGTCATAGGGGTCGCTAAGTGCATTGTCCAGACAGAGCGCAAAGGCGTGAGTTAGCGTCTCACTCGTGTGCATTCTAGTTTTGATTGTGACAGCAGTCAATGAGTGAAGTATTTGATTTGGACGTCAGATACTCGAGTGACAGATCGGATTCCTCCATTGAGATAGATCCTAGATAAGAAGACCAGTTATCTGAGCTCTGTTAGTGAGACAAAGAGACAACATTTGAACCACCACCCACTTAAGATCTGTTAGCGAGACAAAGAGACTACATTTCTGTCAAATGAATATCCCCATGGATAGGATGACAATAAAACCGAATACTGGAATCCAGCACATACAATGGTCAGTGTACAAGCTAGTGTGCGGGACAACCTGCACATGGGCAGAGCAGGGCTATCGTCAGAATATTTCTCCTGGGCTAGGATGTCAGATTATACTTTGAACGCTGAATTACCAGAATCCCAATTTCAAGATAAATTTACAGGAGAGCTGTTCAATATTTTGAAAACCAATTTGACTTGGAGCTGTTGTTGATGTCAGTAACAGACTCCAGTCCAAATTAGTTTTAAAATATTCAACATATTGTTTTACTTTTAGATTGTAGATCTATCAATGACGAACGATTCGTACCTTTATTGTGCATTTCAAATTTAATGACAAGGAGTTCTGCGTTAAGTTAATATAATTAATTCTGACATCAGCTATTTGAGTGGAAGATTGGATACCTCTATTGATCTTGATATCAGATACGTCAGACACTTGAGTGGCAAATTAAATACCTCTATTGATTATGATATCAGATGCGCGAGGGGCAGATTGGATACCTCTATTGATCATGTTATCAGATACTTGAGTGGCAGATTGGATATCTCTATTGATTATGATATCAGATGTTTGAGTGGCAGACTGGATACCTCAATTGATTATGATATCAGATACTTGAGGGGCAGATTGGATACCTCTATTGATAATGATATCAGATGTTTGATGGGCAGATTGGATACCGCTATTGATTATGATATCAGATACTTAAATGGCAGACTGGATACCCTTATTGATTATGATATCAGATACTTGAGTGGCAGATTGGATACCTCTATTGATTATGATATCGATACTTGAGTGGCAGACTGGATACCTCTATTTATTATGATATCAGACACTTGAGTGGCAGATTGGATACCTCTATTGATTATGATAATCAGATACTTGGGTTGGCAGTTCAGCTCCCTTCATTCTATCGGCATCTAGGGCATACAAAGTTGATAAAATGATCGTGTAAAGATGTACATGATACAAATCTGCTACAGCTGGTCTGGACTCTTCAATCATTCGAACCATTTCTAGCCATGCCCCGCCCATTTTAGCCATGCCCTGCCCATTTCTAGTTAAGCTCCGCCCACTTACTACGTGTGTTAGAATCGATTTATATAGGGCCTACTTTAAACCCTAAATTAACAAAATCCCAAATTTCATGGCAATTATACATGTAACGTATTGAAATTAATCTGACTGGGAGTTCTTGCTGCCTAGGTTAAAATATTCAACGGATGCTTTTTAAAGACATTTTGACGGACTTTTTGATTTTCGTGACTGAGCTATAATACGTCATTATGATTATGACGTCAGCTATCTAGTGGCGTAATTAATTATGACGTCAGATACTTGAGTGGCAGATCAGATCCTAGTATTAGTCAATATTTGATAACTCTATTACAATTTACGTGGATGCCCATTGCGTCTTTGCTATAGTGCATGATAATATAATTACGAAATCAATAGAGAGATCCATTTTAGCTATACCCATGCCCATTTCTAGCCAATGCCCCACTCATTTCTAACTACATCACGCCCATTTCTAGCTAAGTACAAACAGCACTCAGTCAAATTAGTTCCAAAATACTCAGTGCAATGTTTATTAAATAGTAAGTACATACAATTCGTACAACTTGACGGATTATGAAGCAATTATTACGGACATAGCAAGTAATTCATGACGTAGGCCCTAATTGCTTGTAACATCAAAATACGTGTGACGTAATTCGTTATGGCGTCATATATTTGACTGGCAGATCGAATTCCTTTATTACTTCACAAGTCAGATGACGTCACCATAATATTGACTTTTAGCTCTGTCCAGAAAATCGAAATGCCCTTCACTAAGGTATTAATGTCTTTACAGACATGACTTTACAAACTAATGAACATCCATAGAGAGCAACAGAGCAGAGTTGAATTAGTTCCAAAATATTCAACAGCTTACCTGTATAGTTACCTTGAGATTTAGATGCTGGGAGGTCAGGTTTCATACTTTTTAATTCGTTCAGACATGAACAAAAAGACGGCGGAATTTAGCTAAATATGGGCGTGGCACAGCTAGAAATAGGCGTGGCATGGCTAGAATGGTCGTTGCATAGCTAGAAATGGGAACCACAAATGGGCGTGGCATAGCCAGAAATGGGCGTGGCATAGCAAGTATTAGCATGGCATGGCTAGAATCTGCGTGGCCGTGGAACAGCTAGAATGGGCGCGGTATAGCTAGAAATGGGCGTGACGTAGTTTGAAACTGACCCGTCAATTATCTTTATGCATTGCATCGCTCATCAATAAAAATTAATAAAAACAATTATCTTAAATATTCGTGTTTCACTTTTAGCTTGTAAATTTTTTAATGACATGTTCGCCCTTTAATGGCTAAATTTGTTAAAGAAAATCAAAATATCTGCTTATTGAATGTCAATTTGCAGTCCATGATAAGACTATTTGTGAAAATTTCAACCTACAATGACTGGCTCGGTTGCCGAACCAGTCATTCTAGTGGGGAAATTTTCACAAATATTATTCTCTTTGCGTGCAAATGTACATTGTTCAAGACTGCTGCAGAGGTCGTTTTGGCCGTCTTCATCATGAAAGTTTAATGTCGTAATATGAGAAATTTTTTAGAATTCAGGTGGTTATGGTCTGACCTTTGTCTCTTTGATGTCAGGCGTACATCATTTGATTGTGACGTCACCTAACAAGTATCTTGATTATGACATCAGTTACTTGAGTGAGTTCATATCCATGAATTGATCAAGGACACATTAACGGACACTAGAGAAGATTGATGAATGGAGATAGGAACAAAAAGATAGGAATATAAATTGATGGTATGGGAGAGGAGGAAACTCTATCATGTAATTTCCTTAACGAAATTTACTCGACATAGTTTATTTGTTTGAAATTAAGTAAGTACAAAAACAGACAAATGGATTTAATTTACAGGAATCTTTTTATTTCATGATGATAGTTACAATTTTCAAATACATAAAATTGCAATATATTTTCATGATGGTTATAAATCTGTTCTGATATTGCAATGGAAATAATATTCTATAAAAAAAACCTATTTAATTACATTATTCTATTTATAGATCAGATTATTTGGTCAGTTAATTATCCAATTATCCCATTTAATCCTGATTTGAAAGCTACCTTGTTTCACAATGTGTACAGTCTCTCTTAATTTATTGGTACAATTTAAAAGTAACTTCGTTTATTCTGATATAATTGTGTACATATGTGTGCTTAGGAAACAGAACTATGGTCGTGGTGTATGGTTAGTATAGATACAATGAACACGATGTCATAATAGCTGAATAAGGGAAGACTGCAACTGGCCATGAACGTTATGTTCTTATCTTTCACAGCGAGAACATGCAGTAATACTGTTTCCACTATGGCAGTCAATTATCATACTCATTGAATTGAATAATCTGAGATAACAAGTCAGCAGTAAACATGTTAATAAACTGTAAGAACAACAACAATCTATCAAGTAGCACTAGTTACAAAATAAAGAATGAAATATACCTGTGCGTGCGTGCGTGCGTGCGTGCGTGTGTGTGTGCGTTCGAGCGTGCGTGAGTTTGTGTGCGTGTGTGGCTGTGCGTGCGTGCGTGCGGGTGTCCTTGTCAGCATTTCTGCCTAGGGCAACGACCTGCCCATCTTGCCAGTCTATATTTTGCACGGTCTGCTTTCTTCAGTTCCCGATGTGGCACAGCTGCTGCAGAGGCTGGGTTAACTGTTTCTTTGTCTAGGCTGCTATGCCACATAATTGTATCTTTCTTCAGACTGCTAATACTTATAAGTGAATCTGTGTCAAAGCTGTTATCGGTGTTTTTGACCAAGCTGTTATCAGGAGGGGTGTCTCTAACAACGCTGTTATGAGGAATATGTGTGTCATTGGCTGAGCTGTTATGAGGAATATGTGTGTCTTTGACTGAGCTGTTATGAGGAATATGTGTGTCTTTGAGTGAGCTGCTATGAGGAATGTGTGTGTCTTTGACTGAGTTGCTATGAGGAAGAGGTGTGTCTTTGACCGCGCTGCTATGAGGAAGATGTGTGTCTTTGACTGAGCTGTTATCAGGAAGAGGTGTGTCTTTGACTGAGCTGTTACTAGGAATAGGTGTGTCTTTGACTGAGCTGATATAAGGAAGATATGTGTCTTTAACTGAGCTGCTATCAACAACACGTGTGTCTTTGCTAGAGCTGTTATCAGGATCAGGATTGCCCGTAACCAAGATGTTACGCCCCGCCCACCTTGCAAGTTTATACTTTGAATTGTCTGCTTTCTTCAGTTCTCGCATTTGCACCACTGCTGCAGAGTCCATGTCATATTTATCCTTGTCCAAGCTGGTATAACATACACGTGAATCTGCATCACTGTTTTTGATCAAGCTGTTATCAGGAACAGCTGTGTCTTTGACCGAGTTGTTATTAGGACGAGCTGTGTCTTTGACTGGGCTGCGATGAGGAAGAGATGTGTCTTTGACTGAGCTGCTATCAGGAAGTTGTATGTCTATGACAGAGCTGATATCAGGAAGTGGTGTGTCTTTGACTGAGCTGCTATCGGGAAGTGGTGTGTCTTTGACTGAGCTGGTATCAGGAATACACATGTCTTTGTTAGAGATCGTAGAAGGAATATTAGTGTCTTTGTCCATAATACAATCACAATTACTCGTCCCATTGGTTGAGTTGCTATCACGAATCATCATGTCTGTACCCGAGCTGCTACTATGAATGCTTATCCCTTCGTCCAAGCTGTTATCACAGACACTGATCTCTTCGTCTAAGTTGATATCACAAATATGTACGTCTTCGTCCAAGATGCTATCGCTAATACTTATATCGCCGTCCAAGATGCTACCACAAACACTCATGTCTTCATCCAAGATGCAATCACAAATACTTGTCTCTTTGTTTAAACTGTTGTCAGAAAGACGTGCAACTGTGTTCAAGCTGCTCTCGCGAATACCCGAGTCTTTGTCTAAGCTGATATTGCAAATTGGTTCCTCTATGTAGTTGTTATTTATGATATCCATTTCTTCCTGGAAGATATCGTTTCTTAGCTCATCCAGCTTCTTAAATGCACGAAGCCTGATCAGTATACTGCGTTGGAGTTCATATGGTGTCTGGAAGAAGGTTTCAGGACTGAAGCGTTCTGTAAAGAAACAACAACAGACAATTAATGATTCATTAGGTAATACTACATATACATAGAGGATCTCACACGAGTTATCATTTTGTCTAAAATTTATCACACGAGTTTAAATAGGAAGAGCTCATTTGGAACGAGAATTTTTTAGGTCCAAATGAGATATTACTAAACGTGTCTGACATATTTGATACGAAATGGCAACAAGTGTGAGATTCTATTTATCAAATAAGCTATTATTTCGAATTTTCATGATGACTTTGACCATTTTCCTGCCATTGTACATTATGTTTTCCATACCGCTGTAGCAGTTCACTTCTACAAGTTCGGACCAATAAGCAGCAAATTTGTATTTGAACATATTTTCTTGTAACATATATATGTACATTTGGATTGGGCACAAGTTCTGTCAACTTAGAGGCGGGTTTATCTGTTAAAACCTCTGAGCTGTCTATTAAAATTTTTAAAACTGTTTCATTCTACAACATCTTTACAGTAACAAAATGATGCTACAATTAGAGTAGAAGAGCTACTATTACATCATCGCTGCTAGGCGGCAATGGGCAAAGTAATAGGCTACATTGCCCGTGACGTACATAATGAGAGCACGTGACTTCATTACATTAGTGGGGAAAGAAATGACATATAATGGTTTAATGAATGTTATGCAACGGAACATAAGCTTGTTTATGTGATAAAGTAAACTCTCTCAAGATAACAGCAGGGCTCTCAGGCTTGACTTACCAGGGTCTGTCAAGATAACAACAAGGTTCTCAGGCCTGACTTACCAAGGTCTCTCAAGATAACAACAAGGTTCTCAGGCTTGACTTACCAGGGTCTGTCAAGATAACAACAAGGTTCTCAGGCTTGACGTACCAGGGTCTCTCAAGATAACAACAAGGTTCTCAGGCTTGACTTACCAGCGTCTCTCAAGATAACAACAGGGTTCTCGGTGGTGACTTAACAGATAATGCTTCTTAATGAAAACCATATGTCGTGTTAAACCATGCTTTTCTGCCTCTAGAAGCACTTACATATATGTCAATTGTCATACTTCATGAGACTAGTAGATGCATTTGCATATATGACAAATGGTATGCTATAAGAGACCATTAGAAATGGTAGAGGCACCTGCAACCTACCCAAGCTCATCAGCGACACTGACACTCAAATGTCATATAAAAGGGCCCTCCATAAGCAGATAGCTAACATCGACGTCAGCTCCGATTCAAACGAAGCCCTAGCCAAAATACTGAAATCTATGGAATCATCAGCTACCAGCACGATAGGTGTTCTTAAAAACAACCAAACTAGGAATACTGACGATCCTCTAGTAGTAAAACTGTCAGCAGAGCAGAAAGTGTTACAGCTGAGCATCTATCAAAGCGGTCAAAATGAAGACTGCACCAAACTATACCGGGAGTGCCATAACATTCTGCGCCACATTAGCGAATGCATACACGTTTTTGCTATTCAACAAGCAGACTCCCTAGCAGATGAAATCACTGCCATGGATGACTGTCACAAAGTGTTTCGGGTAGCCCGAGCCCTGAAAGTTAATAACTACACAACACCACCACTCACTGTACACAACTCTGAAGGACAGTTTATCGGAACTGACCAGGGCAAAGCCGAGACGATTCGATAATGGTTCAAGACCCCAGGCCACTACTAACTCCAATTAAAACAGCAGAAGTTGAGAAGGCACTTAAAGCCCTAAAATGGGCGTGCATCTGGACCTGATGGCATGGGCAATGAACCATTCAAATATGCAAGTGACATTAAATAAAAACCGATCACGCACCTAAACAATTCAGATTTTATGTACCGCCTTCCCATCGAAGCTATAGGCTAAGTTACCCGCGATAAGTGCTAACCAAGCCCAAAAAGCCACCTGACCCCCAGCCAATCTGCGGCCCATTGTGCTCCTCATCAGCATACAGTATTATCCAATATTACTCCATGCTGCATCCGAGACAAGATCGATGACTTCACCGGATCATGTCAGCCGTCAAACGTGGACGCAGCTGCGCAGACATTGTATGGGCTCAACGCATGCCTGCATGCTTGTATCGGTAGTCATGTCCAAACAAGAGATTTCCACAAAATGGGCATTGACATGTCACGAGCCTTCGGCACTATTAAACGCTCAAATATCCTAGATGTACTACACCAGGCCAGATGCAATGAAGATGAGCTACAACTAGAGAGACTATGCTTGCAGACACCAGGCTGAGAGTACGGGTCAAGTTAGTGAGGTCTGTAGAGTTTGAGACATCAATCTGCTCCCCACAGGGAGATGGTCTATCTCCTGTGCTTTTCACCTGTTACCTTGCTGCTGCATTGAAATCCGTGCGGGAAAGTTTCACGAGACCAAATCCTCCAGTGTCAATACTGGGTAAGCTGTTAGAGATGGAATATGCCGACGATGTGGACTTCATAGAAGAGGAAAAGAACCCCCTTGACGAACTTCTCCCAATAGCTGCAAGCAAGAAAATGACGATCCAATTCGTGGCGGCGAACCATAGAGTAAAGGTGAAATCCTGGGATCACTGCTTTGCAATACTGATCGCATGGCTACACGCTGCATCATGGGGAACATAGATTTCCAGTCCTTCTGGAAGCTATGGATTCGTATATCAAAGATGCCCTTGATATAAAAACCACGTTTATACAATGTAACCTGCGTATCCTTGATGCTGTACAACTGTGTCATCTGGGCAGCTCCAAATGCAGCTCTAGACAAACTCGATGCTTGCCACAGCAAACAACTACCCACCGTCACTGGACACCGATGGCCAGACAGCATAGTTTCCAGTGATGCACTATGCAGGATGTCTAATACGTCGCCACTGTATGTAAAAGTCGCCCAGCAAAGATGGTCCATGTTTGGCCATGTGCTAAGGATACCAGAAGACACACCAGCACAGAGAACCTTGGAATTCGCTCTATTCAGAGCCAGCAAATACAAAGCCAGGAGAGGACACCATTGTATAAATCTGCTAAGCGTATTAAGAGGTGACCTCAAGAAAGAAGAATTCGGCACACTCAAGTCAAGAATGGACCTGAGGAAACTCAGGATTTCGGCTGAGGGCAAGACACATTGGGCAAAAGCGAAGAAGGACTGATTGCAGCTGTAAGATATTTCTACTACTACAGCCGCAGAATACAGTAAGCCATATATACCAAAAGCATTACATATATGACAAATGACATGCTATAAGAAACCTCTAGAAGCATTTACATGTATGACAACTGGCTACTATTAAGAGACCACATATCATTAATGATCAATATCTTACATTCGGCACTAAGCCGATAAAAGATGTAATGAAAGGTGTAAGGTTTTCTGGTTTAATAGTCTATCTCAATTTATTATGGTGTGAAATAAAGAAAACAATTGATGACCAAATTAGAATTATAACATTTTTCGAATTCTTAGTTTAGCGTCGAAATGAATTTAATTAAGCCATGCTCATAATTATGGAAATGAAAGATTTCATTGCAATTAGGCTAATGAATTGGGCACTTACGAATAGATGCTTTGTCAGTTCCAAAAGGTTTCTTTAGTGAGCTCACCTATAACATGTTTTACCACAAATACCTTATGTCATGGCTTGTTTGAATATAATACGTCCAGAGTGTAAATTTTGCAAACCTTGAATAATTCAATCACAAATAAGTTAAACAGTGAAACCTATTAAGTAGGAACTGGTTAATCCAACTGTTTCCAAAATGAATACGAATTCTTGTTAACAATTATCAGTCGTCTTGGAATTAATTCAAACAGGTTCTTGTAAAATACACATGTCCACACTCGACCAAGGCGATACCTATTTCCAGTTCAACAAGCAATGATTTGTTATCAAATATCAATATTTAGTCAGTATTTGGATATCTTAAAATCACTTTTAACAACAGCCATCGCTCTCTAATAAATAGCAGCAACACTTCTGCTAAGAATACCAACATGGTGTTGGCAAAACAACTTCTCATAACATACGACACAATGTGTTGGAGAAGCATAATTTAAAAGGAAAACTCATTCGCAGTTTAAAAGCAGAGATCGTACAAGCTGAACATAGGTATATGAAGACATGTGTACACACTTTAGATTCAAAATAATCTTATTCACAATTGAAATCACACGAAACGCTGGCAAGTATATATATGACGTCATTGCTTTATGATCACCATCAAGGATATGTCATTGAATTATGTTTATGATGTAGCGCTTTAGATAGTTCAAATTGCTGCCATATGTTTCCTTATATAGATGAGTTTGCTTTCATTAGAGTCACTCTTATCGCAAGGACTATAGAAAATTAATTGTCTCCAAATGACAACATGTTTGGATAAATTGTGGTGGAAATGAACATTTTTCTATTCTTGAAATATTTTCAGAGTTGCTAGAAACTTTTCATGCACATGCACATAAATACATATTTAAGTGAGATACAATATTGCTAGATTTCTGTACGATAACTGAACTGTTTATTGTTTCCATTTGTTAAATGTTACCTGCTAATATATAATATATACCTTTATATCTTTTGCACAAAGACGAGGACAATGAAAAGAGCTTCATTTTGTGCTATGTGGATCCATCTCTTTCACCAGATGTTGTTCTACATGTGAAACGACCCATCATTACATAATGTCTGCAAGAGGCAAAACCATTTCTTGTCGAGGTACTATGTTGAGACCATCCTTCAATGAACAGCTGGTTTTGCAATCTTACTGGACACGTGCTCTCTTCATTATCTATGTCAAGATTTGTAATAAGAAATATATATGATTGAGACAGAATACAGGCTCAGGACTATATCATGGATGTGATTTGTAATGGTTCGATATATGTTTTTGCTAATCATTGTCGTTTCGTATTCATAAATAATATTATCCTGTTTCACTGTGAGTTCTAACTGTATATTGACTTTGATCGTGGTGTTGCTCTCTGTGACTGCTTTTGGCAACATAATTGTTAGAAATGAGACCCTTTCCACATCATCTCATTAATTGTTTTGATCAGCCGTATAAGAGATGATCTAATTGTCGATTACATAAAGTAATAACGTTACACAATGTCCCCTGATCTAATTACATAGAAAACGCTTGCAGGAAAATCAGCATCGAGTTACTTCCCCGACATGCATGCATATACTCAGCTCTAAGATTGGATCTGGTTAGATGGACCATACAAAATCAATTGATGTACTGATGTCATGCTAGCCCAATTATTCTACGTCATCCAAAGTTAAAACATATTCTTATTTGGTTACGGGCGTGTGATGCAAAGTTATGGAACTTCACATTGGGTTAAGATGGGACACATGCAATCATCAATGGTCCCATTGTCCAGATGACCTAGAACCTGTGAATATAGCTAGAGATGAAACACTGGCTTTCTGATGACGTCTTGTATGAGGCAGTCTGTGAGCATGATCTGTCTAGGCTTTTAGGAAGATTTTCTATCCAGGTATAATTTATCCAAACCAATCTTTTCTATGCAACGACATGCTAATCAGGATTTTGTGAATACGGCATTCACAAACATACTTTGCATATTAGCTGGCCTTGGCCATGTCCACGTGCACTCATATGATTTAGCAGCATGCCAATTTTTAACACATGTACAAAGATAAATGCTTAGCAATATATGGGCGACATATTTTTAACTGATTTTTATATTTTATTCTGAGCCAGTATAAACTCTAGTTATTGTATTGGAAATTTTATTTATAAATGATATAATTAGCCAATAAAATAGCGTGAAGCACCTTGTGAAATCAAACCATAAGCTCAAGGGAACATGCCCTTGTCAGAGATTTCAATTCAAAGGTAGGTAACTGAACTTATCGTGTAGATTAAAATAAACTTACGTGTTTTAGGCATAGGCACGCCATCCAAACACTGATTGCATAGTGATCTCACAGTTTCAGGTACATCACGGTTGCCATGACAACGGCCATTGAAGAGAACCATTGACTTAATGATGTCCTCTAACGGTTCGTCATTCCGTCTCTTACGATATTCCCGAACTTCTGGCAGGTAAGGAGCCAGCAGCGCACGAACAGTTTCGATTTCCAGATGCATTCTGGGTATATCTGAAAGAAATAAACAAAAAAATATACATAATTTTATTTTGCCTTAATTTAGATGAATTTAAGTTGGCTGTATCCACTAACAATTCGACAAATATGCCAACTATTGCCATAATAAAAGTAAAATAAAGAGAAACAAGAGTAAGCAGAGATTACAGAGTATCGCAAGTTTGTGCCAAGTCGGACCGGACATGAGGATCACGGCAGAGATTACAGAGTATCGCAAGTTTGTGCCAAGTCGGACCGGACATGAGGATCACGGCAGAGATTACAGAGTATCGCAAGTTTGTGCCAAGTCGGACCGGACATGAGGATCACGGCAGAGATTACAGAGTATCGCAAGTTTGTGCCAAGTCGGACCGGGCATGAGGATCACGGCAGAGATTACAGAGTATCGCAAGTTTGTGCCAAGTCGGACCGGGCATGAGGATCACGGCAGAGATTACAGAGTATCACAAGTTTGTGCCAAGTCGGACCGGGCATGAGGATCACGGCAGAGATTACAGAGCATCGCAAGTTTGGGCCAAGTCGGACCGGGCATGAGGATCACGGCAGAGATTACAGAGTATCGCAAGTTTATGCCAAGTCGGACCGGGCATGAGGATCACGGCAGAGATTACAGAGTATCGCAAGTTTGTGCCAAGTCGGACCGGGCATGAGGATCACGGCAGAGATTACAGAGTATCGCAAGTTTGTGCCAAGTCGGACTGGGCATGAGGATCACGGCAGAGATTACAGAGTATCGCAAGTTTGTGCCAAGTCGGACCGGGCATGAGGATCACGGCAGAGATTACAGAGTATCGCAAGTTTGTGCCAAGTCGGACCGGGCATGAGGATCACGGCAGAGATTACAGAGTATCGCAAGTTTGTGCCAAGTCGGACCGGGCATGAGGATCACAGCCAAAATCTGGAAACCTGGTTACACGGGAAGGCATGTGCACAGCCGTACATACAGATGAATGGATGGATGAATGAATGGGTGGGTGGCCGAGCAGGTGTGCTCGATGGGCAGGCGGGCAGATGAATGGATGGATCAGATCAGAATACCCTGTTCTCCCCCCTACGGGGCGATGGTAATTAACATAATAAATCAGAATAGTATATATTAGATATAGTAGAGTAGATCGAGAAGTAATGAATATATATTAGGCTTCTGTCTAGATTAGGCATATTTAAATGAAATGAATTGAATTGAATTTTTAATTTAAGGGCGATTCCGAGCACGTCCTATAGGACAATCTGACCACTTTAATTATTTAAATATAGAAAACACTTGAGGAGACAGATGTCTCTAACTATTTTCCAAACTTAACTTAGATAGGTGCATGCTAGATGCAAAGCTAAACAAAATATTGGTCTTGTTTATTCTTAAAACTTATAATATAGTGGTGTGTCTTATGGGACAGAAAATGGATGTAGTTTTTTACATCGTTTAGACAATCTCAAAATACTGCTCTGCCTAGAGGGTCATTAACATTAAAGCAGGTGTTAATCACAGGACACAACAGAATGAACATTTACTTAGGGGCTAAGATTATTTGATACTCGTGTTTATGTCAGGAATAAAAAATGTTGTGTGTCGTACGGGACATCTAGAAACGTCGTACGGGACTCATTTGTCCTTTTGCTTATTTAGTCACAGTGAATTCTACTATATGGCTGGTGGCTGAGAAAAGTAGGTTTCCACAAGATTTCTATAATAACAGGATTTAAGGGGAACCGTTGAGACTAATTTTAGGCGTTCTCACATAAATCTGCTTCATCGGACGGCAGGTGGAGTGTGTACAGGGTTTATATACAGGAACTGGTGCAGCTCATGTACGGTACCAGATCCTGTACAGTAAGGACTATGGTGTTTGCAGAAAAGAGTTTGTTCTGGGATTTAGTCATTATTGTGATGCAGGGGTGGTTGATTGGGTGAGCGCAAAATTAAGCAGACTCAATCACCTTTTGTCTCCTATTTTTGTGGTTCAATCCTTGAGAATTTGGATCTTTTTCTGCCAAAAGTCTCTTGTACAAGATCAGAAGCTGTATTTGGGTTGCATGGATTCTTGTATATGTCAGAGCCATGCACATATTCTACTTGTTGCCTGATGAAGCAAATTTCTGTGCGAATGTATGAATTGGGTGGGATTGATCTTGTAAGTTGTAGTCATAACAAAGCAAATCTTAACAAATATAACAATAAACAGAATTTACGTATTAAATTCAAATAACAATGCAACTAATAATGCAAATACACTAATAAATGAACTTTTGCGAATGCACAATGACACATATAGACTAGTAGAATGAGCCCGTTTTTTGGGCGGCCTGGAAAGAAAATTCCTATGTTATCAAATCCTGCTAATCTTTACTTACTAAGGTCCATAGTATATTACGGAAAAGAAAGTCCTGACCGATAACACCCGGCACCTTGGGAATTTTTCCTATTGAAATGTATGTGTTTTCTTAAATATTTAATCATCGGCCTTGGGAAATAATAGGTAATCAGTTTTTGAAAGGAAATGCACAGTATTGCCAGATTATTTAACTAAAACAATCACTCATTGGTTCATGATGACTGCAGCAAGATACTAAAACAAACACTGGTTGTTTCGGACTGATTATAGCAAAATAATCACTATATTCAACCAAATGTTTTACAGATTCTTTAGCAGTCTTGTATACCATATTATTTTTTTAAATGTCCAGTAAAAGTACTTGCATGAATTATTAGATACATTGTGTCGTACGGGACATGTACCAGGAGATGTTCAGTACGACACACTGTACATTAATGTGTAATTTTATAGTCATGTAATAAAAAAATACCTTTGAAACTATATCTTGAATTTGGTTATGACTTGAAGTTAGAAAATACTAAGAGAGACATTTGTGTCATTTATATTTATAACACACGTACAACTTTTAGATGTATATGTGTCATACGGGACATTATTTGAAATTGGTATTAATTCATTAAGATAAATTTCAAAATATGTTTTTGAATATCTTTTAGACTGTATGGCTTTTTATATACAATGCATCATTCTAATGATTCCACAGCATTTTAACATTGGGACTACTATTTCCCCTGAATAATTCAAAAACAAAAAACAACAAAACAATTTTGAAAAAATAAACAAATTCTAGACTTTAATGAATTCACCTCAAAATATATATGTTTGCCAAAGTTTAGATCAAAAATCATAACAGATCCCGTAAATTGGTTTATTTAAGCAGGAAAATACACCATCAGCAAGGCCAGTTAAGCATTTTGAAATTTTAGTATGAAAGTCCTGGTTTGCTCGGAATCGCCCTTAAATGGAATAACGTGTAATATACCTTACCATAGAACTGCATAGAGTAAGTAATACATAATACAAAGTAATATGAATGATTTGAATTTAATTTTTAGGAACTGAAATCAATTTAATAGTGTTGTGCAGTCCAATTGTGGGAGACAAACTAAGAAACCTAATATGTGGGAGGCTGTGTTGTCGGTATTAGGGTGGGTTGAGTGGGTGTGAATTTAGTAGAAAGTTTCTGCTCTGAGTTATGCCAAGGTGATTCTCCCAAGAGGGGTGTTAACGTATGCATATCATGTGTCGGCATATGACAATGTCTTAGGTCTACATACAGATGTGTACGTATACATGTATGAGAAGGCGTGTTTCCGCGTTAACGCGTACGCATGTGCTTGTCCGCGTACGCGCGCGAGTACGTGGAAGGGAGGGGAGGGGGGGGGGGGGGGGGGGGGGGCGGGGGTGAAGGGGAGGGGGGGGGGGTGAAGGGGAGGGGGGGTGGGGGGGGGGGGGGTGCTTACCAGGTGGGTCACGGACGGAGGTGCTACTGCACCCGAATATAATAAATTTGTTACATATGCGCCAACATGTTGTTGAATATATGAAACTAATTTGACTGAATGATTAGGCAGCACCAGTTTTAGGCAGCACCAGCTTCCAGTTAAATTGGTTTTAAAATATTCAACAGTTTACATATATCATGACTATAAAAGCGAGATACTGGGATTGGAGGTTCAAATGGGTAAAATACGAAAATTTTATGATTCGGGCCCCCATATCTTTCGGGGCGGCCGGGATGTAGTGCCGCAAGCCCTTGTCGTAATCCGGCTCTGTCCGCATCCTGACCAAACTGAGAGATTTGACTGGATTCCATAGGCATAGCAAATGATACAATCTCGCGAGCTTTCATTCTCATTAAATTACCGACGACACCAAAACTTCTCCTTGTGCGTGCCTACTCGAGTGCGTGCTTATTCAAGTACGCACGGTGATGGTGATGATGATGATGATGACTGCACATTATGGCCGCTAAAACGGAATAACCGATAGAATAGCGAAGAATACTGCAATCCAGATCTTTATTCACGAATATAATAATGACCATTAATTCAGTATTTTATTAGCGTAGAAAGAGGATTAGATACTAGCAAGCTGAAGATGTAAAATCATTCAGTTGTGAAATCATCATCATCATCATCATCATCATCATCATCATCATCATCATCATCATCATCATCAATACACCATCACCATCGTCGTCACCATCACCACCATCATCATCATCATCATTACCCTCATCATCATCAATACACCATCACCACCACCACCACCATCATCATCATCATCATCATCATCAATACACCATCACCACCACCACCACCACCACCACCACCACCATCATCATCATCATCATCATCATCATCATCATCAATACATCATCACCGCCATTATCATCATCATCATCATCATCAATCCACCATTACCGCCATAATCATCATCATCATCATCATCATCAAAAATAATACATCATCATTGTTATCAAGTAATCTAGGATAGATTTGAGGAATTGGAGCATTCCTGTACAACACAAGACACAGGATAGCTGTTGATGGCTCAGATTTCAGGTGGGCTGCAGTTCTTAGCGGCATACACATTACACAAGGCAGTGTTTCGGGACCAGTTCTTAGCAGTATACACACGACTACACACGCCAAAATGTTTTTGAAAAAATATGTATACATTACCTCATATGCTGTTAAAAAACGGCATGAGTGAATAAAGAAAAACTGAACTGAACTGTTTCGGGTGCAGTTCTCCTCAGCTGTTACTTCATGGATAATATGATCAAGTTGTTTGAAGATGACACAACGCTCTTCCCCCTGCTCAGCTCACAAGAAGATCAAAAGAAACTACTTCGGTAAATATAGAAACTGATACAGAGTACCGGGCGAAACACTCGTGCAAATATGCGACTAAGCACGTCATAAAATCTGATAAAATCCGAGTACGGGTTTCTAACAGGGTATGGTCAGTTTCGCTGATTACATATGAATGTAAAAGTGTTGACAAGAAATGACTTCTATTTAGTAATTAGCAAGTGGTCAGTGAAATAATACATGCATTAAAATTTGTTAATTCCTCCAAATAAATTTACCCTGTGTAAATACCTAGTATCGATTTTAAGAGAGATTTTGTGTACTTTTTACTTTTTAAATTTCTACGTGAAAAATAGCGAGCTAGATTTGAAAACAATAGGCCTATAGGCACCCTATACCCCTTCGAACGGTACATCCGTAGATAAGAATTATTGTTATATTGGTGAAATCCACATAGTGTTTGACAGTAATTGACAGATGTCGTCTGACGTGAAAACTGGACCAGTTTGTTACATTCTTCACCAGTTATGAACATTTTTATGGACCATAAAAAACGTAATGCTAATAGCGAAGACACGTGTTTGTCACACGCCAAATAAAAATGTAGGTAAATAATTACGTATTTCTGCTGCAATTTGATAAAATCTTCAAATAATGTGTAAAAATGATGTATCTATTTATTGAAATAAACATATGTTGACGATGTCACCAAAACAATGAGTGCGGAAGAACGCAAGAAAGGATCAGTTGTTAGAAATAGTACCCTGTTAGAAACAGAGATACCTTGACCATATATATTCTTTGCCTCCAAGGGTCCACATCATAACTCTTAACCCTCTTGTGTCCACAGCGCTTCAAAGCGCTCTGAACGCTACTTGATCTATCAATTAAACATTTGATGGTCAATATTTGTCAAGATATTATAATTTTTGAAAACTATTTTTGTAAATTTACCACTGATATTTTTTTCGCGGGCTTGACCATTAAAGAGGTAATGGTAAAGTAAGGTTTCTACTGAGCCAGTGTCTAATCTGCAGGCAGATAAGAGTATTTTTGAAAATTTACCACTAGAATGACTGGCTCGGTAACCGAGCCAGTCATTCTTGTGGTAAATATTCAAAAATACCCTTCTCTAGGCCTTTCAGATAGCCATGTCTGAAGACCACTGCAAAGTTGTTTTTGGTCAGTTTGACCATTAAAGGGTTAAGTTGACACGAGAGGGGTTAATAGGGCCTAATTGGTCAGTAACATTTTCTTGTGATTGCTACTGTTTACAGGTATGTAACAGTATCCGTCTCGGAGGCTGGTGTTGTAAGCTATTTTGAATCTACTAAGTCTTTGACTGGGAGCTCTAAATCAGCTGATGCTGTCTACAGTAGGAACTGTCAAATTAGGTTCAGAATATTCAATAGAGTTAAAATTAAAATAATATGGCCATTTCGGGAAAATGTACAAAATTGAACTACTGTTTTTCATAGTAAATTTACAATTCTTTATTTCGAATTTTCATAAGTTCTGCTGATTGTTTTGGAACTAATTTAACTTAAGGCTGTTGCTGCCTAAGGCGGCAACAACTTGCAGTCAAATGACTTTCAAAATATTCAGCCTTCTCAATCTTATTCACAGGCGAGCTCTACGATTAAATGTTAAATGATGTAACGTTTCTCTCCCTTTCTCACCCCTCCCTTACTCATCTTCAACCAATCAGAGGACTGGTTGGCATCGCTTGGCATATTGTTTTTACATGGGTCTATGCCTACCTAAGTTCTTAAGATAATCTATACCTGACTATAGTCCCAATTTACGGAATTGCGCATTCTGTTTTTCTTAGGAACTAAGTTCTTTAGTAAAAACGAAACTTATTTTATTTAACTACGGGTTCACCCCTCTCTCTCACTCTCTCTCTCTCTCTCTCTCTCTCTCTCTCTCTCTCTCTCTCTCTCTCTCTCTCTCTCCGCTCGTTCCCTCCACCCCCTCTCTCTCTCCCTCCCTCCCTGCCTCCCTCCCTCCCACCCACCCTACCTCACCTGTTCCTTACTACGCAATTGATACTTCAAAAGTTTCAAGACTAAATAATCGATTATCCGATCAAATCGACTATTTTTCAGACATCATAATCGAGTATTTATTTCCATAATCGAACAGCCGTGGTTTAGACACTCAAAAGATGTATTGTATTGTATTGTATTGTATTTACTATTTTACACCCAGATCGCTATACAGCGATAGATGGGGAGGTTACGTGAACCCCCTTTTTGGCAGAGTGCATACATTTTAATATTAATAGCAATATTCAGCATACATTATTGTTCACATAATTAATTAATTTATATATAATCGCCATTTCCATCATTTTTATTATCATTATTGTATGGTGTTGCTGTTATCATTGTTGTATGGTGTTGCTGTTATCATTGTTGTATGGTGTTGCTGTTATCATTGTTGTATGGTGTTGCTGTTATCATTGTTGTAGTTGTTACCATCAGCGTTGTTGATTGTTGCTGTTATCATTGTTGTAGTTGTTACCATCAGCGTTGTTGATTGTTGCTGTTGTTGTTGTTGTTATCGTTGTCGTCGTTGTTGTTCTTGTTGTTGTTGCTTCTGTTGTTGCTGTTGTTGTAATAGTCAGTAGTCAGTATACATCATTGTTCACATAATTTATTAATCTATGTATAATCACCATTTTCATCATTCGTATTATCATTAATGCACCGTGTTTTGTTGTTATCGTTGTTATAGTTGTTGTTGTTGGTGTTGTTGTTGTTGTTGCTGTTGTTGTTGTTGTTAGCTTTATTGTCCTTGTTGTTGCTATTGTCGTTGTCAGTGTCGTTGCTTTTGTTGTCGTCATTGTTGTCGTCGTGGTCATCGTCGTCATTTGATGTTATTGTTGTTGTTGTTGTTGTTGTTGTTGTTGATTATTTGTATATATATTATTTATATTGCTGATAGTCGTCGGTGTTGTCATCAGCGTCATCGTGATCGTTGTCGCCTTCATGTGTCATCTTTGTATCTTTCCTTATACATAGTATCATTATCGAAATCGTTTACCCCCCCCCCCCCCCCCTACACCACCCACCCCCCCCCCCTCCAATTGTTGTCATATTATTGTAGGGTCATTGCTATTATAGCAGTCGTCCTCTTCCTCAGTAACGTCGTCGTTATCGTTATTGGAGAATTTGTCAGTTATGATTCGAATGAATTGCATATCTTTGTTAAGAGCATTTTATTTCTTGTGGAGAGTAAGTTGTGGAATTTGTAATAATTCGGTATGCTGCAATTTAATTCGTGGATGCAAACTGATAACTTAACACCCCACCCCTCCCTAGATTCCAAAGAATGTGGGGTGGTGGGTTGGGGAGGGGGGTATCTACACCCTTGAACCTCTCTTCCTACTCCTATCATCAACGTCGTCGTCGTCGTTGTCGTCATCATCATCATCATAAAATACTGATTCACAAAGTAAATCTACATCAAATCCATCCAAAAATATCTTACCTGGAAGAGCGACGAATCTGCGAATTAGTTGTAGATTACATTGATGCAATAAAAAACATTCAGTAAAGTCTTGTGAAAAACAGTGATGCTTCTCATAGCAATGAAAAATTCAACTGAAAACAAAATGGCGACGAAATACCTTATATACCAGGCGAATGACGAAGTTGGTACCTGCGCGTGACATGATTGAGTTCCTTAGAAACCACCTCCAAGCTATTCATGCTCAGTGATTGAGGCGAACATTATGTATTCTCTCTAATAACAAACGTCTTATCTGAGAAAGATGCTATTTTGAGAGCTATATCTGTAAAAGTAAGCTTATAAATACACAGCGCATGGTTTTCTCTTAACAACAGTTAGGCCCGTGACGTCATAACGAACAGTGACGTCAAACACTATGGCCACAGAGGCATCTATGACTACGTCACCTAATGATGACGTCATAAATAATGTACTACCAATTATCTCTAATTAGATCTATTTTGTGAGAAATATATCGCCTTCATTCTTGAACTTAGAGGCGGCTGCCAGAGGCCGCTGTTACAGGCCCACTTGTTTTAAACATATTTTATTGTCAATTAATCACTATGGGATTGAGTCAAAAGTCAAACTGACTAAGATTCGACTCTTTCCCTACAAGACTATAAAAGGCGTGCTACAATTTTACATAACAATTTTACAAGAAAAAGCAATTTGATATTTACATATATACATTAATAATCCAATTTGTCAACAGTAATAGCCTACTACTAAGAATCGTGAGACCAATAATTGAAAATTGAAACGTCCGTCAAGTTTTTCAATTGTATGTCTTTGATAGGTTTACAATTCAGTAACCATGCTGCTAAACATTTTGAAACTAACTCGACCGGGAGTCATTGCTTCAAAAAGGAGCAATGACACCCAGTCAAACTATTCTCACCATATTCAATAACACTCATGTATAGTTACCTCGAAATTGGGATTCTGGGTATTTCATGATTCCGATTCCAACATACGTAAATGCGGACTGCGCTTATTTAGACACGTGCGGGACATAACTAGAGATCAGTAATAATAACAATAACAATAATCAATTGTTTTCCATCAACCAATTGAGTAAGTCAAACATATGTGTATTCTTAATGTAATTCTGGACTTCCTGAAATATGAAACAATTTTCTCCTATGTCGGGGTTGCCATATAGTAATATGTCCTCTGAAACAACAAAATGTAGTAGATCGCGTGATAGCTGCTGTCGGTGTTCTGTATATTTGACACACACGAGTACAAAATGTCGGTTATCTTCTATGATGCCCACGCAATGGGGACATTTAGGATTGTCGCTAAGATAAAAATAATGAAAATGAGCGTAAGTTGACAAGATTTATTTCGTAATTTAGTGTGTATAATACTGGGAAGTCGTTCCCCACTGCTATAATATGCTGGTGCGGCGCTAAAGTGGTTGTGATTAATTTTTGATTTGAATATGGAGACAGATGCAAAATTTTGAACGGAACCATCAGAACAACTCTTTGATCTCGCTATGCATTGAAATGAATAGGACACTGTCCACTTCTAAGATGCTATCTCTGTGGATATTTAATCGTGTATTCATCTTTATCAACGACAAACAGACGATTTAATAAACCATGTGTACTACATTTTGCCAGTAGAATAATGTAAACATCGAAAAGCATCAGCATTTGCGTGTCGTCGTCCTCATCGCCTGTCTAATCTGTCGTCATCTATATGAGTTTCATGTCAAACGAACAAAACCAGCATAACACAATATGCATGTGTATGCATATGGATGCGGTGCAGCTCAGAGATGAGTTTGAACGTTATCCGGAAACAACGGAAACAGAAACCAGTTAGTTGTTACAATTTCGAACATGAGGTAAGAAATGTTCTGATGGGTATTTTGGACCCGGTTTGATTGTCCGCATAAAGAAAAATCGATATCAATTATTCATCTTGCTGATTGCTTCCAATCTGATTAGATCCAAAATATTCAACAGTGCGTTTTACTTTGTTTTTTAAGCATGTTGGGTTATTTCGGAGCTGCTGCCATAATATGCAGTCACGTAGCTGAATGTATGTATTGTATGGGTGTTTGTTTGTATACGAAAGACAATATACATCTAGTCATATATGTAGGCTACCCAGTGTCGCATTATTGTCAAATTTATTGTAATGAATCTTGTCTATGTATTGTTAATGTACACAGTACAATAAATCTTATCGTATCCTATCTTGTCGTCGTTGTCGCGAGCAGCAGAGGCGAAATCCTAAAGTTTGTGATGCCTGCGTGCGCGGTTGTGTGCTTGCGTGCGCACATGCGTATGCGCGTGCGCTTGCATGCATGTGTTCATCTGGAGGCGTATCTAAACAAGAGGCCCAAGGGCATATGACGCTCACCTGGCCCATAACATTTGAACATTTGCATTTAAATATACATGATGGATAATTTTCGGAAAATCCAAGATGACCACAAAACAAAATTGACCAATCAAATTCTCATCTGATTTCTGGAAGCTTATCATCATAGGATCATTCCATCCATGGTTGGTTGAAATCGAGCTCTTGATTAAGTAGTAGTAGTAGTAGTAGTAGAAGTAGTAGTAGTAGTAGTAGTAGTAGTAGTAGTAGTAGTAGTAGTAGTAGTAGTAGTAGTAGTAGTAGTAGTAGTGGCAGTAGCAGTAGTAGTAGTAGTAATAGTGGTAGTAGTAGTAGTAGTAGTAGTAGTAGTAGTAGTAGTAGTAGTAGTAGTAGTAGTAGTAGTAGTAGTAGTAGTAGTAGTGGTAGTAGTAGTAGTAGTAGTAGTAGTAGCAGTAGCAGTAGTAGTAGTAGTAGTAGCAGCAGCAGTAGCAGTAGTAGTAGTAGTAGTAGTAGTAGTAGTAGTAGTAGTAGTAGTAGTGGCAGTAGCAGTAGTAGTAGTAGTAATAGTGGTAGTAGTAGTAGTAGTAGTAGTAGTAGTAGTAGTAGTAGTAATAGTGGTAGTAGTAGTAGTAGTAGTAGTAGTAGTAGTAGTAGTAGTAGTAGTAGTAGTGGTAGTAGTAGTAGTAGTAGTAGTAGTAGTAGCAGTAGTAGTAGTAGTAGTAGTAGCAGCAGCAGTAGCAGTAGTAGTAGTAGTAGTAGTAGTAGTAGTAGTAGTAGTAGTAGTGGCAGTAGCAGTAGTAGTAGTAGTAATAGTGGTAGTAGTAGTAGTAGTAGTAGTAGTAGTAGTAGTAGTAATAGTAGTAGTAGTAGTAGTAGTAGTAGTAGTAGTAGTAGTAGTAGTAGTAGTAGTAGTAGTAGTAGTAGTAGTAGTAGTAGTAGTAGTAGTAGTAGTAGTCGAAGTGAGCGCGCGCGTTTATTTAGCTCTGTAATTGCTGCCCGAATTTACTAGTTTCTAGCTCGATTTTGTATATAAATTTTATACATATATTTCGTATTAGTATTTCCTTTCAAACTTTATGTTTAATTTGTAAATTAGTGTCTTGGTTGGAGCGCATTTTGTGTCTCCATTTTCTAAAGGCACTCCTCTTAGCTGGCGGTTTCAGCCATTTAATAGGTCGCCTCTTACTGTGGTCAATGCAATACTTTTCTCTCCGCGCCAGTATGCTATTTCTATAGTTCGTTGGCTAGCGCATTATATTTGGCAAGATCGCTTGAGTGAGTGGATTTAATTCCTTTGTCATTTGTAAGCGCAAGCCTAGTACTTTGATTATATAAATCTGTATAGTCAGTTGGCTGTCCCCGGTCAACTCGAACAGACTAACAAATATATGTCTGTAATATGTTATTATGCATTAGGGAACCACTTTAATCGGTTAGGTGTTAGCGAACCACTTAGAAAGTGGTTCAAACTAACAAATATACGACTGTACTCTCTATTCGTATATTTGTTGGTAGACGTCAGTTTCAAAAGGGGACACTATTTATTTAGTGTTTAGCTCTTTCATCGACGTCTTGGTGTTATATTTTTGTATTATATATTGTAGTAGTATGGGTTTCCTCTTTTTATAAAACATCATGGCAACATATAAGCGTACCCTAAGCCTTAAGATAACAACTAAGGGGTGGGGTGTCACGGCTATCGACGTGTATCACGGGTTAAAGGACGTCGTCGGCGCGGGACCTGCTGCTTTGCAGGGGCTTATCAATGTTTCTAAAACTGTATGGAATGCAACAGTGTCAAATGAGGGGGTCAAGGAAAAGCTTCTAGATGTTCTTATTGTAAAAGGCGAAGTTTGTAACATAGAGGAAATCGAGTCAGATAGGTTGCTAGTGAAGATGAAAGTTCCACTAGAAACTCCAGATGACAGAATCATGAATGAACTCAAGAAGTATGGCAAAAGATTGAACAGGAAACGTATCCCTTTGACAGAACGCTAGAAAACGGTGTAAGACGCATCTGGTTTGATAAAGTGGATAGCCCGTTACCAATCAGATTGAGGCTTGATGGCAGCTTTGTCCCGCCCTTATGGTATAGAGGGCAAATTACAGAGTGCCGGATCTGCCTAAGTACTGACCATTTGGCAACAGATTGGGTCAATCGAAACAAATGTTTGCTCTGTGGTTCAGTTGACCATTTTAAATGGCGCTGTCCAAAAAATCAAAACAAGCCCTCTGTATCAGGAGATAATCGCCCATTAAAGGATGCAACTGAGTCAAATGCTTCTGGAGCAATCACTACGGAAGCTGTTGTTGTGGTTCATGCCACTGAAAATGACACAAACAAATCATCAAATCCTGTTAAAGTAACTACAGTTGATGAAATTCAAGTATTAGCTAAAGGAGGGTATAACCTTAAGTCAAGAAAATAATCAAAATGCAGTGGAGCCAAACGTGGCTGTAAAAGACATGCAGGAAAATGATGATCTTACCGAACAGCCACTTTACATTTTCCTTGGAAGATGAATTAAAATTAGGACAGGATAAGTTTAGGACTCAGAAGACGGAAAGTTCAGTCGATTTTCCGCTAAGCCCACTTGATTTAAATCAGCTTGAAGATATGGTAAATGACGCTCCTGCCAAATGTAACTTAATTAGCAATAGCGTCATAAAGAAGACAATAGCTCAGAATCTGAGATTGAAGTAAATGATATGGATGATGATACAATGTCAGTTCACAGATGAAAGATGAAATGGTAATGTACCGATCGGAAGGGGGTGAAGTGTTAGTGCCATATGTAACGGTGAGAGGCGTGAAATATCGTCTACAGTGCCATGATTCTGATATTTCCAAATATGAATATTTATCTGTGGTAGAACTAGGAAACATTGAATTTGCAGGCAAATTATGTAAATGGTCTAAGAAACGAGCTAAAAAACCAAATCAAGTTAATCTAATGATGGCGGTTGTATCATTTTACAAAATATGATTATCTGCACCATCAATTGCAGAGGTTAAATACCGAATTCAAGCAGCGCCACTTGCTTGAAGAATTAGCAAATGAGAGAGTTGATATTCGCCCTGTAGGTGGGGCTTAGAATACACCTTCCGTATCCTCTGCGTGTCAAGCACAAGAGGCGACTAAAGGAGGTAAGGGTGAGGTAACCCTGACAGAAACCTCGAGTGCAGAATACGGAGGTTCCAGGCCGCACGGCATACTCTAATAAACCCTGGATCCACACACTTAACGCTTATGATCATGTCGATAGTCACTTACAGGACTGGCGGTATGATCAGCGAACGAAAAGAAGAAGAAGAGAGTTGATATTGCTTTTCTACAGGAGACCAAAATTCAAAAAATTGAAGTGTATGAATCTCTCAAAGATATTTCAAAAGACAGATTTTTTATTCTTTATCACAAGATAATAGCGCGGGAGTGGCCATTCTTATCCTGCCCCGCTGTCTCAACTATGTTGATGTTATATCGGCGTCATCAGATACAAATGGACGATGGATTTGTGTATCAATTGATGTACTAAACACAAGTTTAAATTTGATGTGCCTTTATGCGCCAACCTCTCATTAATTGCGTTGTGAATTTCTAAATGATGTTTCCACAATAGTTCAAGACAGAACGCCTGAAAACCCAATTATGGGCAGTGACCATAATTGCATATTAGATGAAGTTAAAGACAGAAACGCTAGGTCTAATTTTAATGACACATCTCATAATATTTTGAAACACATCTGTGAATATAAAAGCTTGTTAGACGGTTATCAGATTGAAAATCCAGAGGGCAGGGACTTTACTTGGTTTTCAACTGATGGAAAGAAAGCATCCAGATTGGACAGGATCTATGTAGAACGATCATTGAAAGGTTACATGTGTACAACTAACATAAAACCAGTAACTTTCTCTGATCACAATATGTTTTCCATCACATTAGACAATGCCGACTGGATCAAACCAGGAGATGGATTTTGGAAACTCAATGTAGCGTTGTTACGAGATAGTTGCTATCGCAAATGTGTAGAAAGTTGTTTGAGGCATTGGGATGAAAAGAGAAGTTTGTATGAATGTATAATAGACTGGTGGGAGGATGTTAAATCCGGCCTGAAACATATTTCAAGGCAGTATTCCATCAGGAAAGCACGTGAAATACGAAAGCGTAAAGAGGCGCATCAGAGGTCGTTGTGTACAATTAATAATGGGGAATAAAATTATTACGAACTATTAGTTAAATTAAAAGGTAGACTAAATGAAATAGAGAAATATCAGTTTGATGGGGCCAAAATAAGGGCAAGAGGACAAATGCACACCGACCAGGGTGAAAAGCCAATATTAAAGTCAATAGAGACAAATCTAAGGGATAATTTTTGGGCGCTTGGAAGGACAGGACTGACAATGTTATGGATATTAACTGGTCAGATGATGTCATAAAGATTTTGGGTATTTACTTTAGTAGAGAACAGGATGTAATAATAAACTGGGAAGAAAGGCTATCCAAGCTAAAGTGCGCATTCGTAAATTGGAAACGACGTCGCCTAACTGTATTTGGCATGACATTTGTCCGTAATAATTTAATTTTATCTGGACTGTGGTATACCGCTTCTGTAGTTCATATGCCCAAATCAGTAGAGTCAAAGATCAACACGTTACATTTGTCCTTCTTATGGGAGGACAAAGCCCATTTACTATCACAGTCAATCCTCACCAATGAAAAGCATGCCGAAGGCCTGGATTTGGTTAATGTTTCAGCAAAGTGTGTTTCTTTAAAATTGAATTTCTTGAATAAGTTACTTACTTCAAACTCATCTTGGTCAAGTGTTTCAAGGACACTTCTCCAAAGGTACCTAGACCCATTTCCAGTAGAATGTTTATTTATGTGCAATAAACTGCCACCTAATCATCAACAGATTCCAAATGTATATAAAGAACTGCTCGAAGCCTCAAAAATATTTACATGATCAATGCCACAACCCAATTGTTGGGAAGATGCCTTAGAGCAACGTCTTTGGGGCAACGAGTTGATTCGTGATAATGATGATGTATTATATTTGCCCTCTATGGCCAAAAATGGTATTCAATATTTACGTGACTTGGTAAATCCGAAATCTCGTAAATGGAATGCGATGCAAGATGTAGCAAGAATAACATCAATGAGACATATTGATGCTCAGCGCTTATTTGTTAGAATACAGAATGCAATACCTGCTGTATGGTTCAAATTGCCGAAAGCACGTGGCAACATTGATATGTTGCAACCAACATTGGTATTTATGTCAGAACACATAAAATACAACATGGCATCTAGAGACTGGTATAGAATTCTAATGCAAAGTCTGAGACAGATTCCTATTGTGGTTAGGCATTGGACAATTTAGGATACGCACCAACGAACTGGAAAAATGCCTGGAAAGCAATACATCTACCTTGTCTACCAGGATATGCACGGGACCTGGCATGGCGATTACTCCATCGAAGGCTATGGGTTGGCCATCTTACTTATATGTGTAAAATAACAAGTACAGACTGGTGCTTATTATGTAATACTGAGGAGGAAATGATAGATCATCTATTTACTCAGTGTCGCATAACTACTGGCTTTTGGGTACATATCAATATGCTCCTTGCTAAATTTGGAACCAAATATGTGAATTTAGTGGCTGAAACAATTTTGGTCAAAGATTGCTCAACTATCAGACGAATCATTAATAGCAAGGAGAAAGAATTGTTAATAACCCTGTTATCTGTAGGAGTGTGGGCCATCTGGAAGCATCGGTGTTCAGAGGCCAGAGATAAAACCGGCAACAACCATCAGAGAGCCACACAAGCTATATTTCGATCATTGTTGATAAACTGCATTCATTGTGAATTTTACAGGCTAGTAGAACATGGAAGAGAAAGTAGATTTAAAGACGTATGGTGCAAAACTGGCCTAGTATCAATTGAATACGGATATCTAAAAATATCAGAAGCGGAACTAGCACACTCGCTGCTTGCTGTATATTGATAAATGCTATTTTAATTTAATTTACTTGCCTTGTGATCTGCCGCTGCCCCACCACCAAGCCAGTGGCTAAGACAGTGGTAGCTAGTGTCACGTCACCCAGCGGGATGGCAACGATGGCACCCACCCCTGTAGCGAGAGTGACCACAGCTGCCACACCAACACTGGCTCCAATCACACCCGCAGCAGTGGTTGTACATGCCAGGACGTTGTAGGCTGTCTTATATCGCCTGCGCGTTCTGCTGTACTTTTCTGCCTCATGGACGAGATTCTCCCTGAGGGCATCTATCTGCTGGAGTCGCCAGCTATGTACTGTACCACCCTCGTCAGCAGTCAGGGAGGGGTGTAGTTATGGTTGCTTCCGCCACTCTGATTTTGCCATAGTATACCTGGAGATTAAACCTGCATCACCTGCAGAATCTGATCATGAGTCATAGAGGGTTCATTTTGGAGAGCCTGGCGAACCGTGCCAGCTTTTTAGTGTCGAGACAGACGTCTCTTAGAAAGTGGTCATCCAGCACTATGTCGGGTGCCAGTAGCTTTCTGAGACGTGACATCTGGAACGTCACCTTATGACCAAGATAGTAGGTCCGCCGCTGGATGGCTTTCTTGGTCTTACACTTCTGTGCCCTCTCCTCCTCCCACTGTATGACATCTGGCTCATCCTCGTCTGTGAAGACACCTGGCTCATCGTCGTATGTGAAGACATCTGGCTCATCGTCGTATGTGAAGACATCTAGCTGATCGTGGTCTGTCAAGACACCTGCGTCCCGCTTACTCTCCTCCAGGAGGGCCTGCCAGTATCGGGTACCTTCACTGTTCCTCCACCTCCTTGCCTTGCTGGCAGCCTGTTGATACCAGCTCTCCCGCTGTAGTCACTCTCATTCTTGTTGACAGATCTGTTGCTGTGCGAGCATCTGTGCGAAATTAGTAACGAACATTCATCTTGCGGTTGGCTAGAGGGAAAGCTTTGTTTCGGATCAATAGTTCAAATATCTAGGTCACAGTGTCACTAAGTGATTACCAAAATACACATAAATCGAGAACGCAAGCAGGTAGAATTACCCAATTTGGTCCATCCTTTCATATTATTGGTGGCTAGAAGTTTTCTTAGTTTCAGGACAAAGCATCAAATATCTAGGTCACAGGGTCACAAAGCGCATACTGGAATACACATTTTTGGCCATAACTCTTGAGAGCAAGGTCAAACAACCAGATTTAGCACACGCATTCACATTGCGACAGCTTATGATTGCTTTGAGTTTGAGGTCAACGGATCAACTATCTAGGTCATAGGGGTCGCTAAGTGCATTGTCCAGACAGAGCGCAAAGGCGTGAGTTAGCGTCTCACTCGTGTGCATTCTAGTTTTGATTGTGACAGCAGTCAATGAGTGAAGTATTTGATTTGGACGTCAGATACTCGAGTGACAGATCGGATTCCTCCATTGAGATAGATCCTAGATAAGAAGACCAGTTATCTGAGCTCTGTTAGTGAGACAAAGAGACAACATTTGAACCACCACCCACTTAAGATCTGTTAGCGAGACAAAGAGACTACATTTCTGTCAAATGAATATCCCCATGGATAGGATGACAATAAAACCGAATACTGGAATCCAGCACATACAATGGTCAGTGTACAAGCTAGTGTGCGGGACAACCTGCACATGGGCAGAGCAGGGCTATCGTCAGAATATTTCTCCTGGGCTAGGATGTCAGATTATACTTTGAACGCTGAATTACCAGAATCCCAATTTCAAGATAAATTTACAGGAGAGCTGTTCAATATTTTGAAAACCAATTTGACTTGGAGCTGTTGTTGATGTCAGTAACAGACTCCAGTCAAATTAGTTTTAAAATATTCAACATATTGTTTTACTTTTAGATTGTAGATCTATCAATGACGAACGATTCGTACCTTTATTGTGCATTTCAAATTTAATGACAAGGAGTTCTGCGTTAAGTTAATATAATTAATTCTGACATCAGCTATTTGAGTGGAAGATTGGATACCTCTATTGATCTTGATATCAGATACGTCAGACACTTGAGTGGCAAATTAAATACCTCTATTGATTATGATATCAGATGCGCGAGGGGCAGATTGGATACCTCTATTGATCATGTTATCAGATACTTGAGTGGCAGATTGGATATCTCTATTGATTATGATATCAGATGTTTGAGTGGCAGACTGGATACCTCAATTGATTATGATATCAGATACTTGAGGGGCAGATTGGATACCTCTATTGATAATGATATCAGATGTTTGATGGGCAGATTGGATACCGCTATTGATTATGATATCAGATACTTAAATGGCAGACTGGATACCCTTATTGATTATGATATCAGATACTTGAGTGGCAGATTGGATACCTCTATTGATTATGATATCGATACTTGAGTGGCAGACTGGATACCTCTATTTATTATGATATCAGACACTTGAGTGGCAGATTGGATACCTCTATTGATTATGATAATCAGATACTTGGGTGGCAGTTCAGCTCCCTTCATTCTATCGGCATCTAGGGCATACAAAGTTGATAAAATGATCGTGTAAAGATGTACATGATACAAATCTGCTACAGCTGGTCTGGACTCTTCAATCATTCGAACCATTTCTAGCCATGCCCCGCCCATTTTAGCCATGCCCTGCCCATTTCTAGTTAAGCTCCGCCCACTTACTACGTGTGTTAGAATCGATTTATATAGGGCCTACTTTAAACCCTAAATTAACAAAATCCCAAATTTCATGGCAATTATACATGTAACGTATTGAAATTAATCTGACTGGGAGTTCTTGCTGCCTAGGTTAAAATATTCAACGGATGCTTTTAAAGACATTTTGACGGACTTTTTGATTTTCGTGACTGAGCTATAATACGTCATTATGATTATGACGTCAGCTATCTAGTGGCGTAATTAATTATGACGTCAGATACTTGAGTGGCAGATCAGATCCTAGTATTAGTCAATATTTGATAACTCTATTACAATTTACGTGGATGCCCATTGCGTCTTTGCTATAGTGCATGATAATATAATTACGAAATCAATAGAGAGATCCATTTTAGCTATACCCATGCCCATTTCTAGCCATGCCCCACTCATTTCTAACTACATCACGCCCATTTCTAGCTAAGTACAAACAGCGCCCAGTCAATTTAGTTCCAAAATACTCAGTGCAATGCTTATTAAATAGTAAGGACATACAATTCGTACAACTTGACGGATTATGAAGCAATTATGACGGACATAGGCAAGTAATTCATGACGTAGGCCCTAATTGCTTGTAACATCAAAATACGTGCGACGTAATTCGTTATGGCGTCATATATTTGACTGGCAGATCGAATTCCTTTATTACCTCACAAGTCAGATGACGTCACCATAATATTGACTTATAGCTCTGTCCAGAAAATCGAAATGCCCCTCACTAAGGTATTAATGTCTTTACATACATGACTTTACAAACTAATGAACATCCATAGAGAGCAACAGAGCAGAGTTGAATTAGTTTCAAAATATTCAACAGCTTACCTGTATAGTTACCTTGAGATTTAGATGCTGGGAGGTCAGGTTTCAGACTTTCAAATTCGTTCAGACATGGACAAAAAGACGGCGGAATTTAGCTAAATATGGGCATGGCACAGCTAGAAATAGACGTGGCATGGCTAGAATGGTCGTTGCATAGCTAGAAATGGGAACCACAAATGGGCGTGACATAGCCAGAAATGGGCGTGGCATTGCAAGTATTAGCATGGCATGGCTAGAATCTGCGTGGCCGTGGAACAGCTAGATTGGGCGCGGTATAGCTAGAAGTGGGAGTGACGTAATTTGAAACTGACCCGTCAATTATCTTTATGCATTGCGTCGTTCATCAATAAAAATTAATAAAAACAATTATCTTAAATATTCGTGTTTCACTTTCAGCTTGTAAATTTTAAATTGACATTGTTCGCCCTTTAATGGCTAAATTTGTTAAAAAATATCAAAATATCGGCTTATTGAATGTCAATTTGCAGTCCATGATGAGACTATTTGTGAAAATTTCAATCTACAATGACTGGCTCGGTTGCCGAACCAGTCATTCTAGTGGGAAATTTTCAAAAATATTATTCTCTTTGTGTGCAAATGTACATTGTTCAAGACTGCTGCAGAGGTCGTTTTGGCCGTCTTCATCATGAAAGTTTAATGTCGTAATATGAGAAATTTTTTAGAATTCAGGTGGTTATGGTCTGACCTTTGTCTCTTTGATGTCAGGCGTACATCATTTGATTGTGACGTCACCTAACAAGTATCTTGATTATGACATCAGTTACTTGAGTGAGTTCATATCCATGAATTGATCAAGGACACAGTAACGGACACTAGAGAAGATTGATGAATGGAAATAGGAACAAAAAGATAGGAATATAAATTGATGGTATGGGAGAGGAGGAAACTCTATCATGTGATTTCCTTAACGAAATTTACTCGACATAGTTTATTTGTTTGAAATTAAGTAAGTGCAAAAACAGACAAATGGATTTAATTTACAGGAATCTTTTTATTTCATGATGAAAGTTATAATTTTCAAATACATAAAATTGCAATATATTTTCATGATGATTATAAATCTGTTCTGATATTGCAATGGAAATAATATTCTATAAAAAAATCCTATTTAATTACATTATTCTATTTATAGATCAGATTATTTGGTCAGTTAATTATCCAATTATCCCATTTAATCCTGATTTGAAAGCTACCTTGTTTCACAATGTGTGCAATCTCTCTTAATGTATAGTAATGATAGTAGGATTTAAAGATGGTACAATTTAAAACTAACTTCGTTTATTCTGATATAATTGTGTACATATGTGTGCTTAGAAAACAGAACTATGGTCGTGCTGTATGGTTAGTATTGATACAATGAACACGATGTCATAATAGCTGAATAAGGGAAGACTGCAACTGGCCATGAACGTTATGTTCTTATCTTACACCGCGAGAACATGCAGTAATACTATTTCCACTATGGCAGTCAATTGAATTGAATAATCTGAGATAACAAGTCAGCAGTAAACGTGTTAATAAACTGTAAGAACAACAACAATCTATTAAGTAGCACCAGTTACAAAATAAAAAATGAAATATACCTGTGCGTGCGTGCGTGCGTGCGTGCGTGCGTGTGCGTTTGAGCGTGTGTGTGTGTTTGTGTGCGTGTGTGGCTGTGCGTGCGTGCGTGCGTGTGTGCGTGCGTGCGGCTGTCCACGTCAGCATTTCTGCCTTGGGCAACGACCTGCCCATCTTGCCAGTCTATATTTTGCACGGTCTGCTTTCTTCAGTTCTCGATGTGGCACAGCTGCTGCAGAGGCTGGGTTAAGTGTTTCTTTGTCTAGGCTGCTATGCCACATAATTGTATCTTTCTTCAGACTGCTAATACTTATAAGTGAATCTGTGTCAAAACTGTTATCGGTGTTTTTGACCAAGCTGTTATCAGGAGGGGTGTCTCTAACAACGCTGTTATGAGGAATATGTGTGTCATTGGCTGAGCTGTTATGAGGAATATGTGTGTCTTTGACTGAGCTGTTATGAGGAATATGTGTGTCTTTGAGTGAGCTGCTATGAGGAATATGTGTGTCTTTGACTGAGTTGCTATGAGGAAGATGTGTGTCTTTGACTGCGCTGTTATGAGGAAGAGGTGTGTCTTTGACTGAGCTGTTATCAGGAAGAGGTGTGTCTTTGACTGAGCTGTTACTAGGAATAGGTGTATCTTTGACTGAGCTGATATAAGGAAGAGATGTGTCTTTAACTGAGCTGCTATCAACAACACGTGCGTCTTTGCTAGATCTGTTATCAGGATCATGCTTGCCCGTAACCAAGATGCTACGCCTCGCCCACCTTGCAAGTCTATACTTTGAATTGTCTGCTTTCTTCAGTTCTCGCATTTGCACCACTGCTGCAGAGTCTGTGTCATATTTATCCTTGTCCAAGCTGGGATAACATACATGTGAATCTGCATCACTGTTTTTTATCAAGCTGTTATCAGGAACAGCTGTGTCTTTGACCGAGTTGTTATCAGGACGAGCTGTGTCTTTGACTGGGCTGCGGTGAGGAAGAGATGTGTCTTTGACTGAGCTGCTATCAGGAAGTTGTATGTCTATGACAGAGCTGATATCAGGAAGTGGTGTATCTTTGACTGAGCTGCTATCGGGAAGTGGTGTGTCTTTGACTGAGCTGGTATCAGGAATACACAAGTCTTTGTTAGAGATCGTAGAAGGAATATGAGTGTCTTTGTCCATAATACAATCACAGTTACTCGTCCCATTGGTTGAGTTGCTATCACGAATCATCATGTCTGTACCCGAGCTGCTACTATGAATGCTTATCCCTTCGTCCAAGCTGTTATCACAGACACTGATCTCTTCGTATAAGTTGATATCACAAATATGTACGTCTTCGTCCAAGATGCTATCGCTAATACTTATATCGCCGTCCAAGATGCTACCACAAACACTCATGTCTTCATCCAAGATGCAATCACAAATACGTGTCTGTTTGTTTAAGCTGTTGTCAGAAAGACGTGCATCAGTGTTCAAGCTGCTCTCGCGAATACCCGAGTCTTTGTCTAAGCTGATATTGCAAATTGGTTCCTCTATGTAGTTGTTATTTATGATATCCATTTCTTCCTGGAAGATATCGTTTCTTAGCTCATCCAGCTTCTTAAATGCACGAAGCCTGATCAGTATACTGCGTCGGAGTTCATATGGTGTCTGGAAGAAGGTTTCAGGACTGAAGCGTTCTGTAAAGAAACAACAACAGACAATTAATGATTCATTGGGTAATACTACATATACATAGAGGATCTCACACGAGTTATCATTTTGTATAAAATTTATCACACGAGTTTAAATAGCAAGATCTCATTTGGAACGAGAATTTTTGAGGTCCAAATGAGATATTACTAAACGTGTGTGATATATTTGATACGAAATGGCAACAAGTGTGAGATTATTTCGAATTTTCATGATGACTTTGACCATTTTCCTGCCATTGTACATTATGTTTTCCATACCGCTGTAGCAGTTAACTTCTACAAGTTCGGACCAATAAGCAGCAAATTTGTATTTGAACATATTTTCTTGTAACTTATATATGTACATTTGGATTGGGCACACGTTCTGTCAACTTAGAGGCGGGTTTATCTGTTAAAACCTCTGAGCTGTCTATTAAAATTTATAAAACTGTTTCATTCTACAACATCTTTACAGTAGCAAAATGATGCTACAATTAGAGTAGAAGAGCTACTATTACATCATCGCTGCTAGGCGGCAATGGGCAAAGTAATAGACTACATTGCCCGTGACGTACATAATGAGAGCACGTGACTTTATTACATTAGTGGAAAATAAAATGACATATAATAGTTTAATGAATGTTATGCAACGGAACATAAGCTTGTTTATGTGATAAAGTAAACTCTCTCAAGATAACAGCAGGGCTCTCAGGCTTGACTTACCAGGGTCTCTCAAGATAACAATAAGGTTCTCAGGCTTGACTTACCAGCGCCTGTCAAGATAACAACAAGGTTCTCAGGCTTGACTTACCAAGGTCTCTCAAGATAACAACAAGGTTCTCAGGCTTGACTTACCCGGGTCTGTCAAGATAACAACAAGGTTCTCAGGCTTGACTTACCAGGGTCTCTCAAGATAACAACAAGGTTCTCAGGCTTGACTTACCAGCGTCTCTCAAGATAACAACAGGGTTCTCGGTGGTGACTTAACAAATAATGCTTCTTAATGAAAACCATAGGTCGTGTTAAACCATGCTCTTCTGCCTCTAGAAGCACTTACATATATGTCAATTGCCATACTTCATGAGACTAGTAGATGCATTTGCATATATGACAAATGGTATGCTATAAGAGACCACTAGAAATGGTAGAGGCACCTGCAACCTACCCAAGCTCATCAGCGACACTGACACTCAAATGTCATATAAATGGGCCCTCCGTAAGCAGATAGCTAACATCGACGTCAGCTCCGATTCAAACGAAGCCCTAGCCAAAATACTGAAATCTATGGAATCATCAACTACCAGCACGATAGGTGTTCTTAAAAACAACCAAACTAGGAATACTGACGATCCTCTAGTAGTAAAACTGTCAGCAGAGCAGAAGGTGTTACAGCTGCGCATCTATCAAAGCTGTCAAAATGAAGACTGCACCAAACTATGCCGGGAGCGCCATAACATTCTGCGCCACATTAGCGAATGCATACACGTTTTTGCTATTCAACAAGCAGACTCCCTAGCAGATGAAATCACCGCCATGGATGACTGTCACAAAGTGTTTCGGGCAGCCTTAGCCCTGAGAGTTAAAAACTACACAACACCACCACTCACTGTACACAACTCTGAAGGACAGTTTATCGGAACTGACCAGGGCAAAGCCGAGGCGATTCGATAATAGTCCAAGACCCCAGGCCATTACTAACTCCAATTAAAACAGCAGAAGTTGAGAAGGCACTTAAAGCCCTAAAATGGGCGTGCATTTGGACCTGATGGCATGGGCAATGAACCATTCAAATATGCAAGTGACATTATATAAAGACCGATCACGCACCTAATCAATTCAGCTTTTATGTACCGCCTTCCCATCGAAGCTATAGGCCAAGTTACCCGTGATAAGCGCTAACCAAGCCCAAAAAGCCACCTGATCCCCAGCCAATCTGCGGCCCATTGTGCTCCTCATCAGCATACAGAAAATCCTATCCAATATTACTCTATGCTGCATCCGAGACAAGATCCATGACTTCACCGGATCATGTCAGCCGTCAAACGTGGACACAGCTGCGCATACATTGTATGGGATCAACGCATGCCTGCATGCTTGTATCGGTAGTCATGTCCAACCAAGAGATTTCCACAAAATGGGCATTGACATGTCACGAGCCTTCGGCACTATTAAACGCTCAAAGATCCTAGATGTACTACACCTGGCCAGTTGCAATGAAGATGAGCTACAACTAGTGAGACTATGCGTGCAGACACCAGGCTGAGAGTACGGGTCAAGTTAGTGAGGTCTGTAGAGTTTGAGACATCAATCTGCTCCCCACAGGGAGATGGTCTATCTCCTGTGCTTTTCACCTGTTACCTTGCTGCTGCATTGAAATCCGTGCGGGAAAGTTTCACAAGACCAAATCCTCCAGTGTCAATACTGGGTAAGCTGTTAGAGATGGAATATGCCGACGATGTGGACTTCATAGAAGAGGAAAAGAACCCCCTTGACGAACTTCTCCCAATAGCTGCAAGCAAGAAAATGACGATCCAATTCGTGGCGGCGAACCATGGAGTAAAAGTGAAATCCTGGGCTCACTGCTTTGCAATACTGATGGCATGGCTACACGCTGCATCATGGGGAACAGAGATTTCCAGTCCTTCTGGAAGCTATGTATTCGTATATCAAAGATGCCCTTGATATAAAAACCACGTTTATACAATGTAACCTGCGTATCATTGATGCTGTACAACTGTGTCATCTGGGCAGCTCCAAATGCAGCTCTAGATAAACTCGTTGCTTGCCACATCAAACAACTACCCACCATCACTGGACACCGATGGCCAGACAGCATAATTTCCAATGATGCACTATACAGGACGTCTAATACGTCGCCACTGTATGTAAAAGTCGCCCAGCAAAGATGGTCCATGTTTGGCCATGTGCTAAGGATACCAGAAGACACACCAGCACAGAGAACCTTGGAATTCTCTCTATTCAGAGCCAGCAAATACAAAGCCAGGAGAGGACACCATTGTATAAATCTGCTAAGCGTGTTAAGAGGTGACCTCAAGAAAGAAGAATTCGGTACACTCAAGTCAAGAATGGACCTGAGGAAACTAAGGATTTCGGCTGAGGGCAAGACACATTGGACAGATTGCAGCTGTAAGATATTTCTACTACTACAGCCGCAGAATACAGTAAGCCATATATACCAAAATCATTACATATATGACAAATGACATGCTATAAGAAACCTCTAGAAGCATTTACATGTATGACAACTGGCTACTATTAAGAGACCACATATCATTAATGATCAATATCTTACATTCGGCACTAAGACAGATAAAAGGTGTAATGAAAGGTGTAAGGTTTTCTGGTTTAATAGTCTATCTCAATTTATTATGGTGTGAAATAAAGAAAACAATTGATGACCAAATAAAAATTATAACATTTTTCGAATTCTTAGTTTAGCGTCGAAATGAATTTAATTAAGCCATGCTCATAATTATGGAAATGAAAGATTTCATTGCAATTAGGCTAATGAATTGGGCACTTACGAATAGATGCTTTGTCAGTTCCAAAAGGTTTCTTTAGTGAGCTCACCTATAACATGTTTTATCACAAATACCTTATGTCATGGCATGTTTGAATATAATACGTCCAGAGTGTAAATTTTGCAAACTTTGAATAATTCAATCACAAATAAGTTAAACAGTGAAACCTATTAAGTAGGAACTGGTTAATCCAACTTTGTTTCCAAAATGAATACGAATTCTTGTTAACAATTATCAGTCGTCTTGGAATTAATTCAAACAGGTTCTTGTAAAATACACATGTCCACACTCGACCAAGGCGATACCTCTTTCCAGTTCAACAAGCAATGATTTGTTATCAAATATCAATATTTAGTCAGTATTTGGATATCTTAAAATCACTTTTAACAACAGCCATCGCTCTCTAATAAATAGCAGCAGCACTTCTGCTAAGAATACCAACATGGTGTTGGCAAAACAACTTCTCATAACATACGACACAATGTGTTGGAGAAGCATAATTTAAAAGGAAAACTCATTCGCAGTTTAAAAGCAGAGATCGTACAAGCTGAACATAGGTATACGAAGACATGTGTACACACTTTAGATTCAAAATAATCTTATTCACAATTGAAATCACACGAAACGCTGGCAAGTATATATATGACGTCATTGCTTTATGATCACCATCAAGGATATGTCATTGAATTATGTTTATGATGTAGCGCTTTAGATAGTTCAAATTGCTGCCATATGTTTCTTTATATAGATGAGTTTGCTTTCATTAGAGTCACTCTTTCCGCAAGGACTAGAGAAAATTAATTGTCTCCAAATGACAACATGTTTGGATAAATTGTGGTGGAAATGAAAATTTTGCTTTTCTTGAAATATTTTCAGAGTTGCTAGAAACGTTTCATGCACATGCACATAAATACATATTTAAGTGAGATACAATATTGCTATATTTCTGTACGATAACTGAACTGTTTATTGTTTCCAATTGTTAAATGTTACCTGCTAATATATAATATATACCTTTATATCTTTTGCACAAAGACGAGGACAATGAAAAGAGCTTCATGTTGTGCTTTGTGGATCCATCTCTTTCACCAGATGTTGTTCTACATGTGAAACGACCCATCATTACATAATGTCTGCAAGAGGCAAAACCATTTCTTGTCGAAGTACTATGTTGAGACCATCCTTCAATGAACAGCTGGTTTTGCAATCTTACTGGACACGTGCTCTCTTCATTATCTATGTCAAGATTTGTAATAAGAAATATATATGATTGAGACAGAATACAGGCTCAGGACTATATCATGGATGTGATTTGTAATGGTTCGATATATGTTTTTGCCAATCATTGTCGTTTCATATTCATAAATAATATTATCCTGTTTCACTGTGAGTTCTAACTGTATATTCACTTTGATCGTGGTGTTGCTCTCTGTGACTGCTTTTGGCAACATAATTGTTAGAAATGAGACCCTTTCCACATCATCTCATTAATTGTTTTGATCAGCCGTATAAGAGATGATCTAATTGTCGATTACATAAAGTAATAACGTTACACAATGTCCCCTGATCTAATTACATAGAAAACGCTTGCAGGAAAATCAGCATCGAGTTACTTCCCCGACATGCATGCATATACTCAGCTCTAAGATTGGATCTGGTTAGATGGACCATACAAAATCAATTGATGTACTGATGTCACGCTAGCCCAATTATTCTAGGTCATCCAAAGTTAAAACATATTCTTATTTGGTTACGAGCGTTTGATGCAAAGTTATGGAACTTCACATTGATTGGGTTAAGATGGAACACATGAAATCATCAATGGTCCCATTGTCCAGATGACCTAGAACCTGTGAATATAGCTACAGATGAAACACTGGCTTTCTGATGACGTCTTGTATGAGGCAGTCTGTGAGCATGATCTGTCTAGGCTTTTAGGAAGATTTTCTATCCAGGTTTAATTCATCCAAACCAATCTTTTGTATGCAACGACATGCTAATCAGGATTTTGTGAATACGGCATTCACAAACATACTTTGCATATTAGTTGGCCTTGGCCTTGTCCACGTGCACTCATATGATTTAGCAGCATGCCAATTTTTAACACATGTACAAAGATAAATGCTTAGCAATATATGGGCGACATATTTATAACTGATTTTTATATTTTATTCTGAGCCAGTATAAACTCTAGTTATTGTATTTGAAATATTATTTATAAATGATATAATTAGCCAATAAAATAGCGTGAAGCACCTTGTGAAATGAAACCATAAGCTCAAGGGAACATGCCCTTGTCAGAGATTTCAATTCAAAGGTAGGTAACTGAACTTATCGTGTAGATTAAAATAAACTTACGTGTTTTAGGCATAGGCACGCCATCCAAACACTGATTGCATAGTGATCTCACAGTTTCAGGTACATCACGGTTGCCATGACAACGGCCATTGAAGAGAACCATTGACTTGATGATGTCCTCTAACGGTTCGTCATTCCGTCTCTTACGATATTCCCGAACTTCTGGCAGGTAAGGAGCCAGCAGCGCACGAACAGTTTCGATTTCCAGATGCATTATGGGTATATCTGAAAGAAATAAACAAAAAAATATACATAATTTTATTTTGCCTTAATTTAGATAAATTTAAGTTAGGTGTATCCACTAACAATTCGACAAATATGCCAACTATTGCCATACTAAAAGTAAAATAAAGAGAAACAAGAGTAAGCAGAGATTACAGAGTATCGCAAGTTTGAGCCAAGTCGGACCGGGCATGAGGATCACAGCCAAAATCTGGAAACCTGGTTACACGGGAAGGCATGCGCACAGCTGAACATACAGATGAATGGATGGATGAATGAATGGGTGGGTGGCCGAGCAGGTGTGCTCGATGGGCAGGCGGGCGAATGAATGGACGGATCAGATCAGAATACCCTTTTCTTCCCCCTACGGGGCGATGGTAATTAACATAATAAATCAGAATAGTATGTATTAGATATAGTAGAGTAGATCGAGAAGTAATGAATACATATTAGGCTTCTGTCTAGATTAGGCATATTTAAATGAAATGAATTGAATTGAATTTTTAATTTAAGGGCGATTCCGAGCGTGTCGTATGGGACAACCTGACCACTTTTTAATTATTTAAATATAGAAAACACTTGAGGAGACAGATGTCTCTAGCTATTTTCCAAACTTAACTTAGATAGGTGCATGCTAGATGCAAAGTTAAACAAAATATTGGTCTTGTTTATTCTTAAAACTTATAATATAGTGGTGGCTTACGGGACAGAAAATGGATGTGGTTTTTTTACGTCGTTTAGACAATCTCAAAATTCTGCTCTGCCTAGAGGGTCATTGACATTAAAGCAGGTTGTTAATCACCAGACACAACAGAATGAACATTTAATTAGGGGCTAAGATTATTTGATACTCGTGTTTATGTCAGGAATAAAAAATGTTGTGTGTCGTACGGGACATCTAGGAACGTCGTACGGGTCTCATTTGTCCTTTTGCTTATTTAGTCACAGTGAATTCTACTATATGGCTGGTGGCTGAGAAAAGTAGGTTTCCACAAGATTTCTATAATAACAGGATTTAAGGGGAACCTTTGAGACTAATTTTAGGCGTTCTCACATAAATCTGCTTCATCGGACGGCAGGTGGAGTGTGTACAGGGTTTATATACAGGAACTGGTGCAGCTCATGTACGTGCCAGATCCTGTACAGTAAGGACTATGGTGTTTGCAGAAAAGAGTTTGTTCTGGGATGTAGTCATTATTGTGACGCAGGGGTGGTTGATTGGGTGAGCCCAAAATTAAGCAGACTCAATCACCTTTTGTCTCCTATTTTTGTGGTTCAATCCTTGAGAATTCGGATCTTTTTCTGCCAAAAGTCTCTTCTACAAGATCAGAAGCTGTATTTGTGTTGCATGGATTCTTGTATATGTCAGAGCTATGTACATATTCTGCTTGTTGCCTGATGAAGCAAATTTGTGTGCGAATGCATGAATTGGGTGGGATTGATCTTGTAAGGTGCTACCCTTGAATCCTTTATGATTGTCTACGGACGAAAAAAGGTACCACACTCCTGTCACAAAAGTTCTGTAGTCATAACAAAGCAAATCTTAACAAATATAACAATAAACAGAATTTACGTATTAAATTCAAATAACAATGCAACTAATAATGCAAATACACTAATAAATGAACTTTTGCGAATGCACAATGACACATATAGACTAGTAGAATGAGCCCGTTTTTTGGGCGGCCTGGGAAAAAAATTCCTATGTTATCAAATCCGGCTAATCTTTACTTACTAAGGTCCATAGTATATTACGGAAAAGAAAGTCCTGACCGATAACACCCGGCACCTTGGGAATTTTTCCTATTGAATTTTATGTGTTTTCTTAAGTATTTAATCATCGGCCTTCGGAAATAATAGGTAATCAGTTTTTGAAAGGAAATGCACAGTATTGCCAGATTATTTAACTAAAACAATCACTCATTGGTTCATGATGACTGCAGCAAGATACTAAAACAAACACTGGTTGTTTCGGACTGATTATAGCAAAATAATCACTATATTCAACCAAATGTTTTACAGATTCTTTAGCAGTCTTGTATATCATATTATTTTTTTTAAATGTCCAGTAAAAGGACTTGCATGAATTATTAGATACATTGTGTCGTACGGGACATGTACCAGGAGATGTTCCGTACGACACACTGTACATTAAAGTGTCATTTTATAGTCATGTAATATAAAAATACCTTTGAAACTATATCTTGAATTTGGTTATGACTTGAAGTTAGAAAATACTAAGAGAGACATTTATGTCATTTATATTTATAACACACGTAAAACCTTTAGATGTATATGTGTCATACGGGACATTAATTGAAATTGGTATTAATTCATTAAGATAAATTTCAAAATATGTTTTTGAATATCTTTTAGACTGTATGGCTTTTTATATACAATGCATCATTCTAATGATTCCACAGCATTTTAACATTGGGACTACTATTTTCCCCTGAATAATTAAAAAACAAAAAACAACAAAACAATTTTGAAAAAATAAACAAATTCTAGACTTTAATGAATTCACCTCAAAATATATATGTTTGCCAAAGTTTAGACCAAAAATCATAATACATCCCGTAAATTGGTTTATTTAAGCAGGAAAATACACCATCAGCAAGGCCAGTTAAGCATTTTGAAATTTTAGTATGAAAGTCCTGGTTTGCTCGGAATCGCCCTTAAATGGAATAACGTGTAATCTACCTTACCATAGAACTGCATAGAGTAAGTAATACATAATACAAAGTAATATGAATGATTTGAATTTAATTTTTAGGAACTGAAATCAATTTATTAGTGTTGTGCAGTCCAATTGTGGGAGACAAACTAAGAAACCTAATATGTGGGAGGCTGTGTTGTCGGTATTAGGGTGGGTTGAGTGGGTGTGAATTTAGTAGAAAGTTTCTGCTCTGAGTTATGCCAAGGTGATTCTCACAAGAGGGGTGTTAACGTATGCATATCATGTGTCGGCAGGTCTACATACAGATGTGTACGTATACATGTATGAGAAGGCGTGTTTCCGCGTTAACGCGTACGCATGTGCTTGTCCTCATACGCGCGCGAGTACATGGAAGGGAGGGGAGGGGTGGGAGGGGGCGGGGGGGGGGGGGGGGTTGCTTACCAGGTGGGTCACGGACGGAGCTGCTACTGCACCCGAATATAATAAATCTGTTACATATGCGCCAACATGTTGTTGAATATATGAAACTAATTTGACTGAATGATTAGGCAGCACCAGTTTTAGGCAGCACCAGCTTCCAGTTAAATTGGTTTTAAAATATTCAACAGTTTACATATATCATGACCATAAAAGCGAGATACTGGGATTGGAGGTTCAAATGGGTAAAATACGAAAGTTTTATGATTCGGGGCCCCATATCTTTCGGGGCGGCCGGTATGTAGTGCCTCAATCCCTTGTCGTAATCCGGCTCTGTCCGCATCCTGACCAAACTGAGAGATTTGACTGGATTCCATAGACATAGCAAATGATACAATCTCGCGAGCTTTCATTCTCATTAAATTACCGGCGACACAAAAACTTCTTCTTTGTGCGTGACTACCCGAGTGCGTGCTTATTCAAGTACGCACGGTGATGATGATGATGATGATGATGATGACTGCACATTATGGCCGCTAAAACGGAATGACCGATAGAATAGCGAAGAATACTGCAATCCAGATCTTTATTCACGAATATAATAATGACCATTAATTCAGTATTTTATTAGGATAAAAAAAGGATTAGATACTAGCAAGCTGAAGATGTAAAATCATTCAGTTGTGAAATCATCATCATCACCATCACCATCACCATCATCATCATCAATACACCATCACCATCATCATCGTCGTCACCATCACCACCATCATCATCATCATCATCATCATCATCATCATCATCATCAATACACCATCACCATCATCATCGTCGTCACCATCACCACCATCATCATCATCATCGTCGTCATCATCACCATCATCATCATCATCATCATCATCACAACCACCATCATCATCATCATCATCTTTATCATCATCATCATCATCATCATCATCGTCATCATCAATACACCATCACCATCACCACCACCACCACCACCATCATCATCATCAATACATCATCATCATCATCATCATCATCATCATCAATACATCATCACCGCCATTATCATCATCATCATCATCATCATCATCATCAATCCACCATTACCGCCATAATCATCGTCATCATCATCATCATATCATCAATAATAATACATCTTCATCGTTATCAAGTCATCTGGGATAGATTTGAGGAATTGGAGCATTCCTGTACAACACAAGACACAGGATAGCTGTTGATGGCTCAGATTCCAGGTGGGCTGCATTTCTTAGCGGCATACACATTACACAAGGCAGTGTTTCGGGACCAGTTCTTAGCAGCATACACAGGACTACACACGGCAAAATGTTTTTGAAAAAATATGTATACATTACCTCATATGCTGTTAAAAAACGGCCTGAGTGAATAAAGAAAAACTGAACTGAACCGGCAGTGTTTCGGGTGCGTTTCTCCTCAACTGTTACATCATGGATAACATGATCAAGTTGTTTGCAGATGACACAAAGCTCTTCCCCCTGATCAGTTCGTAAGAAGATCAAAAGAAACTACTTCGGCAAATATAGAAACTGATACAGAGTACCGGGCGAAACACTCGCGCAAATATGCGACTAAGCACGTCATAAAATCTGATAAAATCCGAGTACGGGTTTCTAACAGGGTATGGTCAGTTTCGCTGATTACATATGAATGTAAAAGTGTTGACAAGAAATGACTTCTATTTAGTAAATAGCAATTGGTCAGTGAAATAATACATGCATTAAAATTTGTTAATTCCTCCAAATAAATTTACCCTGTGTAAATACTTAGTATCGATTTTAAGAGAGATTTTGTGTACTTTTTACTTTATAAATTTCTACCAGGGATGTAAATCTGTTATTTATATAGCAATGAGAGGGTGATATATGACATCACCGCCTATGGTTTGACAACAGGAGAGTTTGTCATCAAAAATAATGACAGAAAAGCCACCAAAGAGGGATTACGGTTTGTGTATTATATTATATATTAATGCGAAAACAGCAGATTGTTAACAGTTTGCATATTTAGCAAAATGTCTTGAAACGTTTTCCCTACTGAACGCAAGGCATGTTTTTCATATTACCCGGTATACATAGACATATACAAATCAAAATCCCGTATCCTTGTTTTTAGTAGTAAATCTGGTATTTAAAACACCATAAAACGCTTAAAAACTATTTTGGTTTTCACCATATAATATAGAAACTATGGCCGTGTTTGGATTGAGCATGTGCGTGAAAAATAGCAAGCTAGATTTGAAAACAATAGGCCTATATGCACCCCATACCCCTTCGAACGGTACATCCGTAGATAAGAATTATTGTTATATTGGTGAAATCCACATAGTGTTTGACAGTAATTGACAGATGTCGTCTGACGTGAAAACTGGACCAGTTTGTTACATTCTTCACCAGTTATGAACATTTTTATGGACTATAAAAAACGTATTACTAATATTGAAGACACGTGTTTGTCACACGCCAAATAAAAATGTATGTAAATAATTACTTATTTCTGCTGCAATTTGATAAAATCTTCAAATTATGTGTAAAAATTATGTATCTATTTATTGAAATAAACATATGTTGACGATGTCACCAAAACAATGAGTGCGGAAGAACGCAAAAAAGGATCAGTTGTTAGAAATAGTACCCTGTTAGAAACAGAGATACCTTGACCATATATATTCTTTGCCTCCAAGGGTCCACATCATAACTCTTAACCCTCTTGTGTTCACAGCGCATCTAAGCGCTCTGAACGCTACTTGATCTATCAATTAAACATTTGATGGTCAATATTTTTCAAGATATTATAATTTTAGAAAACTATTTTTGTAAATTTACCACTGATATTTTTTTCGCGGTCTTGACCATTAAAGAGGTAATGGTAAAGTAAGGTTTCTACTGAGCCAGTGTCTAATCTGCAGGCAGAGAAGAGTATTTTTGAAAATTTACCACTAGAATGACTGGCTCGGTTACCGAGCCAGTCATTCTTGTGGTAAATATTCAAAAATACCCTTCTCTAGGCCTTTCAGATAGCCATGTCTGAAGACCACTGCAAAGTTGTTTTTTGGTAAGATTGACCATTAAAGGGTTAAGTTGACACGAGATGGGTTAATAGGGCCTAATTGGTCAGTAACATTTTCCTGTGATTGCTACTGTTTACAGGTATGTAACAGTGTCTGTCTCGGTGGCTGGTGTTGTAAGCTATTTTGAATCTACTAAGTCTTTGATTGGGAGCTCTAAATCAGCTGATGCTGTCTACAGTAGGAACTGTCAAATTAGGTTCAGAATATTCAATAGAGTTAAAATTAAAATAATATGGCCATTTCGCGAAAATGTACAAAATTGAACTACTGTTTTTCATAGTAAATTTACAATTCTTTATTTCGAATTTTCATAAGTTCTGCTGATTGTTTTGGAACTAATTTAACTTAAGGCTGTTGCTGCCTAAGGCGGCAACAACTTGCAGTCAAATGACTTTCAAAATATTCAGCTTTCTCAATCTTATTCACAGGCGAGCTCTACGATTAAATGTTAAATGATGTAACGTTTCTCTCCCTTTCTCACCCCTCCCTTACTCACAGTTGATACTCATCTTCAACCAATCAGAGGACTGGTTGGCATCGCTTGGCATATTGTTTTTACATGGATCTATGCCTACTTAAGTTTTTAAGATAATCTATACCTGACTATAGTCCCAATTTACGGAATTGCGCATTCTGTTTTTCTTAGGAACTAAGTTCTTTAGTAAAAACGAAACTTATTTTATTTAACTACGGGTTCACCCCTCTCTCACTCTCTCTCTCTCTCTCTCTCTCTCTCTCTCTCTCTCTCTCTCTCCGCTCGTTCCCACCACCCCCTCTCTCTCTCCCTCTCTCCCTGCCTCCCTCCCTCCCTCCCACCCACCCTACCTCACCTGTTCCTTACTACGCAATTGATACTTCAAAAGTTTCAAGACTAAATAATCGATTATCCGATTGAATCGATTATTTTTCAGACATCATAATCGAGTATTTATTTCCATAATCGAACAGCCGTAGTTTAGACACTCAAAAGATGTATTGTATTGTATTGTATTGTATTTACTATTTTACACCCAGATCGCTATACAGCGATAGATGGGGAGGTTACGTGAACCCCCTTTTTGGCAGAGTGCATACATTTTAATATTAATAGCAATATTCAGCATACATTATTGTTCACATAATTAATTAATTTATATATAATCGCCATTTCCATCATTCTTATTATCATTATTGTATGGTGTTGCTGTTATCATTGTTGTTGTTGTTACCATCATCGTTGTTGATTGTTGTTGTTGTTGTTATCGTTGTCGTCCTTGTTGTTGTTCTTGTTGTTGTTGCTTCTGTTGTTGCTGTTGTTGTAATAGTCAGTAGTCAGTATACATCATTGTTCACATAATTTATTAATCTATGTATAATCACCATTTTCATCATTCGTATTATCATTAATGCATCGTGTTTTGTTGTTATCGTTGTTGTTGTTGTTGTTGTTGTTAGCTTTATTGTCCTTGTTGTTGCTATTGTCGTTGTCAGTGTCGTTGCTTTTGTTGTCGTCATTGTTGTCGTCGTGGTCATCGTCGTTATTGTTGTTGTTGTTGTTGTTGTTGTTGTTGTTGTTGTTGTTGTTGTTGTTGTTGATTATTTGTATATATATATTATTTATATTGCTGATAGTCGTCGTTGTTGTCATCTGCGTCATCGTGATCGTTGTCGCCTTCATGTGTCATCTTTGTATCTTTCCTTATACATAGTTATCATTATCGAAATCATTTACCCTCCCCCCCCCACCCCAATTGTTGTCATATTATTGCAGGGTCATTGCTATTGTAGCAGTCGTCCTCATCCTCAGTAACGTCGTCGTTATCGTTATTGGAGAATTTGTCAGTTATGATTCGAATGAATTGCATATCTTTGTTAAGAGCATTGTATTTCTTGTGGAAAGTAAGTTGCGGAATTTGTAATAATTCGGTCTGCTGCAATTTAATTCGTGGATGCAAACTGATATCTTAACACCCCACCCCTCCCTAGATTCCAAAGAATGTGGGGTGGTGGGTTGGGGAGGGGGTATCTACACCCGTGAACCTCTCTTCCTACTCCTATCATCATCGTCTTCGTCGTTGTCGTCATCATCATCATCATCATAAAATACTGATTCACAAAATAAATCTACATCAAATCCATCCAAAAATATCTTACCTGGAAGAGCGACGAATCTGCGAATTAGTTGTAGATTACATTGATGCAATAAAAAACTTTCAGTAAAGGCTTGTGAAAAACAGTGATGCTTCTCATAGCAATGAAAAATTCAACTGAAAACAAAATGGCGACGAAATACCTTATATACCAGGCGAATGACGAAGTTGGTACCTGCGCGTGACATGATTGAGTTCCTTAGAAACCACCTCCAAGCTATTCATGCTCAGTGATTGAGGCGAACATTATGTATTCTCTCTAATAACAAACGTCTTATCTGAGAAAGATGCGATTTTGAGAGCTATATCTGTAAGAGTAAGCTTATAAATACACAGCGCATGGTTTTCTCTTAACAACAGTTAGGCCCGTGACGTCATAACGAACAGTGACGTCAAACACTATGGCCACAGAGGTATCTATGACTACATCACCTAATGATGACGTCATAAATAATGTACTACCAATTATCTCTAATTAGAGATATTTTGTGAGAAATATATCGCCTTCATTCTTGAACTTAGAGGCGGCTGCCAGAGGCCGCTGTTACAGGCCCACTTGTTTTAAACATATTTTATTGTCAATTAATAACTATGGGATTGAGTCAAAAGTCAAACTGACAAAGATTCGACTCTTTCCCTACAAGACTATAAAAGGCGTATGCTACAATTTTACATGACAATTTTACAAGAAAATGCAATTTGATATTTACATATATACATTAATAATCCAATTTGTCAACAGTAATAGCCTACTACTAAGAATCGTGAGACTAATAATTGAAAATTGAAACGTCCGTCAAATTTATCAATTGTATGTCTTTGATAGCTTTACAATTCAGTAACCAGGCTGCTAAATATTTTGAAACTAACCCGACCGGGAGCCATTGCTGCAAAAAGGAGCAATGACACCCAGTCAACCTATCCTCACCATGTTCAATAACACTCATGTATAGTTACCTCGAAATTGGGATTCTGGGTATTTCATGATTCCGATTCCAACATACGTAAATGCGGACTGCGCTTATTTAGACACGTGCCGGACATAACTAGAGATCAGTAATAATAACAATAACAATAATCAATTGTTTTCCATCAACCAATTGAGTAAGTCAAACATATGTGTATTCTTAATGTAATTCTGGACTTTCTGAAATACGAAACAATTTTCTCCTGTGTCGGGGTTGCCATATAGTAATATGTCCTCTGAAACAACAAAATGTAGTAGATCGCGTGATAGCTGCTGTCGGTGTTCTGTATATTTGACACACACGAGTACAAAATGTCGGTTATCTTCTATGATGCCCACGCAATGGGGACATTTAGGATTGTCGCTAAGATAAAAATAATGAAAATGACCGTAAGTTGACAAGATTTATTTCGTAATTTAGTGTGTATAATACTGGGAAGTCGTTCCTCACTGCTATAATATGCAGGTACGGCGCCAAAGTGGTTGTGATTAATTTTTGACTTGAATATGGAGACAGATGCAAAATTTTGAACGGAACCATCAGAACAACTCTTTGATCTCGCTATAGTCCAGTAAAACTACAAATTAACCTAGAACAAATTGCAACAGAATTTATTTCTTTTCTGCGGCATTCATGGGACTGCCAGGTGTCACATATCAAAAGTTCTCCAAAATCCCTCGATGGGAAAGTGGGTAAATTCGCATATTTATCTACCGCCATTATCCGAATAATGGAACTTCCCTTACCTGCTTCATTCCGCAAATAAACGAAGTAGAAATGTTGTCTAAGCTCTGAATTTCATGGTCACGGAAGACAGTAAGCAATTGGCAATATTGCCTTGAACCACTTGTACAAATTCTCCAAACCACAGATTAAATATGGTTGTATGCACAGGGCCGGGGTAATTTAAAAAATTTATATTTAAAGTAAGTTTAATTTTGTTTTTCGCTTTTAAAATTTTATCTAAAATAAATTGCATTTTAATTTTCACTTTTATCTCACAATTTGAATAAATTTCTATACAATTCAATCAGAATATGGACATGGATTTAGATACATGCGTTATTTGTAACCAGAGCCTAGAAAATGGCTCACAAACTGTTAAGCTTCGAGTTAAAGGCTGTGACGGTATTAACAATGCTAGCAGAGCCCGTGAAAGCGATGTCATAGCTGAAGTAGGACAGAGGGTTCATGTAAAATGTCGACGGGAGTTCATTGATCCCAAGCGGATTGCCCGTGACGCAGAGAAAATTGAACAATCTCCGCCACCCATGCGAACACTCCGTTCAGAAAGTCCAACATTCAATTTTAGTGAACATTGTTTGCTATGCGGATACCCTGCAAAAATTCAAGATGGAAAGAAACGTGGCTATGATATTTATCCAGTAAGTACTCATGACTTTCAATGTAGTATCGCCGAGGCCTGTGAGAAGAGAAAAGACGAATGGGGCAAACTTGTAGCTGGGCGGCTTGCCTTCACGCCGGATTTATGCGTTGTCAATGCAGTATACCATCAAAGCTGCAGCGTAAATTTTCGAACCATGAAAAATATCCCTCAGCTGCACTCGTCTTGCTCATCCCAAAAACATGGAAGGCCAGAAGACGTGGACAGAGTAAGCGCATTTAGTGCGACAATGGCATTTCTTGAAAATAATGATGATGAGCAGCTGACCCGGCACGACCTCGTTAATAAAATGCAAGAGTATCTCGATGATAAAGAGAATAAAGCATACAGTACAAAATACATGCAGGATAAAATAAAAGATAATTATGGCGATGAAATATTTATTAGCACTGTGAATGGTAAGCCAAACGTTGTTACCTTTCGTTCTAAAGCATCTACTATTTTGACTGACTTCTATAAGGAACAGAAGAGAAAGGATTCCAAATCAGAGAGCATGCTAATCATCCAGACGGCTGCCAAACTGCTTAGACACGATATTAAGTTAATTGATTCATGCACATCATCTGAAAGCTATCCATCAAGGGAGCAAATGAGCGACCCAGTAAAGGCATTGAATTATTTACCAGAGACACTGCGGGAATTATTGCGGATTTTGTTTACTGGAAAAGACACAGAAATGAAACAGGCATCAGTTGGACAGGCTATTATGCAAGGAACTCGTCCTAGAGTTATTTTGGCACCTTTGCAGTTCGGGCTGTCATGTGAGATGCACCATAAATTTGGATCTAGATTTATTGTTGACACCTTGTGCAAGCACGGATTTGGATGTTCATACGCGGAGATACAGAGGTTTGAGCGCAGTGCATCACTTCATGGTGGAGATCTACCACAGCCATTATCAGGCGAGTTCATTCAGTTTGTTGCCGACAATGTGGATCACAATATTTGCACAATAGATGGGCATAATACATTTCATGGAATGGGAATCATTGCATCTGTTACACCAGGAAACCTTTCGTGCAAACTTATTCCAAGGATAAATGTAACATCTGAAGATATCAAGCAAGTTGGCAAGATCTGTATCAGGAACTTTGAGTCTCAGCATACCAGGAACTTCCCATTGACCTTTAAGGAGTTAACTGCGCTGGAACAAACAGACCCAACAGCTGACATTGACATCCTCTGGGATTTCTCTTTGTTCTGCGTTCAAGGAGACAGTCATGGTCTGGCATGATGCAAACTGTTCACCAAGGAGTTTATCCAGGTAAATCGTCTGTTATTTTCCTTCCGATGATAGATCTAGAGCCAAGTAACATGCGAATAAAGATGACGTGATAAAAGCAGGTGAGAAGGCAATGCTTATTCTATACAATGGCACTTCAATGGATAGTCTAGTTGCTTTGCGGTACAAGCGATTCAGGGAGAAGGTTGCAAAAAGTTCCAAGTATGTTGAAGCACGAGATTTACCACCAACACCCGCATCCGCAAAGTTTCACAGTCTTCACGTGTACTACCAAATTCAAGTTTGGAGAGGAGATGCTGGAGATATGGATCCAACAGAATGGGGCTGGAAAGTTCTCAACCACCAAATGATGCCTGTTAAGACTGACATGCTGGCAGCACCTGACGATTTACTGTATTCATTTAGATGCAGCTGCAAAACTGGCTGTGAATCAAAGAGATGCACCTGTAGAAAACTTGGGCTCAGCTGCACATCCGCCTGCGAAGACTGTAAGGGTCTCAGTTGCTCGAATTCAATAACGCTCATTGAGGAAGATGACTTGGATAATTGATGCAAGATGAAATTAGTAGAAACCAGGTACCTATGCCATACTATTTCATCTTAGCTTAGCTTAGAAACACACAATACCGTGACATAATAAAATATAATATCAATATCAATGATGGTATTAGGTAAATTCATGCAAGTGGCATAACACAATACATTTAATTTGTGGAGAATATGTCAATCGTATTCATTTATTACTAAAAAAGTCCAAAAATACCTAGTCACACATATATTACATACCGGTTTTAAAGAAATAAAGAAAAATGGATTTTTCAGGTGAAATGGCCCAAATCTGGTAATAATTATGCAAATTTTACCCTTTCCCCTATTGGAATTTTGGAGGACTTTTGATATGTTGTACATGATGGCCCCCTATACACTGGGCGAGGTAAAAAAATTATGTTGCAATTTGTTCCGGGTTAAAATATTTTTGGCCTAGATTGACTGGACTACTATGCATTGGAATAAATAGAACACTGTCCACTTCTAAGAAGCTATCTCTGTGGATATTTAATCGTGTATTCATCTTTATCAACGACAAACAGACGATTTAATAAACCATGTGTACTACATTTTGCCAGTAGAATAATGTAAACATCGAAAAGCTTCAGCATTTGCGTGTCGTCGTCGTCGTCGTCGTCGTCGTCGCCTGTCTAATCTGTCGTCATCTATATGAGTTTCATGTCAAACGAACAAAACTAGCATAACACAATATGCGCGTATATGCATATGGATGCGGTGCAGCTCAGAGATGAGTTTGAATGTTATCCGGAAACAACGCGAAACAGAAACCAGTTAGTTGTTACAATTTCGAACATGAGGTAAGAAATGTTCGGATGGGTATTTTGGACCCGGTTTGATTGTCCGCATAAAGAAAAATCGATATCAATTATTGATCTTGCTGATTGCTTCGAATCTGATTAGATCCAAAATATTCAACAGTGCGTTTTATTTTGTTTTTTAAGCGTGTTGGGTTATTTCGGAGCTGTTGCCATAATATGCAGTCACGTAGCTGAATGTATGTATTGTATGGATGTTTGTTTGTATACGAAAGACAATATACATCTAGTCATATATGTAGGCTACCCAGTGTCGCATTATTGTCAAATTTATTGTAATGAATCTTGTCTATGTATTGTTAATGTACACAGTACAATAAATCTGATCTTATCCTATCTTGTCGTCGTTGTCGCGAGCAGCAGCGGCGCAATCCTAAAGTGTGTGATGCCTGCGTGCGCGGTTGTGTGCTTGCGTGCGCACATGCGTATGAGCGTGCGCGTGCATGCATGTGTTCATCTGGAGGGTTATCTAAACAAGAGGCCCAAGGGCATATGACGCTCACCTGGCCCATAACATTTGAACATTTGCATTTAAATATACATGATGGATAATTTTCGGAAAATCCAAGATGACCACAAAACAAAATCGACCAATCAAATTCTCATCTGATTTCTGGAAGCTTATCATCATAGGATCATTCCATCCATGTTTGGTTGAAATCGAGCTCTTGATTAGGTAGTAGTAGCAGTAGTAGTAGTAGTAGTAGTAGTAGTAGTAGTAGTAGTAGTAGTAGTAGTAGTAGTAGTAGTAGTAGTAGTAGTAGTAGTAGTAGTAGTAATAGTAGTAGTAATAGTAGTGGCAGTAGCAGTAGTAGTAGTAGTAGTAGTAGTAGTAGTAGTAGTAGTAGTAGTAGTAGTAGTAGTAGTAGTAGTAGTAGTAGTAGTAGTAGTAGTAATAGTAGTAGTAGTAGTAGTAGTAGTAGTAGTAGTAGTAGTAGTAGTAGTAGTAGTAGTAGTAGTAGTAGTAGTAGTAGTAGTAGTCGAATTGAACGCACGCGTTTATTTAGCTCTGTAATTGCTGCCCGAATTTACTAGTTTCTAGCGCGGTTTTGTATATAAATTTTATACATATATTTCGTATTAGTATTTCCTTTCAAACTTTATGTTTAAGTTGTAAATTAGTGTCTTGGTTGGAGCGCATTTTGTGTCTCCATTTTCTAAAGGCACTCCTCTTAGCTGGCGGTTTCAGCCATTTAATAGGTCGCCTCTTACTGTGGTCAATGCAATACTTTTCTCCCAACGCCAGTACGCTATTTCTATAGTTCGTTGGCTAGCGCATTATATTTGGCAAGATCGCTTGAGTGAGTGGATTTAATTTCTTTGTCATTTGTAAGCGCAAGCCTAGTACTTTGATTATATAAATCTTTATAGTCAGTTGGCTGTCCCCGGTCAAGTCGAACAGACTAACAAATATATGTCTGTAATATGTTATTTGCATTAGGGAACCACTTTAATCGGTTAGGTGTTAGCGAACCACTTAGAAAGTGGTTCAAACTAACAAATATACGACTGTACTCTCTATTCGTATATTTGTTGGTAGACGTCAGTTTCAAAAGGGGACACTATTTATTTAGTGTTTAGCTCTTTCACCGACGTCTTGGTGTTATATTTTTGTATTATATATTGTAGTAGTATGGGTTTCCTCTTTTTATAAAACATCATGGCAACATATAAGCGTACCCTAAGCCTTAAGATAACAACTAAGGGGTGGGGTGTCACGGCTATCGACGTGTATCATGGGTTAAAGGACGTCGTCGGCGCGGGAGCTGCTGCTTTGCAGGGGCTTATCAATGTTTCTAAAACTGTATGGAATGTAACAGTGTCAAATGAGGGGGTCAAGGAAAAGCTTCTAGATGTTCTTATTGTAAAAGGCGAAGTTTGTAACATAGAGGAAATCGAGTCAGATAGGTTTCTAGTGAAGATGAAAGTTCCACTAGAAATTCCAGATGACAGAATCATGAATGAACTCAAGAGGTATGGCAAAAGATTGAACAGGAAACGTATCCCTTTGACAGAACGCTAGAGAACGGTGTAAGACGCATCTGGTTTGATAAAGTGGATAGCCCGTTACCAAGCAGATTGAGGCTTGATGGCAGCTTTGTCCTGCCCTTATGGTATAGAGGACAAATTAAAGAGTGTCGGATCTGCCTAAGTACTGACCATTTGGCAACAGATTGGGTCAATCGAAACAAATGTTTGCTCTGTGCTTCAGTTGACCATTTTAAATGGCGCTGTCCAAAAAATCAAAACAAGCCCTCTGTATCAGGAGATAATCGCCCATTAAAGGATGCAACTGAATCAAATGCTTCTGGAGCAATCACTACGGAAGCTGTTGTTGTGGTTCATGCCACTGAAAATGACACAAACAAATCATCAAATCCTGTTAAAGTAACTACAGTTGATGAAATTCAAGTATTAGCTAGAGGAGGGTATAACCTTAAGTCAAGAAAATAATCAAAATGCAGTGGAGCCGAACGTGGCTGTAAAAGACACGCAGGAAAATGATGATCTTACCGAACAGCCAGTTTACAATTCCTTGGAAGATGAATTAAAATTAGGACAGGATAAGTTTAGGACTCAGAAGACGGAAAGTTCAGTCGATTTTCCGCTAAGCCCACATGATTTAAGTTGAAGATATGGTAAATGACGCTCCTGCCAAATGTAACTTAATTAGCAATAAGCGTCATAAAGAAGACAATAGCTCAGAATCTGAGATTGAAGTAAATGATATGGAGGATGATACAATGTCAGTTGCAGAATCAGATGTGTCCATTCAAACACAGAGTTCACAGATGAAAGATGAAATGGTAATGTACCGATCAGAAGGGGGTGAAGTGTTAGTGCCATATGTAACTGCGAGAGGCGTGAAATATCGTCTACTGTGCCATGATTCTGATATTTCCAAATATGAATATTTGTCTGTGGTAGAACTAGGAAACATTGAATTTGCAGGCAAATTATGTAAATGGTCTAAGAAACGAGCTAAAAAACCAAATCAAGTTAATCTAATGATGGCGGTTGTATCATTTTACAAAATATGATTATCTGCACCATCAATTACAGAGGTTAAATACCGAATTCAAGCAGCGCCACTTGCTTGAAGAATTAGCAAATGAAAGAGTTAATATTCGCCCTGTAGGTGGGGCTTAGAATACACCTTCCGTATCCTCTGCGTTGCGTGTCGTAAGAGGCGACTAAAGGAGGTAAGGGTGAGGTAACCCTGACAGAAACCTCGAGTGCTGAAGACGGAGGTTCCAGGCCGCACGGCACACTCTAATAAACCATGGATCCACGCACTTAACGCTTATGATCATGTCGATAGTCACTTACAGGACTGGCGGTATGATCAGCGAACGAAAAGAAGAAGAAGAGAGTTGATATTGCTTTTCTACAGGAGACCAACATTCCAAAAATTGAAGTGTATGAATCTCTCAAAGATATTTCAAAAGGGCAGATTTTTTATTCTTTATCACAAGATAATAGCGCGGGAGTGGCCATTCTTATCCTGCCCCGCTGTCTCAACTATGTTGATGTTATATCGTCGTCATCAGATACAGATGGACGATGGATTTGTGTATCAATTGATGTACTAAACACAAGTTTAAATTTGATGTGCCTTTATGCGCCAACCTCTCATCAATTGCGTCGTGAATTTCTAAATGATGTTTCCACAATAGTTCAAGACAGAACGCCTGAAAACCCAATTATGGGCGGTGACCTTAATTGCATATTAAATGAAGTTAAAGACTGAAACGCTAGGTCTAATTTTAATGACATATCTCATAATATTTTGAAACACATCTGTGAATATAAAAGCTTGTTAAACACTTATCGGATTGAAAATCCAGAGGGCAGGGACTTTACTTGGTTTTCAACTGATGGAAAGAAAGCATCCAGATTGGACAGGATCTATGTAGAACGATCATTGAAAGGTTACATGTGTAAAACTAACATAAAACCAGTAACTTTCTCTGATCACAATATGTTTTCCATCACATTAGACAATGCTGACTGGATCAAACGAGGAGATGGAATTTGGAAACTCAATGTAGCGTTGCTACGAGATAGTTGCTATCGCAAATGTGTAGAAAGTTGTTGGAGGCATTGGGATGAAAAGAGAAGTTTGTATGAATGTATAACAGACTGGTGGGAGGATGTTAAATCCGGCCTGAAACATATTTCAAGGCAGTATTCCATCAGGAAAGCCGTGAAATACGAAAGCGTAAAAAGGCGCATCAGAGGTCGTTGTGTACAATTAATAAGAAAATTAATGATGGGGAATATAATTATTACGAACTATTAGTTAAATTAAAAGGTAGACTAAATGAAATAGAGCAATATCAGTTTGATGGGACCAAAATAAGGGCAAGAGGACAAATGCACACCGAGGGTGAAAAGCCAATATTAAAGTCAATAGAGACAAATCTAAGCGATAATTTTGGGCGCTTGGAAGGACAGGACTGACAATGTTATGGATATTAACTGGTCAGATGATGTCATAAAGATTTTGGGTATTTACTTTAGTAGAGAACATGATGTAATAATAAACTGGGAAGAAAGGCTATCCAAGCTAAAGTGCGCATTAGTAAATTGGAAACGACGTCGCCTAACTGTATTTGGCATGACATTTGTCCGTAATAATTTAATTTTATCTGGACTGTGGTATACCGCTTCTGTAGTTCATATGCCCAAATCAGTAGAGTCAAAGATCAACACGTTACATGTGTCCTTCTTATGGGAGGACAAAGCCCATTTACTATCACAGTCAATCCTCACCAATGAAAAGCATGCCGGAGGCCTGGATTTGGTTAATGTTTCAGCAAAGTGTGTTTCTTTAAAATTGAAATTCTTGAATAAGTTACTTACTTCAAACTCATCTTGGTCAAGTGTTTCAAGGGCACTTCTCCAAAGGTACCTAGACCCATTTCCACTAGAATGTTTATTTATGTGCAATAAATTGCCACCTAATCATCAAAAGATTCCAAATGTATATAAAGAACTGCTCGAAGCCTCAAAAATATTTACATGATCAATGCCACAACCCAATTGTTGGGAAGATGCCTTACAGCACGTCTTTGGGGGCAACGAGTTGATTCGTGATAATGATGATGTATTATATTTGCCCTCTATGGCCAAAAATGGTATTCAATATTTACGTGACTTGGTAAATCCGAAATCTCGTAAATGGATTGCGATGCAAGATGTAGCAAGAATAACATCAATGAGACATATTGATGCTCAGCGCTTATTTGTTAGAATAAAGAATGCAATACCTGCTGTATGGTTCAAATTGCCGAAAGCACGTGGCAACAGTGATATGTTGCAACCAACATTAGTATTTATGTCAGAACATATAAAATACAACATGGCATCTAGAGACTGGTATAGAATTCTAATGCAATGTCGGAGACAGACTCCTGTTGTGGTTAGGTATTGGACAATTTAGGATGCGTGCCAACGAACTGGAAAAATGCCTGGAAAGCAATACATCTACCTTGTCTACCAGGAAATGCACGGGACCTGGCATGGCGATTACTCCATCGAAGGCTATGGGTCGGTCATCTTACTTATATGTGTAAAATAACAAGTACAGACCGGTGCTTATTATGTAATACTGAGGAGGAAACGATAGATCATCTATTTACTGTGTCACATAACTACAGGCTTTTGGGTACATATCAATATGCTCCTTGCTAAATTTGGAACCAAATATGTGAATTTAGTGGCTGAAACAATTTTGTTCAAAGATTGCTCAACTATCGGACGAATCATTAATAGCAAGGAGAAAGAATTGTTAATAACCCTGTTATCTGTAGGAGTGTGGGCCATCTGGAAGCATCGGTGTTCAGAGGCCAGAGATAAAACCGGCAACAACCATCAGAGAGCCATACAAGCCATATTTCGATCATTGCTGATAAACTGCATTCATTGTGAATTTTACAGGCTAGTAGAACATGGGAGAGAAAGTAGATTTAAAGACGTATGGTGCAAAACTGGCCTAGTATCAATTGAATACGGACATCTAAAATATCAGAAACGGAACTTGTATAAGCCAGCACACTCGCTGCTTGCTGTATATTGATAAATGCCTTAGGAGATTCTAATCTTGACGAATATCCTAACCTTGTGATCAGTATATTTAAATATCAAATGAGCATTATGTCAATATTCTGGAGGTGATCCGATTTTCAAGTTAACAGAGTCGGATATCTTACAATTAGCTTCCTGTTGTAAATGTTTACTGTAGGTGTATTTGTTCCAGGGTAATTTGCAAAAACTTACAATGAAGTAAATTTAGAATGTGAACCCAAAGCGCCATCTAAGTAGTCATAGTTTGTATACTTTTGCTTTGTGCATTATATTAGATAAAGGCTACTACGTCCGCTGGGCATTTAAGAATCGGCTAACTGGCGTCAATGAGTAACATTTTGTTACTTATTGACAAGTCACCTCGCCACTTGTTGGCGAGGTGCACTCGCCATTTGGCCCTACTACTATACGGTGTGCTACGTTAAACTACATATGATCTACTTAGCCTGCCGGTCATGAATCGGCCCGATGGCGTCAATGATTAGCAGTAGCTTACTGCTAATTATTGATGAGTCGCTTTACCACTTGTTGGTTAGCTATGCTCGCCATTTGGGCCTACTACTACATTGTGTGCAAATAGCAATGGCTTTGTTGAATTATGTTATGTTATCAGCTCTTTATTAATTATGTTTTCTATGTAGTTATGCCACGGTTGTGGTATATGATAATAGAGTATTTTAGCTTGCACTGTTTTGACATGTTAGGTTTGTATTGTTATTCTATTAATAAAGCCTGCTATTTCATCCAATTTTTTATGGGGGTTTGCAAGGCTTTTTAAAGGAGTTCCTCCGTGAAGTGTATCCGACTGCGTCAGCGTCGGATTTAAAAAAAAAGAAAAGAAAAAAAAAAGTAGTAGTAGTAGTAGCAGCAGCAGAAGCAGATGCAGCAGCAGCAGCAGCAGCAGCAGTAGTAGTAGTAGTAGTAGTAGTAGTAGTAGTAGTAGTAGTAGTGATTTAAAGGCTTCTGGAAAATTCTTGGAAAATCCAAGATGGCGGTCGAAAAAATTAACAAATCTTATTCCTGTGTACAAGTTCGGAATCATATGACCATAGGATAATTCCAGCCAGTTTTCATTCAAATCTGGTTTTTGATTCAGTAGTGTTTTAAAGGACTTCTGGAAAATCCCAGATGGCCACCAGAAAAATTGACCTATCAAACTTCTGTATAGATTATCTGAAGCCTAGCCACCTAGTGTCCTTCCAGCTCAGTTTGTTGGAAATCGGCCAGCTGGTTAATAAGGAGTAGCCTTTTAACTGATTTTCGCAAGAGACATCATTTCAGCCAGGTCTGGTTGAAATCGCCCAACCAGTTAATGAGTAGCGATTTAAATGATTTTCCGCCATTTTTCTGTAAATTCAAGGTGGGCACCGAAAAAATTGACCAATCAGAATTCTGTATAGATGTCCTGAAGCCTAGCCATATATGGCCATTCCAACCAAATTACGTTAAAATACGCCAAGCAGTTAATGAGGAGTAGCGTTTTGACAATTTCACCCAAAATATGGACCAATCAAACTTCTGTATACATGTTCTGAAGCATCGAGCCATAGGGTCATGTCAGCCAAATTAGATTCAAAATCCGCCCAGCGGTTAATGAGTAGCATTTTGACAATTTCCGGTAAATTTTTCATAAAAACTCCGATATTCACCCAACAAATTGAAAATCAAAATTCTGTATAGAGGTTCCAAAGCCTACCCTCATACACAAATTAGGTTGAAATCTGTGCGGTTTGGCTGATATTCTACAAGAACATGCTTATAAAATTTAAACACAATGACCTAGAAGTGTGATACACTGATGTCTGCGCAGATACCACCATGGCTCACCTCACTGGACGTTGACATAGTACATTGTAGGCGGAAAATCCAAGATGGCCACTATCAAAATTCTGTATGCAAGTTCTGAAACCTACCAGCGTAGTATCCTTCCAGCCAAATCTGGTTGAAATTGCTCAAGCAGTTAACGAGGAGCAGCGTTTTAAATGATTTCCAGCCGTTTTTCGTAAAATTCAAGATGGTTGCCGCAGAAATGGACCAATCAAAATTATGTATATAATTTCTGAAGCATACTACGCTGGGTTCTGCCATCCAAGTTTGATTGAAATTGGCCCAGTGGTTATTCAAGTAGGCTTTTAAGTGATTTGCACAAATTTTCAGAAAATCCAAGATGGCCACCAGAAAAATTGTGGGCCAATTTCGAACACAAGAAACACTGCTGTCATGTAAAAGGTTATCCAGACATTGGTCATCAACACATCATGACGTCATAAAAACAATTATGAGAGTTGTGTAAGTCGCAAAAAAGTACATTCAATAAGCAAATATATATATGTCCTCATGATCAAATTTAGTCATTAAGAGTTAATATTACTCATTGGTCTTCAGGAAACTTCCCAAAATTCATTTCACTTACTACAGATTAGCGTTAACTGGAACACTCTACACACATTACCTAGTACAGCTTCCGGTTAATGTTAGCAAGTAGTAAGCCTATTTGAAATGAATTGTGGGAAGTTGTCTGGAGACAGAATAAATGTAAAAGCGTGTTGAGTTCGGATAAGTCTGTCTGCATGTCTGTGTCTCCGGAGCTGAAGGCTTATCTATAAAAACTACTGATCTGATTTGGCTGAAGTTTTACACAACAAAATTTCAACATATGATTGTAATGCAGGCCATTGGGCGGGTACTCGGCCAATAATGGTCCATATTGGCATGGTATTCATCCAGTTCCAGCCCAGTAAATTGTGGGTAGAAGGGCAGTGGTATAGGGGTCTATTCTGATTTGCCGAGAGGGCGATGATGTCATCAATATTTGAATTGTCCACGCACTCTTTTTCCCGCCAAAAATACTCAAATTTGATAGTCGAGAAATTATTCTTTGTTCTCTCTCGACCAATCAGATTCGAGTATTTTGTGTGGGGAAAAAGGGGGCGTGACCTAATGCAAATATTGATGACATCATCACTCTCTCGACAAATCAATCTCTGCCCAAATCTAAATTGGTGAGAATGTTTCCATGATTGACAGGTGTAATGAGGTTCGAAGTCATTAGTGGGTGTGGCTGAGGTCACGTGACAGCTGTAGGCCAATCAGCATAGATGCCCATATCGTCACCCTGGTCGGTTACATGATGCCATGTATGCTCTACTGCATCTAATGTAGCGTTGGTAAGGGAGCCCATATCATCGTCATGGGCTAGGTTATGGGACACCAGCTGGCGAGTTGTCGGCTAGATGACCCATGAAAATGAGCGTGGCATAAGGGTTGGGGGCATAGCCTAACGGAGTCCACGTCATCATCATGGTAAGGGAGCCCATATCGCCGCCCTTGGTTAGGTCAGATTATGGGATGGCAGCTGGCACATTGTTAGCCTAATGATCCGTGAAAAGTGGCATGGACTAAGGCCTGGAGGGCGTGGTCTAATATGCAAATGAGATAACATCATAGGTCATGTGGCCAGCTCTCGACCAATCAGCATGGACGCCCATATTGTCACGCTGGCTTTGTAGAGTTGCAACATGTTCAGACATGTTATGACGAGTAGATCCCGGAGCCCCACCCCACCCCTGAGGGTAATAAGGGTATAAAAGTTTGGGAAGAGCTTAATTTTACAAAGCTTTTCAGAGATTAAGTAAAGTTTCTATAATAGGCACAATGAATTCAGTGTACTTTTTAGGCTGTGAAATGCTAGATCTTGGCGACAATTTGTGTGTAAGCTATGAAATTTAATGATGACCCTGTAGTTGATATATGGGAATTTAGTGTTGATCATTCTGACGTAGATATTCATCAGATAGACCTATTCTCCAACTCAGCGGTGTCGAGAAATAAACTATACCTAAGAATAGTGCTGGGCGAAGATGTCTGGTGTGAAATAGCTATGAAGCTACATAATCGAGAACACATTACTGAAAAGTTCATCTCTGACACCGACGTGCTCCAATAGTGTTACTGCTTATTTCAGGTTGGGTGGGTGTAATGTGTATGAAATTATTTTAAAACGCTGGGGAATAGATTAGATATTCCGGTGAAATGATTGTTTTGCAGCATTTACAGAGGTTTGTGATGTGTATTTTTTAAAACGTTTGACTGAATGTGTCGCAACATATTTTCAGCAATGATGCAACAATGGCAACCCACCCCCCCCCACATTTCACCCGATGTAAAATCAGCATACCCTGATACTATTTTGTAATTTGTGAATGAAAAAAGTCATCAATATTTGGATATTAGCCCCAACCCCCAGATCTTAGACCACACCATTTTTCTTGGGTCATTAGGCCGACAACGAGCCAAAGAGCCAATCTGAAAATGTCATAACTACAAAGCCAGAGTGATGATATGGGCATCCATGCGCAACAATGATGGACAATGCGTGAATTGCCAGAGAATGTGCCCACTCTGAAAGTATTGGCAATACTAGGCGCCAAAAAGGTTTAAGACACACAGAGAAGGCCATAATACCAACTTGATTAGTGTTTTGCAATCACTAAAATGAAATTTAAGACCACTAAAGACAAACAGAACCTAAAGGTCCTTAGGATGCTCACAATGTATACCACACCGTGGAGAATGTCGAAGAACACTAATTGAAAGCAGTTGATTATTTTGAAAATAATTTCACTGTACATTGAAATATTCAACAGAGTATGTCATACAATGTTTAAAGATGATACCAGAAATCTGTTTTTTAGATTAAACATTTCAAGAATTATGCAGAATTAAATGTCTCGTCTATCTCCTGTTTGCCACAGTAACCATGGCCATTGATCTTGTGACTCCAATGTTATCACGCTGCTTCCTAAAATGATAGGTAACCATGTATCCAAGATTAGTTTCAATAAGATTAACCTCTCCCGAGACACTGTAAATGTTTGGCTAAATGCAAAATCTTAACTTTGGCAAAGGAGAGGTCAAATAGCATGGTCAGAATGAGCATGACCTTTGACCTCCTGACTTCCCTATCATCACGCTGGCTCCTTATGGTATGGGCAATGATGTGTCCAAATTTGGTTTCAGTAGGATTAAGTAATCCTAAAATATAGGCAAAGATGTTTTGCTAAATGCAGAAACTTATCATTGATGCCAATCCTGTCATTGGAAAAGGTGATACCAATGTCTCGCTTTCTACATCACAAGTGAGACAAAAATAACAACTTTTATGTTTCATTAATATATCACTTTATTATCTGTCTAATGACTAGATGCATAATTTCTGGAAACCAGAATTACTGGACAGGTAAATGAACTACAATATTATACAGATATGTAAAATTCATATAGCTATGGTAATCTCTAATGAGCAACATATGTTCTTTATCAAAGAAACCATACGAGTAAATAAAATACAAATGAACATTTATATTTAACAAAGCAACAAACCTCATGTAAACCTAATGCATGGTTTATACCAAGTTCACATTGCAAAATTCAATGACTGTTCCATGACTTACCATGAGCAGTATTGCAGCATTTCATGATGTTGAGGAACAAACAAGAGACCTAATGGTGCTCACCTCGGGACTAGTGCAACATAAAGATGTTTCTTGGTCGGTCATAAAATCTGTTCTATGCAGTCACCTTATTGGACATTTGACCACGAAAACCGAATCCAATAGCTAGTCACTTGTATTAGCCATATGAACCCGGAAGTCACATACTCTTTCACCGATGAATTCCCTTCTCTCAATTTCAAAACAACCATATAGGCAAACTGTTGATTATTTTGAAATTAATTTGACTGTAGGAAGCAACTGCTTCCAGTTAAATTAATTTCAAAATATTCAACAAAATAAGTTTTATATCATAAGAAATTTACTTTTCCAGGGATTTGTCGGTGAAAGCGTTAAAACAATGATACAATTTAGCTGTTTAATCATCTGTTGCTGTCAAATTAGTTTCAAAATATTATTTGAAATTGACAGGGGTCTGTTATTGTCATAGGCAGCAGAAACTTAAGTTCGAATCACTTTCAAAATATTGATTAGCATGATATTTTCCACACGGGTATGCCAGGTTTTATGACCGACCAACTAACATCTTTATGGCGCACAAAAGCCTACCAGACTAGGCTATTTCCAGCCAGGTTTAGTTGGAATCCAGCCAATGGTTAATGAGCAGTAGGCAGTTTTTAAACCAATTTTCTGGATTTTTTTTTGAAAAATCCAAGATGGCTGCCAAAAACATTGAGCAATCAATCAATGGGCTAAGTACAAGCAGTTACAAATAGTACAGAAGCAGGCTTGTGTAATTATTGTTTCGAGTGATTACGATTGATTACTTAATACTAATCATGATTAGTTGATTAATCAGCCTGGGTGAAATTACCCAGATATACATTCAACAGCAAAGGCATACCAACGATGAAAGCTGCAATGGTGTTTAGAAATATCCATTTGCAGGCCGAGCGAAGTCTATTTTTGAAACTATATCACTGGGATCTCTGACTCGATGCTCAAGCAAGTCATTCCAGCGATGCATTTTAAACATAGTTGTCACTTGGCCTGCAAATAAACATATGTAAAAAGCATCCAGCCGTCATATTAGTTTTAAAATATTCAACAGCTTACCTGAGTGTATTGTTACCTTGAAATTTAGATTCTGGGAATTCAGGTTTCAAAGTTCCAAATCGATTCCAACACACTAAAAATGTTGGGGGAGCTTGAGTGAAATGGGCGGGGCATAGCTAGAAATTGGCAGTGCAGAGCTAGAAATGGGCGAGGCATAGCTAGAAAAGGGCGGGGCATAGCTAGATATGCGTCTCCCTATTAAATATCCCCCAGGATAATACCCAAGATGGTGGGTGAAACCAATAATTTAGACATTGACTATTGAGGCTAAGCGCATGCATCTCTGAATAGTCAAGTAAATCCTCTATCACTATCTCAATTTCAAGGCAAACATTTCAGAAAATTGTTGAATATTATTAAAAATAATTTTACTGGAAGCCTTTGCAATGGCTTCCAGTCAAATTATATTAAAAATATTCAACAAACAATATTTTATAGCGTAGAGAATCTCAATTTTACATGAAACAAAGCGGTTGAATATTTCAAACATATCCATGAATTTCTCCTGGAGTATTTTTTAATTAGCCAAAAAAATAGTGATGAGCAAATGAATTTTTGATATATCTTTACTGATTCTTCTAAAAGCTAGCCGTATCAGGGAAAAGATGTGAAAATTAAATTTGTTCTCATCATGTTAGTTGAGAGATATTTTTATACCAAAATTTACGTCCCTTGCAGCTTATGACCAGTAAACCGTTAACAGAGAACCATCAACTGGCACCCCACCCAAATCCCACCCACCAGCACCTGAACTGTGGAGGTAGTAGCTATCTGTAGCTAATAGATAGAAACATATAAAACAACAAAATAACAAAATAAACACATAGCTAGTGTACAATTTTATGAATTAAAATTAAAACAAAAGCACTAAAAATTCTGACAAGATGGTAAAATATTAAAATGCTTACAAAATTTATTAAGACAATTGAAATTGATCATGAGCAGACAGAAATTGCAGACCACTTCTTTACAATGTATACAATTTCTGTAGATGTTTAAAATAGTTTCAATATATTCAAAAGCATGTTTATTAAATTCTAGATTCACCAGACAAGAAATTTTTATCTACGCATTTTGGTTTAGGAAGACCCACAAAACACATTCACTTAAGCTATCAGTGAAATTTTAAGGGATTCTATAGCAAACCATTTTATAGGAAACTTGCGGTGAAATGTTGGGAAACACCATTATTGGCAGCACTAAGTAATAAAATATTGGTCAGATTATTGTGACACATATGTAAGTAATCTTCATCTACCGCATCATCAATAATCATAAAAATAAATATATCACTATATAAGACATCACAGCTTTATAATCAATTGAGGTTATTTGGATTAATGGTTAAAGGTGCATATTCACACCAGAATGATCGAAAATAAAATTGTTATACTTTTATGAGCTTAAATTATGTGCCTATTTTGTAATAAAATGAAATAAATCTTAACATATGATGATTCCATTCCATATACACTAATAGCATTTTTTAAGTTTCGAAATTGAAATAGAGACCCGTGCCTCTATTTAAATTTCGCAACTTAAAAAAATTATATTAATTTATATGGAATGGAATCATCATATGTTAAGATTTATTTCGTTTTATTACATATAGGCTCAGAGTTTAAGCCTCTAAAAGTGTATAATTTAATCAACTTTATTTTCAGAAATTTTACTGTGAATATGCACATTTAAATACAGATAATTATATAGTTCACAGTCATGGATATCTCTAGCTTGTAGTTTTAACCCTTTTATGTCTAATCCCGCCAAAACTGGCCTCTACGGTGGGTTTGAGGAATATCTATTTGCCAGTCAAGAGAATACTATTTTTTGAAAATTTGCCACTGAAATGACTGGCTCAATGATTAAGCCAGTCATTTTAATGGTAAATTCTTTTCTCTCTTGGCCGGCAAATGGATATTTAATAAGCAAGAGGTTTAATGTTCTTGACCAAAGGGTTACCCGTAAATTGATATGACATAAATCGCTTACAATTTAAGAAATATTTGGTTGAATATTTCGAAACTAACTTGACTGGAAGCTGTTGCTGCCTAGTATTTCAAAATATTCAAGAGCTTAACTGTTTGGTTGTCTTGAAATTGGGACATTGGGACTCTAATGTTCGAAGGGTTAAAATCTATAATGTCCCTCCATTGAATAATACTGTTCTGATAATACGAATACAGAATATATAATATACATCCCACACATCACTCACGCACGCACTCCATCCACTATAAAGTAAGCGCAAAGTAATGATTAGTAATAGGTAGTGCGAGTATTAAAATTATTTATGAAAAATTTATATGAAATTTATATAGTGCATGCGTGTGTGCGCAAGTGCATGCGTGTGTGTGTGCGTGCGTGGGTGGGTGCGGGCGGGCGGGCGGGCGGGCGGGCATGTGTGTGCGAGTGTCTGCATGGATGAGTATGCAATTTGCTTATTGCGTTACGCTAATAACAACATGTCATCATTGACGGTGACACAGAGTAGCTCATGTCAAAGATGGCGCGGGTTAAATCACGACCAGGTGATTTCATTAGTCTGCTTCATCAAGTCCGCTTGGGCATCTGTTATAGTAAGTCTCTGTAAATAAAAATTAGATTTTTAACCGTTTGATGGTGAAGCCGGCCAGAATCAGCCACTGCTGTGGTGTTGAGGAATGTCCAGTCACAGGCTAAGAGAAGACTATTTTTGAAAATTTACCACTGGAATGACTAGCTAATAGTTCGATAACCGAGCCAGTCATTCCAGTGGGAAATTTGCAAAAATAGTCTTCTCTTGCAGTCTTGGCCTACATAGTAGGGCAGATATGTGAAAAAGATGTTCCATTCTGGCAGAAAGCATAATTAGATGCAGTGCCATGTGATTCTACCAAGGGAACGCATTCAAAATGGCGGATTCAAAATGGCTGCCTTCCCAGCCGAAAATTCGCATTACTCAAGCTCTAGACGGAGTAGAGAGATGGGATTAATATCAAATTAGGGGTTTCATGGGTCAATCGTTATAATTCTACTCACTACAATACGCTAAATATGTAAATATCAATCCTTCCATAGCGACCACCTGTGTTTGATGTCAAAAGACGGTGGCTCTTTAAGATGTGTTATCTAAAAGATCCATCTCTTGAGAACAAAAGCAATATACATGTAGCATCTATAAATAGTTTAAATTACTTGATTTCTTAATATCGAACCACTAATGGTCGTTATAGATACGTTCAATTATCCTATTAGAGTATGCAAGGCTATACATGATGCTGTTGATTGTTGAAACATGATTCACAGACGTCACACGCACTGTGCACCGCATGAGCACAACTGTGTACAAGGTAAGTTGGATTTATAGCATTTGCATCTGCCAGTGCAATTACTTTTGCAAGCACATTTCACGAGTTCCCGGCATGCCTTAGATGCATCTGCAAGCAAACTCTGTTGCGGTGACCAAGTGTCTCCATCTCTGACCCAACCCCAGTCAGCTGGCGATGGCGTTTTTGCATTTGCGTGGAGTGATTGGCCCCAAAGATGACCTGCCTGGAACGCAGCATGTTTGGTGTGTTGCAGCAGAGCTGCACTGGTCGGAGGAATGTTTTCTAGCTGACTGTTGCCAAAAGCGAAAAGCCATTTTCGTGCCTCGTTAACCTTTGACAATGGTGATGTGCGTTTGTATAGTAGTACGACAAACCTCTCCAGCGTTTCCATGTCATTGTCACACAGAGACGCTGGGGCATCAGACAGTCTCCTAAATAGTGACTTGAATAGATCTGAAGTCCTCCAAACTTCCCATGCCGTCTTCTTGCCAATCTCACAAAATGCAGACACAGTGTCACACCCAGAGAAAGCATGCATAAATAGCAGTCCTTGTGATGCTTCTGCACCCAAAACTGTTGCAATGCCATGAGCTGATACATAGCGGAAGGTCTTCCCATGGCCAAATGCGACCCAGAGATCACACCCATGAAGAAAGTTTGCTGTCCGTATGGCTAGGACTACGACGTCTGTATCTGTAGCATGACTAATTATTGTTTGATAACCTTGGTGATATGCATGGAAGGCGTGGAGCAACATTCTACCAATTGCTTCATCTTGCATGCATGGCGCGAGTTGTGAGACGTCATGCGCTGGCCTCATCAGCACGTTTTCCTCACATGGTGTGACGAGTATCTTTCCTTCTGGTAGCTCGAATGACTCCAATGTATGTGCGAGAAAGGTGATGAGGCCTGTTTTGTTTGCATCAACTCGTAGGAAAGTTTTCCAATTTTGAGGGAGTCTTGTACTCGATGCAACACGAAGAGCTTCACCATGTCCCCGTAATTCTCTAGCGTGTGTCTTCAAGCTTCCCGCCTTATACACGTCCCATACAACATCCAATCTTTTAACCGTCTGTAGTTGTCTAGCAATGTGTAGGAGGAAGACGTGCTCTGCAAAATCTCCAAATGTGTTCACAACCACATTTGATTTCTTGGGATCTAGATTATCCATCATAGCTGCTCCGTCAATGATCTTCACTTCAACCTCTGGACAATTAGCTGCACGAGCTACTAATGCTTCCAAACATCCCATCAGATCTGATTTGCTGCCTTGGCGCATTGCGTTGCTCTCAGCAAGTGATGGGGGCATGGATGATTCTCATGCTCAAAGAATGAATCATGGTCTCAGTCTCTGGATTGGCAGGAAATGTACAGTCTAGAGAATAACTGTACATCTCTCTTCATTGCAACAAGCTTCTTGTTGGTTCTGGTACTCTTCCTCTGTTTTGATTTGAACAAAGCCAAATTGTTCTTTTGGATTGAGTCATATAACGATTTTGATGATACAGATAGTCGATCTGCGACGAATGCGTGGTACTGTCTGATGCCTAGTTCTTCTGCTGTTCGGATCGCATTCACTACAGACTCGGACATAATGACTTTGGTATCTAGAGTCACTAAGTCAAAGCTGTCATCTAAAAATGGGTTTCCCATTTCCTCGATTGCATCAATAAGACAAATTGTGTTTAAAGCAAACAATTTCGGATACTCGGAATCTGCTCATGGTGACAGTTATCATTGATATTTCTGTGTGTATTTTTCACTTTGTACTCGCTGATCATCCTTCCTATTTCTGGGCCTGACACCATCCATCGTTTCAAAGCAGCTTCATTTTCTGTGATTCCGATAATTCCACCATCGCCCTACAGAATAGCATTTTGCTGCTCGTGGATTTGATCATGTGCCAAGGTTGAGAACTTGTGAGCCATTTTCTGAAATAATGCTTGGCGAAGTGAGGGGCTGGCATACAATTACTTTTACTGGAGAAAACGTGTAGACCAATTGTTTTGAGTAGCGAAAACTTGTTTCTCAAATGTTCCGCCTGGAACATGTGTGTACAAAAGTTTAGCAATAATACTACTAATTTACAAATGTCAACAACAATGACGACGACCACAACAACAACAACAACAACAATAATAATAATAATAATAATAATAATATATTTTTCAGCATGTTTATCTATTTAGAGTATTGTAATGGGTAAAATCATAACCAGTGACCCAAGAAACCCTTAATTTGACATCAATTCCAGTCCTCTACTCCATCTAGAACTTGAGTAATGCAGATTTTCCTCTGGGAAGGCGGCCATTTTGAATCCACCATTTTGAATGGGTTCCCTTGGTAGAATCACGTGGCACCGCATCTAATTATGTTCAGGATACCGTAAACCACCTATATGCCAAATTTCATGCTTTCTGCCAGAATGGAACATCTTAGCTCAAATTTGTTACATATCCGCCCCACTAACAAACAAACATTCAATAAGCAAATACTTCGCTTTTCTTTACCAAATCTAGCCATTAACCCTTTAACACTTATATCAGCCAAAAGTGGTCTTGAGAAATGTCCATTTGCAGACCCAGAGTAGCCTATTTTTGAAAATTCACCACTGGAATGACTGGCTCGATAACTGACCGATAATCGTAGACAGCAACATCTTCCACCAAAATTGTTAAAAAATATACATCAGTTTCTTTGATATTGATGCAGTAAAAGAGAGTATATTGACATCAGAGTGGTAAGGATTAACCCCTTAGTGGCTAAATTTGGTCAAGAAAATCTAAATATCTGAAATTTAATGTCCATTTGCAGGCCAAGAGAAGACTATGCTTTAGAATTTACCACTGGAATGACTGGCGCTGTTACTGAGCCAGTCATTCCAGTGGAAAATTTTCAAGTCTTCTTTTGACCAGTAAATGGGCATTCCTCAAGACCATTACAGATGGGCAGTTTTGGACGGCTTCGGCATGAACGGGTTAATCCTTAAAATTTTAGTATCTCAATTTCTAAACACTTATATAGGACAGTTGTCAAATATTTTGAAACTAATTTGACTGGAACCTGTTGCTCTAATAGGCAGCAGTCAAATTAGTTTTAAAATATTCAACAAAATATTCCTCACATAACGAATTCGGTATGTCTGGACTGTACCGCTAAATACAGTAGTGGTTATATTACTTTCCATTCCATTTTTAGCTATGCCCCGCCCATCACTAGCTCGATCTCTGAACACCCCGACTATCAATTTCCAAAAAACTACACAGGTAAGCTGTTGAATATATTGAAACTAATTTGACTGGGTGCTGTTGCTGCCTAAGGCATCAACAGCGCCCAGTCAAATTAATTTCAAAATATCCAACAGCATGTTTATTAAATAGCAAAGAATTACAAAGATATACAATTCATACAACGTGTCGGACCATTTGAAATTTGGTGACGGTCTATATGGAACCCTTTGTGGCGTAATAATTATGACGTCATCATACACACGCTGAGCTGATTATGATGTCATACGCGGGCTGATGATGAATGGATGGATACTCTGGAACGGCGAATTGCATTACCTTCACTTCTTCGTCATACGTGAAGAGCACCGCCTTGGAATTAACCCAGACAGAGTTGGGATTTGATTTCACGCCACACACCCACACTTTTTGGAGCGTCATGGTAGTTTGGTAACCAGCCCATTCAACCTGGGTTATTGTAGTGTTCTGCAAGAAACCAGAATACAAATAATTAAACCCTTTAAAAGTGCATATTCACACCATAATACGTGAACATAAAATTGTTAAAATTGCATACGTTTAGCTGTTTAAATTGTCTGCCTAGATATATACAATGAAACGAAATAGATCTTAACTTATAAATTAATATGATTTTTTAAGTTGTGAAATTGAAATAGAGGCACAAATCCCTAATTCAATTTCATGATTAAAAATATTATATTAATTTACATTTAATGAAATCATCATATGCTAAGATTTGTTTCATGTCACTACAATGAGGTACACGATTTAAGCTTCTAAAAGAAGACAATTTAAATAATTTTATTTCCAAGCAATCGGGTGTGAAAATGAACCTTTAATGGTCAAATTTGATGGAGAAAATCTAAATCTTTGAATGTCCGTATGACATCCTATGGGTCTAAAACATTTTCATACGCAGCTGCAATCGAATGGAACTTGCTTCCACTCGATGTTAAATCCTGTCCTACATTGGCCTCTTTTAAGCGCAGACTGAAAACCATCCTTTTTAGCCAATGTCATCAAAACTGTTAATGTAAAATTTACGTTTTTCGTCGTTTTGTAAGCGCATAGAGCACGCCTTTCGCGTGGAGTTTTGCGCCATATAAGTGTACTGTTATTCTTATTATTATTTGCAGGGCAAGAGAAGCCTATTTATTCCAGTGGTAAATTTCCAAGAAGTCTTCTCTTGCCCTGCAAATATTCATTCTGCAAGACCACTTCAGCAGCCATATTTGGCTGGCCTGACTTATTTGTTTGGGAGCTGTTGCCAGTCAAATTACTTTAAAAATATTCAACAGCTTACCTGTATTGTTGGCGTACTTTGAAATTTAGATTCTGAGAATTCAGGTTTCTAAATTTCAAATAGATTTCAACACGAGTAAAAGGTGTGTGGAGCAGTCTGGATCTTAGCTAGAAAAGGGCAGGACATGGCTGGAAATTGGCACGCCATGGCTAGAAATGGAAATGGGAGGGGAATAGCTAGAAATGGGTGGGACATAGCGAGAAATGGGAGGGGCATAGCTAGAAATGGATGGGACATTGCTAGAAATGGGAGAGGCATAGCTAGAAATGGGAGGGGAATAGTTAGAAATGGGCTGGTGATAGCTAGAAATGGGAGGGGCATAGCTAGAAATGGGAGGGGAATAGCTAGAAATGGGCGGGTCATAGCTAAAAATGGGCAGGCCATAGCTAGAAATGGGTGGGGCCAAGCTAGAAATGGGCGGGGCAGTTAGAAATGGGCCACGCATACCTAGAAAGGGGAGGGCATAGCTAGAAATGGAGGGAGAACAGCTAAAAATGGAAGGGGCATAGCTAAAAATGAGTGGGGCATGGCTACAAATGGGCAGTGATTAGCTAGAAATGGGTAGGGCACAGCTAGAAATGGGTGGGGCATAGTTAGAAATGGGTGGGGCATAGCTAGCAATGGGCAGGGAAAAGCTAGAAATGGGTGGGGCATAACTAGAAATGGATCGTTCTATTACTGCTAGCAGCTTACAGCATTACACATTGCAAAATTCCATGACTTTTCCCCTCAAGTCTTTCCATGAACAGAATTACAAAATTTCATGACATCCAGGACGTAATAATAATATGGTGGTCATACTTATATCTTCACTATGACTCTGAACAATACGATTTAACACTTTGGACATTAAAAATCTCAATTTTCAACCCAAAGGATCAAATATATGAATAAACCACTTACAATTCAACAAACATTCAGTTGAATACTTTGAAACTAATATGACTGGGAGATGTTGCAGTAACATCCTCCAGTCTTATTAGTTTCAAAATATTCAACATCTGTATGACTGTCTTAACCCTTTAACACACATATCAACTAAAAACGGCTTCTGCAGAGGTCTTGAGAAATGTCAATTTGCAGACCAAGAGAAAACTATTTTTGAAAATTTACCCCTGAAATGACTGGCTCGATAACCGAGCCAGTCATTCCAGTGCTAAACTTTCAAAAATAGTCTTCTTTTGGTCTGCAAATTGACATTTTATTTGAAAACATTGAAATTTTCTTGAACAAATTCAAGGCTTAAAAGATTAAGAACATCAAGCTGAAATATCAAGGTTCAAAGTGTTAAGTTACACAAAATAGAGTTTGCAGAAGTATCGATGCAATACTGATACCGTACCAGTACCGAGGTAATTGTGACCAAATATACCGATATCGGTACAGAACATAAAATATCAATACCGAAAAGCTCTAAACACCCCCCACCTCACCCCCTGCCCCCCCCACATGTGATTTCAGTGCTTTTCTATCATACATATCTCCATCACACATATGAACACTGTACTTTGGCAACACTAGAGTGAAGGCTATTACAATTTTGACTTACAAAATTAAATGCTCGGAACTTGATAAGGTTATAAGCTTTCTCCTCAACCGCATCTGGAAAAGAGAATCAGCCTTGTTAGCACAAATTAAACGAAATCACAGATTTCTTTTTTCATGAGAGTTGATACTTACCTCCCTAATACTCTTTGAATATTGCTAAATATCGGCTTTCACTCAATAAACACACAGATTAAAAAAGTTAGGTGCCCCTACTGGGCAGATAGTCAGATGACAGTCTGGCGGATGCTAGCCCCACCACCGCGCATGCACAGACTAGTACTTCCTCTGACTAATTTATTGGCTGACACTATGCAACTTTACAAGAGCCTGAAGACCGAGCCCCTGTGGAGTGGAGAGGCCGGGTCCGTATTAGGGAGGTAAGTATCAACTCTCTCATGAAAAAAGAAATCCGTGATTTCGTTTATTTCACTTCAAGAGTATACTTACCTCCCTAATACTCCTTGATATTGCCAGAATTCATCAGGGAATTTGGCGGGAGGGAGGCGAGGTCAAAAGACCAGCTCTTCCCTATGCGCTTTTCTGCGATTAAGGCACTTAAACTTCTGAAATTGTGTGGAAACACAATAAGGAATAGATTTGAACATCGGCTAACACAACCGATGGCTGAGAGATGACCATATGTCATATGCGCTCCCCACCACCCCCTCTTCTTGGGAGGAAGACTGAATGACTTCAATGTCCCATACGCTCTCTACGTACAAGTGCCATGTACTATAGGACATTAAATGAAAACGCTTCATTTTCGTATACTCTCAATAATGAACCACAAAAACCTGTACCATCACCATATTCATAATAACGAAGGGTCATGTGACATTACAATTACCCATGGACAACACATACACAAGACTGACCTTGTAGAAGATGGTTGCTGTCATCATCTCCCCATTGGTGGAGACTGATGCAGACCAAAAAAGTGGATTTTTCCATTGATTAAATGTGAAATATATAAAAAAAATGAGGATACCTCATCAAAATATGTACACCTATTTCCGAAAAAGTTGGTCCCGATCCCAGGATGATTCATAATAAGGAAAAATTAGTTACCTCTCCGGGATGTAGAAATTGTTTGAGTGTAGCTTTCGTGACCATCTCGGTCACTTCTTCAGCACTAACTGACGGTCGCTGGCAACGTCACTCTGGTCAGTTCTTGTGGAGTCATGTGACAGCATGGACTGGTAGACTGCTGGTATACGGTAGCCCTCGTCTCTGTTCATGGTTGGTTGATGCTTGTAGATTTCTATGGCCTCTTTAACCGTCTGTTTGAATAAGTTGGTCTCAATGTTGATGACGGAGGCACTGCTGGCGGGGATGACATGGCCAGTGGATTCTGTATGCTCTGCCACAGCTGAGTTGGAATTGATTTTAAGATGTTCTTTGACTCTGGTGCTGAGAAGCCTTTTGGTTTCGCCTATGTATGTCCGCTCACATTGGTCACATTCGATCTTGTAGATGACTCCAGAGCGTTCATCTGTGGTCAGTTTATCTTTTGGTCTTACTAGTTGTGATCTTAAGGTGTTGACGGGTTTGTGGTAGGTTTTGATGTGGTGTTCTCTGAAGAGTCTGCCAAAGTGTTCTGATGGGCCTTGGATGTACGGAATTCTGACTAGTGGAAGTTTTTCGACATCTGGTGGTTTATTACGAGGTGGGGGAGGTGGTTTTCTCATCCACGAACAGAGACGAGGGCTACCGTATACCAGCAGTCTACCAGTCCATGCTGTCATGTGACTCCACAAGAACTGACCAGAGTGACATTGCCAGCGACCGTCAGTGCTGAAGAAGTGACCGAGATGGTCACGAAAGCTACACTCAAACAATTTCTACATCCCGGAGAGGTAACTAATTTTTCCTTATTATGAATCATCCTGGGATCGGGACCAACCTTTTTGGCAATATCCTAAGACAATACGGACGCGAAGTTCTTAGCATCATCAGAAAACTTGAAAATACTTGATTGAGAGGATCGCCCGTTGGAAAAACTATTTACGATCCATTGTCGCCATAGTAACATCTTCCCACCGAGCATACAACTCTGGTCTAACATCAAAGGAATTCAAGCGGATCGCGTCCTCGTCAAAGCTCAATGCCAATTATTAGATATCAGAATTAGACAATGAGATTACACCCTGCATCGGCTTTATTGTGAAAAAACGGCGCTACAAGTCCCTGGATACGAAAATTCGGCTAGATGACCAACCGGAACTGGAAGCGGTTCTCGTGCATGCGTACAACTTCACTTTTGACAAAACAAAAACAACACAAATCAATAAGTTTGAGAAGTTCCGCGCCCGTAAAAAGTTAGAAGAAATGCGTAAAGATGAAAATCTCGGCAAGATCGACACAGACTAAACGAAATCTAGGATTTCTTTTTTCACGAGAGAGTTGATACTTACCTCCCTAATACTTTTGATATTGCTAAATATTGGCTTTCACTCAATAAAACACTCAGATTAAAAACAGTTAGGTGCCCCTACTGGGCAGGTAGTCAGAGGTAGTCCGGCGGATGCCAGCCCCACCACCGCGCATGCGCCGACTACCACTTCCTCTGACTAATTTATTGGCTAACGCATGCAACTGCCAAGAGCCTGAAGACCGAGCCTCTGTGGGGTGGAGAGGCCGGGTCCGTATCTAGGGAGGTAAGTATCAACTCTCTCGTGAAAAAAGAAATCCTAGATTTCGTTTATTTCACATCAAGAGTATACTTACCTCCCTAATACTTTTGATATTGCCAGAATTCGAAAGTGAATCTGGCGGGAGGGAGGCGAGGTCAAAAGACCAGCTCTTCCCTATACGCTTTCACGCGTTTAAGGCACTTATGACGTCTGAAATGTGTGAGAACACAGTCAGGATTAGACAAACCATCGGATAACACAACCGATGCATGAGAGATGACCGAATGTCATATGCGCTCCCCCCCCCCTCCTGGGAGGAAGACTAGATGACCTCAATGTCCTATACGCTCTCTACGTACTAGTGCCAAGTACTATAGGACAGAGACGAACAAACTTCATTTTCGTATACTCTCTATGATGAACCACCTCCCACACAAACCATCACCATATTAATAATAATAATAATGGGTAACGTGACAATACAAGTAACAATGAACAACAAACACACAAGACTGACCTTGTTGAACTTGGAAGCTGTCATCACGATTCTAGTAGAGAAGCCTGATGCAGTCCCGACAAGTGGTTGTTACCATTGCTAAATTGCGAAGTATATAAGCAATGCGGAAGCACTCCTCACAAATTAAAAAAACCGATTAATGTTTTAAAATCGACAAGGCGAGAGGGTTAGAGGTGTCACGGAGGTAATGGTCTGTAAAACTTGACTCACAGTGCCACTGAGCGACGGACATAATGTCATCCACAGGGACCCCACTAAACAGGGCAGTGGATGCCACTACACCGCGGACACTGTGAGCCTTGGCCACATCAACCTGTCTCCCGGTGGCGGATTTGTGACAAAACTGAATACATTCTACAATCCACCTGGAAATGGTGTCCTTCGACGCCCTGCCATGGGGTTCAATATATGACAACCATAACGCTGACTGGTCGGTACGCCACTCCGAAGTACGCTGTTTGTACCGGAGCAGCGCCCGTACGGGGCACCATACTTTAGAATTAGGATCATATCTAGTTAAAGATGGCAAAAAAATAGGTTGACCTGGATATTTCAATGACTGATTCTTAGCCAAGAAATTAATCCTAGGTAGAAGCTTAAGGCCTTCCCCTGTAACCACAAAACGGTCATCCTCGGCTGATAAGGCGTGAATTTCACTCCTACGCCTTGCCGAGGCCGCAGCAATTAAAAATACAGTTTTAAGTGTTAACATTTTCATAGAAATGGAACTAAGTGGTTCAAAAGGCTTATCTCCTAGTACCTGAAGCACCAGAGATAAACTCCAGACTGGAATCAGTGGTGGATTCCTTGGTCTTAGATTGCCCATGCCTTTAATTAATACATTTAATGTACTTACTTCATCACTCCCCCTATTAGCCAAGCAAGGAATAACAGTCATTAATGCTGATTTGTAACCAGCAATAGAGTTAGGCTTGAGGCTATAGGCATCATAAAGGTGACAGAGGAAATCAGCCACTACCTGAATAGATGAGTCCATTGGATCAATACATCTTTTTGAGCACCACTCTGCAAATCTGTTGATTTTATAATTATATGCTCTGGAGGTTGACCCCCTCCTGGCTTTGGCCATAAATATGGCCGCTTGCTCAGAAAAGCCCTCCTTAATTCTAGATTCCTTGACAACATCCACGCAGTCAATCGGAACATTGACGGATTGTCGTGAAGGACCTTGCCCTGGAAGATAAGGTCGTCCATCAGAGGCAGAGGAACCGGATTGCAGACCAGAAGGTCCAGCAGATCCGTATACCACGATCGGCTTGGCCAATCCGGGGCGATCAGAAGCACTTGGCACTCCTGCTGCCTGATTTTCTGAAGCACCTTTGGAATCAGGATTGCTGGAGGGAATGCGTATGCATACATTCCCGCCCAGCTGATAGCTAACGCATCTGTTGCGAAAGCGCTTGGGTCTGGAATCGGAGAGACGTACGTCGTCATCTTCGCATTCTTCTTCGTTGCGAACAAATCGATGTTGGGTTTCCCCCAATGGTCGAACAGACGATCCGCCACACATTGATTTAGTTGCCATTCCGTGGGTAAGACAGTCATCCTTCGGCTCAATGAGTCTGCTAGCAGATTTAGCCTTCCCGGAATATGAACTGCCTTCAAGGTGATCCCATGATCTAGGCACCAACAAAGCAGTTTCCATGTCATCATACAGAGACTGGGCGACTTCGTTCCGCCCTGGCGGTTTATGTAAGTCACTACTGTTGAGTTGTCTGAACGAATTAGAACAATCTTGCCCTGAACTTTCTGTAAGAAATGTTCCAGGCCCAGGACTACTGCTCTTAGCTCTAGTAGATTGATATGTTCCTTGGACTGATCCAGATCCCAAAGCCCTGATATTGTGGACTCTTCCAGACAAGCTCCCCACCCCTCCATCGATGCATCTGTATACACAGTCACCTGAGGGTGGGGAGGGGTTAGCAAAACCCCCGGCAAGAGATTCTCTGTATTCAACCACCATTGCAGGTGGTGAATCAGAGGCGCCAACACTGACACGTTCGAGTCCAGCGAACCTGAACTCTGGGTCCACTGTGTCATGAGAAACAACTGGATCGGGCGCCTGCGCAAGGCGGCCTGCGGAATGACTGGTTCCAATGAAACCATCAACCCCAGCATTCTCAAGTAAACCCGTGCCAGGACATGACGACTGTCGCACACCGACTGTATTACTGAGATGAGTCTTTGAACCCTCTCCTGAGTGGGATAAACATATCCCCTCTCCAGATCGAAGAACATGCCCAGGTAAACAAACTTCTGGGATGGAGTTAGCTCTGATTTTTGGAAATTGACTATCCAGCCCAAGTCCGTGAGAGTTTTCAAAACAATCTCCAGATTGGCCGATAACGTTTCCCGGGTGTGTGCTTTCAACAGCCAGTCGTCTATGTACGTGTGGACTGCTATGCTTCTCCTGCGGAGGAATGCAGTGATCGCGAGAACCACACGGGTGAAGACCCGAGGAGCCGTGGAAATCCCGAAGGGTAATACCCTGAATTCCCACTGTCTGCCCTGGAATGCAAATCTCAGGAAGCGACGGAAACTCCTCTCTATGGGAATGTGGAAATAAGCATCCTTCAAATCTACTGACGCTGTCCACATTCCCTGCTCTAACCCCGCCAACACCGAGCGCACAGTCTCCATCTTGAAACTGGGCGTCTCTATGAACTTGTTCAATGGCTTGAGGTTGAGAATCGGCCTCCACCCTCCGGTGTTTTTCGTTACTAAGAACAGGGTTGAATAGAAGCCCGGGCACCTCTGCGCCGGCTGGATGGCTTCCTTTTGTATGAGGGAATTTATTTCCTCCTCTATACACAACCTTTGATCTGGATCCCGCGGAATCGGAGTCCAGATCGGCACGAGAGACAGTCTCGATGGCGGGCCTGTTATCCAATCGGGACGATACCCGACTGAAAGCCATCGCAAGACTAAACGGTCCTGAGTCAACCGCTTCCACTCTGGCAAGTGGCCGACCAATCGGCCGCCCACCGGTCCACCTAGGGAGAGAGGTGGACATAAGCAGTGCGAGAGTGGCACTGTCTTCTCGGCCTGAAACACCGGCGTGGTTCCCACTACGGTAACCGGCCCATCAGGCCCGATTACCGCGACCAGATCCCCGCGCGCCCCGCCCAGCACCGCGCGCACCACGGTGCGCGGGCTGCTGCCTGGCTGGCTGCGCCTGGGGAGCCTGCGCCCCCCTCGCTGCTGGCCGAATCGCACGCGGCCGAGGCCGGCGCTGCGATGGTGTCTGGCCTCTGACCTGGCCAGCGCCACCTCGAGCCTGCAGGGGACGATACGCAGGGGGTGCTGCGCGAACGCGCTCCCGCCGGAGCACCTCAAACTGCTCACGCAGCGCCCTCTGGTTATTGACCAGAGTCACCGTCTCCTGGAGGTGCCTACATCCCTCACCTCCAAAGAGACCAGGACCTGTCATAGGCGTTCGCAGTAGCCTATTATACAGGTCCTGGGACGGGCACAGATTGTCAAGGGCAAACGTGCGCCTCGCCCGGACACTCCTGGTCACCGCCCGCGTCAAACAGTCCAGAGCCAGGTTGATACCATCCTGGATGGCTCTCTGGACTGTTACCGGGCTTGGCTGACGTGAAGCGGATGCTGTTACCACCCCCTGTAACAGCTGGGAGGCGTGGGAGAGAGCAGCTATCGAAGCTCTCCCACTCTCCTCCGCATCACGTAGCGCGGTATTCGCCGAACGCAACGCGTTCGAGCACAGGACACCCGTGTCAGAACGGGAGCCTGGCCGCGCATCTTCGCCCAAAGCCGCGCGATCATCCACGCTCGGCTTAGGCACCACACCGTACCGCTGGTAATCCAGGGGCACGATGCGGCAACGCCTAGCCACCTCGCGAGGGGCCTTCGCGAGACGCCCATTCGCCTTAATGGACGTCTCCGCCGCCTCGAACATGTCCACGACATGCTCAGCCAGCGGCAGAGATGGCATAGCGGTGGCAGTCGGTCTACCAGCTAACCACGGCCTATGGTCACGCTGGATCGCCGACTGCTCCACGGGCAGATCTGGCCGAACGCTAACCAGCCACTGGCAAGCGTCCGACCAATCCTCCTCCGTGGCTAACTGCGAGCGCTCTACTAGACGAGGGCCTTCGTCCTCCTCCTGAGCGCCGGCAGTTGAAAACGACGGCGGATATGCTGATACCCCTGGCAAGCCAGGGAAAACATGCGGGCCCGAAAGAACAGGCATGCTAAACTCCCTGGCTTGACCAGGAGCAGGCGCCGTGGTAGAGCGCGGGGCAGACACCGCCCCACCACGGCCCTGGCCAGCACCAGCGATACTGTCGGCAAGCCGAGGTATGCGGTAACCCTGGCCATCAGCACCACCCAGGGTCACCTTCTGGACCGTGAATTCTACTCCTGCGCGAGTAGAACCACGGAACACGTCGCCTGCATTCCCCGCGAGGGGTGCACAGACGTCGTCTTCCATGGCCACGTCCCCAGACGGCGACCCTAGCAGGTAATCCTCTTCCTCCTGGCCAGAAAGATTAGACTCCGGGTCAGCAAAGAGAGCTAACCCGGACTGGCCAGGGAAGGTGCCATAGGAGGACTTGACACCCGCGGCGCGCGGATACCCAGGGTCTGAAGAGCAGACCGCGGGTCCCAGCAACAACCGTTGTCCACGGCCCCTCGGCGCGGCACCAAGCCTGCTGCCAGGGTTGTGGACCGCCCCCAACAAGGGGGCCACCTCTGAATCCACATCGAATAACGGACCGGACCTAAGAAACTCGGATTCAGAGGCGGGGATCACCTGCTCTGAAGCAGATGCTGAGGACAACAAAGGACCTGGGCCAGGCAGCATGCTGCGAAGCAACTCTGGGACCAAATCCTTTATTGTCCTCTGCATCTCTCCCAACATTTCGGACCGGAAGGCCTCCATATCCACCGCGGATGAGGCCTTCCTCTTACCCTTTTTCACACCCTCCTTCTTCGCCTTCCTCTCTTCCTCCATGACCTTCTCCCTCGCCTGCAACGATAAAAACTCAGACATTAGATCCCCCCCCCAATGCTTGCATACATCGCATTTTAGCAACAGTCCACAGGGACTGCAGCTAAAGCACAAATGTGGCGCAAATCTGTCCTTAAGGAAACGACCACAGGACGGGCAACCAGGTCTCTGAAACAGGACAAAGGACGAGGACAATGAGCAAGTTAGTTACGGTTAGAAGAAACTCAAAACCAAACTAAAAGAGAGGAACAGGATCATAAAGATCACTAATCAAGAAGAAACCAGCGTTGGACAAAACTTTAATGTTAATAAAGCGCAAGGCCGATTATGACGTCATCAATCTCTTAACAGAAATTAATCGATCCGCAACCAGCATCCAAGTGCCCGGACGAATTGTATTCATACCTAGAACATCCTCCAAAGGATATTCAGACTACACATCATCAGATACACCATGATAAAAAATGGTAAAAAATCAGTCATTATTTTTTCAAATAATTTTACCACATATCATTACTCATATACCTGACACCTTGTATAGACAAACCATCCACCTTGATGCACTGGAGCACTCCACCAAGACTACGTCTCTTCACCTTTCTCCACCTTGGGGAAGGAATTGGATCAAGAGGGCAAAGTGAGAAGACCTTTATAGTAAGCCTCCAACTCACTGAACATAGACTTTTTGGTTAGATAACCTAACAGTATTAGCAGGAAATGGAACCGTGGTGGAGAAAAACAAACCCTCCTGTGCTGAACTGTCCATTAGTCATGCAAATCCATACCTGTGGACATAAACACAAAGAGAAATTAGACTTATAAAGCACCATGTTGGAAAAAACCAACTCAAACAGGCGCTCCTCACGGTAAACACGAGTCCCGGAAACACATTACACCGGGGAAAAAACTCGCTAGAATATCATTGAAATCACCTGATAAAGAGATCCCGTCCCTTCCTCCGGCGAATTTGCCCTCTCAGACATCTTTCTCAACAATATACTCGGTAAATATGACGTGAAATAGGTTTTAAACTCGTGAACATGCAGCAAAACAACAAGTACATGCGTTCTCCCTGCCAATAAATTAGCAAAGAGGAAGTGGTAGTCGGCGCATGCGCGGTGGTGGGGCTGGCATCCGCCGGACTACCTCTGACTACCTGCCCAGTAGGGGCACCTAACTGTTTTTAATCTGAGTGTTTTATTGAGTGAAAGCCAATATTTAGCAATATCAAAAGTATTAGGGAGGTAAGTATACTCTTGATGTGAAAAGGTGGGTTCTTAACCTCAGTAGCCATAATATCACTGAAAACGAGCGCAACATTCTTTCCAGAGGGTTAAATTTCGCAGTTTCCTCCAACTCCATCCCTGTCGACGAAATTATTGCCTGCACTGAGAGCGCTTGTCAACGTCTTGTTAACACACAGGCAGACAGCCTTAGAAGCGAAGTGACAAAAACCGTCACTAAATTCAACAAAAGACTAAATAGGAGAAGCAACATTACAATTGAAGAACGTAGGGCTTTACAACATCTGAAACACAATGACTCCATCCAAATTTTGCCAGCCGACAAGGGGAGATGCACAGTGATAATGGATAAAGATGACTACCAAGACAAAATCAGTGCCCTTCTATCAAACCACCACACATACTCCAAATTATCTTCTGACCCAACCAACCAGTACAAAAACCGCCTGCTAAAACTTCTCAGACTGGAAAAGCCAGAACATCATCAACCAATCCCTATACTTCAAACTCTACCCCGGAACTGCCATTGATCCCAAGATTCTATGGACTCCCCAAAATCCACAAGACCAACATTCCTCTTAGACCGATCGTTGCCAGCTTTGGATGCATCACATCTCAAGCCTCGAAATATCTCACACAGATCCTGAAATCACTAGTTGGCCACTCAGAGCACCACATCAAAAACAGCAAAGACTTTGCCACCAAAATTCGGTCTCTTAAGTCCCACCCACACACAAATTAGTTTCCTTCGATGTATCTTCACTCTTCACAGGCATCCCAGTGGACAAGGCTCTTCCAGTCATCCAGAGTTCTGGACCTAGACCCCCTCATTGAAAGACCGGACAAGCCTTTCTCAAACCCAGATTATCAGCCTCTTGAAGATCGTGTTAGACACCACCTATTTTGTTCAGAATATATATATATATATAATATCCATTTCGTCCTGGTCGCGAAAAAACAATGTTGAAGATAAACAATCCGATAAACTCGATCATCGACGCGTGTCTTTGTTTACAGTTTTCGAGATAACTAACTTCAAGCACTGTCAGTAATAAGCCTGAGTTAAGATGCCGAAGTGGTCAAATATATAGGCATCACACTTTCTGATTTGCAGTTTCGTTATTCCGTATTATCTGTCTACTTTTTAGTCTGTAACGTTATGTACTCGGATACTCCTGGAGTGAGTTCAGGAAGGCGAATATTCGGCGAACATTCACGTTCTATGCGGTACAGTGTTCAGTTAATAACGGAAAACGTTTTTCGCGGTCCTGAATGCACCCCAGGCACGGGTAAAACAACTATGTACGCATGTAAAAGCGGAGATTTTCGGTTACATATTATGTATGAAATAGCGAAATCGAAAACAACCGAATGTCAGGTTTGCAGATTTTGTAAATCGCTTCCCTTTCCGTTATAAGACAAATTTGGCATAACACTAGCTGCAACTGGTGCATATATTGTTCTAAAAAATTATGCCTATTACGTCGGCTCAAATTAGCCTATATTGTAATAAACCCATTTCAGAGAATATATTGGTTTATTCATCCAGATTTCAAAAGAAATTGTGGATTGAAAATTTATTAAATAATACGCACAGTCATCACATTAGCTTCATACTCAGTAAAGAATACCCAGGTGCGGAGTTCACACATGTCCATTTTATACAAAATTACGATTGATTGCGATGATGACATTTCAACAATTATCATTTACAGCCACAAAAAAAAGCTAAAGGCGATACATGTACTTAACACATATACGGCTCCAATTGCAATTTAAATTTACATGTACGGGTCCTTGACAGACTATAGACCGATTCCACTTTATGTTTAATGGCGCGTAGTTAGAATCTTTGCATAGCGTTAACGAATACATTTGATTGCGCGTTTGACTTTTTCCGTGACGGGTTTAAAATATTTCATGCTACGTTTAACATATTGTAGGATGGGTTAGACTTTCCATTAGACGCGCCTATAAAATAAATAAAATGCGTTTGGTGTTTGGCCACGCCTGGAAACGCTACGAGGTTTTGATGCGAAAGACACATTTTTGTTTCGTTTTTGCTTCGTCAAACGGTAAAGCTAACTAAGATCTGTACTGTATATATATATATATACTGACTGCCAATGAAAACGCATCACCTATATTTATATAAATAAGATGTATATCAAAAAGTTTATAATACCAACATATTGTATATTGCGAATTTAACAACATCAGCAACAAATCAAAATCAAAAATGGAAAGTTAATTCAAATTGCTTTAACAAAAATTCATCGCTAAAGCAAGGTCAATCAGTACATAAACTCACAATGTCAATAGCGTATGTGTCCACCATTTGCAGCGACGCATGCTTTGCATCTCCTAGGCATAGATCGAATGAGACAACGGATACGAACTTGCGGAATGTTATTCCATTCCTCCCGCAACGCAATCTCAAGCTGACGTAACGTTAGCGGCATTGGCTGTCGTCTTCTAACAGCTTGACCAAGTTGATCCCATAGGTGCTCGATCGGACTCAAATCGGGTGAAAAAGCTGGCCAAGGAAGAGTCTGAATGGTATTGTCATTAAGGAATGCAGCTGTAATACGGGTGGAATGAGCACGTGCGTTATCCTGTTGAAACAGGTCCACTTCTTGATGTCTGGCGAGAAACGGAAGAACTGTGGGTCGTAACACTTCATCGATGTAACGTTGAGACGTGAGATTGCCATTGATGACGACGAGGGCAGTCCTATGATTAAAAGAGATGCCTCCCCATACCATCACACTGCCACCACCCCAACGGTCAGTCTCTTCAATACAAGGATCAACATAACGTTCTCCTCTACGCCTCCACACACGTGTTCGGCTGTCACTATGGCGTAAGTTGAATCTGGATTCATCTGACCACAATACTGATGCCCATTGCCTGTGTGCCCATCGCAGACGTTGCTGCGTCCATAAAAGTCGATTTCGACGTCGTTGATGTGTCAACATGTTGCCACGGAAGGGCCTTCGAGCTCTTAAGCCGATATTGCGTAGACGTCGTCGCACTGTATTTGCTCCGATGCGTCGGCCATGGACGCCTACGGTTTCTAGTGCAGTTTGAACGGCGGTGCGGAATCGATATCGCAGATGCTGAAGGCGTATGTACCGATCTTGTCGGGCCGTAGTTACCCGTTGTCTCCCTAGACGAGGTCTGTCATTCAGGGTCCCAGTCTGTTGGTAGCGTTGGACCAGACGTGTGATGGTTGAAGCTGAGCATTGCATTCGTCGAGCAATTTCACGTCGAGAGAGGCCTCCATGGATCATACCCCAAACTTGATGCCGCTGATTGTCGGACAGCCGGGCCATAACTTTCCAGGCTCACGAAGGGATTCTTAATCACTTTAGATAAGCTTTACAAAACAACACTTTTGAAATCAATCCTGCATGAATTCGCGCCAAAACGAAATACCCGTGCATTCATAGGGCTAAAACGGTGGATAGAGAGTGTAACAAACCAACGGTCTGTGAAATTGACGAAAACAATTTCGTAGTACCAGTATCGCAAGGCCAAAACTCATCGAAAGAAATCTTGCTCAGTTTTAAACCAATACACAATGGTTGTGTTAAGTAGAATTCTATTTTCTACAAAATATTGGGAAAAAATTAGGTGTTGCGTTTTCATTGGCACTCAGTATATATATATATATATATATATATATATATATATATATATATATATATATATATATATATATATATATACTGAACCAAAAAAGTTTAGCAACACTAAGAATATTACTGTATAAAATGGTATTTAACAAAAACAATAAATTGATTCAAATACATTATTTAATTGATGTCATTTTCCAATTTGAACAACAGTCTCTTGTTACTGTAATGCTAGCATCGCGCCTTTAACACGGCATCATTCAACGGAATGGTCCATTTTAAATAATGACACTGAGCTGTCAATACCGGTTGTGACCTCCGCGCGCATTAACCACCGCCGTACATCGCTTTCTCATACTTCAAATTAAGCACCTGATGTCACGAAGAGGAATCGCATCCCATTCCTGGAGAAGTGCAGCTTCCAGCCCCCGCACGTTGTGAAGATGTGGATGGTTCTCACGCACCATACGGCCAAGAATGTTCCACACATGTTCGATAGGAGACAGGTACGGTGATCGCGCTGGCCAGTCCAACACCGGAACGTTGTTAGCCTCAAGGAAATCGCTGGTGACCCTAGCTGAATGAGGATGGGCGTTGTCTTGCTGGAACATAAAGTCTGCATGATGCTGCATAAAAGGGATGACAACAAGGACGACAACTTCTTCACAGTAATGTTGAGCCGTTAAATTCCCGCGAATCACAATAAGATCTGTTTTGCCATTTTCATGGATTCCAGCCCACACCATGACACTGCCGCCACCGACTCTGTCGTGGTGAATGATGTTGGCTGCATCATACCATTCTCCTAAACATCGCCAAACCCGTTGCCTACCATCCGCCACATCCACACAAAACCTCGACTCATCACTGAACAAAATGTGGCTCCATTGTTGAGCACGCCATCGCTGATGAGTTCTTGCCCATGCAAACCGATTCTCGATGTGATGCTCTGTAAGCGGAACAGTAACAAGTGGACGACGGGCATGCAGTCCAGCATCATGGAGTCCGTTTCGCACAGTTTGTGCATGCACTGTAGTGCCGGTAGCAGTGTGCAAATTACGGGACAGCCGCAGCGCAGTCTCAAACCTGTGACGTCGTGATGACGTCACTAAGTAGCGGTCTTCTCGTGGTGTTGTTGCTCTCGGTCTGCCAGATCGTGGTCGGTCATTAACATGTCCAGTTTCCTGCTCACGTTGGTGGAGACGGGAAACGGTTGAGGCGTGAACATTAAAATGTCGAGCAACAGCGCGAATGCTCTGCCCAGCACCGAGTCTTCCCATTGCTTCATGGCGCTGATTTTCGGGTAGCCCTGGGCGGCGGCCCATGTTCGGTAGGGTAAACTTTTAAGCGTTTTCTGTTAACGTTCGTTATCTGCTTTTGCAATATGGTGAATTTTTGCCTTCGCTACCCACCAATGTGGGCCAGTGCATGAAAAATGCATTTTCACATGCAGTACGCGTGCGGCCGAAAAATGCAAGAAATGATTTGCATTTCTTCATGATCAGCGAGACATTACATTGACGAAACATGCCTGCAAATTTGGTTATAAATGGAAGCAGTGTTTTAATACAACAAACCAAACTTCACTGTTGCTAAACTTTTTTGGCTCAGTATATATACACCTGTGCAAAAGTTAAGCACCAGCAAAAACAATAGAACGTAGAAACATGATGGTACAACTAGGCTGCCATACTTTTTGTCCCCGCGTTAGCTGACATAATTCCAAGTACGAAATGCACATGCATGCATGACTTCACGCCGCTTGATGTCCGTGCGTGGCGGGAAACAGCACACGTGTTCAGTTATGTAAAAGTCCAGTTTGAGGTGTAGAACATTACATACAGATTTAGGCGACAAGATTAGGAATTTTGTGTTCATGACCGTGGTTTATTTGTACAGAGATAATTAGCTCTTGATTGTGAACCGCTATGGCAAGACGAAGGTTAAGTGATCGTGTGAAATGGCAAATCATAGGCATGCATACCACTGGTATGTCATGCAGAGAGATTGGCAGACAGCTGAACATTAACCATACTGTAATCAGTCGTTTGATTACAAAACATGGGCAAACTAACGAGGTGAAGGACAGGCCTAGATCTGGAAGACCGAAGAAGACTACTGCCCGTGATGATCGAGCCCTAGTACGCCTTGTTAGATCTCCATTCACCAACAGCAGAGTGCTCAGCCAGCAATGGGAAACGCGCAATAGAGTGTCAATGTCTACCGTCAAAAGGAGACTGTATGCTGCTGGCATGAAAGCTAGGAGACCTGTCAGACGTCCTCTCCTCACTGCACACCACAAAGAGGAGCGTCTGAGGTGGTGCAACGAAAGAAGACACTGGAACATGAGATCCTGGAGACGGGTACACTGGTCCGATGAAAGTCGGTTCCTGCTTCATGCCACAGATGGTCGAACTCGTGTATGGAGGTCCAGACGCACGGCGTACGACCAACGTAACATCATGGAAGAAGTTCCATTTGGTGGAGGTTCCGTTATGATATGGGGGTGCATCTCATTTGATTGTAAGCTGGATCTGTTGACTGTACCTGGAACACTAAATGGACAAAGATATCAAGATTCCATACTGGATAGAGTTGTGGTCCCTCATTTTGTAAATCATGCACCTGGAACCCACCCTATATTCATGGATGACAACGCCCGACCACATCGTGCTAGAGCTGTGCATGAATACCTCCGCCAGAATGCCATCGAAACCCTACCATGGCCAGCAAGGAGCCCTGACATGAACCCTATTGAGCATATCTGGGACATTCTGGGAAACATGGTGAGAAGGAGGGATCCTCCTGTGCAGAACCTACAGGAATTAACAGACGCACTCCATCTTGAATGGCAACGAATACCACAATGGCGTATCAGTCAGTTGGTGACCAGCATGAGACGTCGTGTCCAGGCCGTCATCCAGGCACAAGGTGGATATACCCGGTATTAATAATGACAGTCTCAAACTCGTGCACAGATGTTAAACTTCGTTTTCAGACACCATTAATGACAATCTAGCCACGTGTGTCAACTGTAGGGCAATAGTTGTCAGTTTGGTCAACATAACCATATTCAGGCCTCGTTTTCAAGTTCAAACAAAAACATACAGTGTTTCCCCACCATCATAATCAGCATTCCTCTAGTTGCATTATTACCTCTTGCACTAAGATGGATGGGTACATAAATGTTTATGCTATTGCTTTCTTCATAGCACATGAATATACCCTCGCATGTGCGTAAAAATAGGGTGGTGCTTAACTTTTGCACAGGTGTATATATATATATATATATATATATATATGTACATGTACTTACAGATACATAGCAGGAGCATAACACCATAAGTATTTTCAAGGAGGGGTGATTTAATGTTGACAGACACTATGGCAGCAACATGTTACAGTCAAATTAGTTTCAAAATATTCAACAGCTTACCTTACTGTATAGTTGTCTTATAATAGAAGGATCTATTTCTAGCTATGCCCGGCCATGTCTAGCTATGTCCCGCCCATGTCTAGCTATGACCCGCCCATGTCTAGCTATGCCCCACTCATGTCTAGCTATGTCCCACCCATATCTAGATATGCCCCACCCATGTCTAGCTATGCCATACCCATATCTAGCTATTCCTTGCCCATATCTAGCTATGCCCCGCCCATGTTTAGCTATGCCCCACCCATTTCTAGCTATGTTCCGCCCATATCTAACTTAGTCCCGCCCATGTCTAGCTATGATCCTCCCATGTCTAGCTATGCCCCGCCCATAGCTTTTCCCCACCCATGTCTAGCTATGCCCCGCCAATGTCTAGCTATGCCCCACCCATGTCTAGCTATGCCCCGTTCATGTCTAGTTATGCCCCGCCCATTTCTAGCTATGTCTGCCCATATCTAGCTTTGCCCCACCCATGTTTAGCTATGCCCCGCCCATGTTTAGCTTTTCCCCGCCCATGTTTAGCTATGCCCTGCCCATGTTTAGCTATGCCCCGCCCATGTTTAGCTATGCCCCGCCCCTGCTTTGCGTGTGTTGGAATTTATTTATATACTCTGAACCCTGAATTCAAAGAATCCCAGTTTCAAGGTATACAAGTAATCTGGTAGCCTATGGCAGCAACAGCGCCCCATCAAATTAGTTTCAAGATACTCAACAGAATGTTTATTAAATAGTAAAGACATACAACTTGTACACTTGACTATCCAACTTGGACTATTCAGCATTCATGACAGACCTAGATACAGCAGTCAATAGGCATTTTGATTGTGACATCAGCTTACATGTGACATAATTGAACATAATGTCATATACTTGAGCGACGGATAAGATCTATTAATTGAGACACTGGAATTTCAGGAGGTAAAGGGTTAGTATATATAGTGAATATATTACATTACCAAGCTTCTCTCCATTGTCCCAGTACAGCTCTCCGCTAGCGTCCCCAGAGGATGACAAGCTCACGAACAGATTAAATGGATTCTTTCGCCTACAAGAAGCGTAAGATTCAAAATAATTAGGTAAATAGATAGATAGATCAATAGACAGATAGATACATAGATTGACAGACAGACAGACAGACAGACAGGCAGACAGAAACAGACAGACAGCATGACAGACAGACAGACATATAGATAGATAGACGGTTGTGCGGTGGGGGGGGGGGCGGATGGACGGATAGATAGATAGATAGATAGATAGATAAATAGATAGATAGATCAAGCAACTTACATAAAAACTGTGGTTATCTCTGGCATAAAGGTGGGTAATATACTTCCTCCTCTAAAATGCAAGTTGATCGTGTCAAGAGGAGCCTGAAGAGTCACAAAGTCTCCCTTGCCTTCTATTGCTTTACAAGTGTACACATCATACCATTTTTCCTTTGGTAAATATGCAGTGACTGTTCTTGCTCCCTAAAATTAAAAAAAATACATGTTCAATTTCATTTTATTTATTTATTTACACCACAATGTGGCACAAGGTGAAAAAGGAGTACAATATTTACATGTCTAAGTGGTGGTTAGGCCGTAACATAAGACTATTATTATTATTATTATTATTATTATTACTATTATTATGCTGAACATATATCAATATAGGCCCAATTTAGCAAAGGGCCTCAACCACTCTTGCATCAACAGTACTTCAAAGCTCTCAAAAAGCCACTTCTATCTATAAACCCTTCAAGTCTTTAACATTTTAACAATCAGGATTCATTGACACGAGATGGCTGCTCATAAAAAAGTTAACCCATCAAATTCTCAATAGATGTTTGGAAGCATAACGCAAGATGAGCTTTCCACCCATTTTCATTAAAATTGGGCCATCGGTTAAGGAGGAGTAGCGATTGAAAGGATTTTCAGACGTTTTTATGGAAAGTCCAAGATGGCAGCTTGAAAAATCATTGTCAAAATTCTGAATAGAAGTTCTGAAACCTACCATGATAGAATCATTCCCACCAAATTTGGTTAAAATCCACCAAGCGGTTTTGAAGGAGGTATGCTTTAAAAGATTTATGGAAAAATCAAAGATGGTTGCCGAAAAAATTGATCAATCAAAAGTCTCATCAGAAGTCTTGTATCGCCACCATAACATTATTCCACCCAAGTTTCATTGAAATCGGATCATTGATTAAACAGTAGAATTTTAAAGGATTTCTGGAAAATTTTGAAAGATCCCTGACCACCGGAACAATTGACCATTATCAACCTTCTGAAAGGAAGTTCTGAAGCCTACCACCATATGATCCTTCCCGTCAAATTTGGTTAGAATCGGCTAAAATGTTTAGGAAGAGATACATTTTAAAGCAAAAGTTGATGGATGGATGGACGCACGATCATCACGGCATAAGCTCACTTGGTTATTCTGGCTAGGCAAGATAACAAATTATATCTGAACCCTTTAACCCTCAAATTTATGCAAGAAAATTTTTTCATTGAAAAAGTTGCTTTGCAGACAAAGAGAAGATTATTTTTGAAGATTTATCACTGGAATGACTGGCTTGGTTATCGAGCCAGTTATTCCAGTGATAAATTTTCAAAAATAGTCTTCTCTTCGTCTGCAAATGGACATTTCCTAGGACCACTCCAGAAGCCATTTTTGGTCGTTTTGAGTGTGAAAGAGTTAAAGCCTAAATTGTTATTACCAAATGATCATAATATTAACCATGACCACTCTGCTGTCAAAATTTTTAATTTTCAAATTAAATTAAAAGATCACCTGGTGTTCATTTTTCAACAAGTTTGGTGGAAGCTGTTGCCGTCTAAAATTGTTGAAAAACATACACCAGTTTCTTTGCTATTGACAGAGTAAAGTATAGAATATTGACATCAAAGTGGTAAGGGTTAGCTGTCTCACTGCTGCTTCAATGGGCAATAACTCTGGATGTGCTGAGTAATTTGAAAACAATTTGGCTGAAAGCTGTTGGTGGCTAGTAATTTTTTTCAAAATATTCAGCATATCCCGAGTTAAACCGCATGGAATATGTCCTCTGCAAGACACCCACCCCTCCACCCACCAGAGTCAAACAGATAATATCAATACCTCAGTGAGTACTGGAGATATGAGTAAACTGTCTCCCCATAAGAACTGCGTGTCTAAACCATATGTCAATTTATCTGGATAGCTGAAATTAGGAAACAGGAATTTTGTGGAATTAAATGTCTCGCCTGTCTCTTTTTTTGTCACAGTGACTTCGCATTTTGGCCGAGTGACACCAATGACATCATGCTCCTTCCTAACATTAGGCTACCATGTATCCTAGTTTAGTTCCAATAGAACTAACCAATCTCGTTAAATAGCATGGTTAGAATGACATTGACCTTTGACCTAGTCATCTAACTATCCTCACGCTGCCTCACTATTGCATAGGCTACCGTGTGTCCATGTTTGGTTCCAGTCGGATTAACTAATCCTAAAATCTAGGCAAAGATGATTTGCTAAACGCAGAAACTTCACGTTGCCACCGCCGTTGTCATCATCATCGGAAAAGTTATAGATATGTCTCGCTTTCTGCTTCAGAGGTTAGACTAAAAAAAGAAGCCAGATGGTAATTTTTGGACTAGAGGCTTTCTCCTTAATGGGCATTTCCAGTTTTAGCTACGTTGGGATCGATCGATCCCCATACGCCCTAACTATCAATTTCCAGAAAACTATACAGGTAAGCTGTTGAATATTTTGTAACTAATTTGACTGGGTGCTGTTGTTGCCTATGGCTGCAACAGCGCCCAGTCAAATTAGTTTCAAAATATTCAACAGAATATTTATTAAATAGTAGACATACAATTCATACAACAATGCATAGTCCGTCTTCAAATATGCGTTCATGACGTACTTACCTACGTCATTCATTACGATGCCATTCTACACGTCACGTAGTTGCATGGTTATGACATCATAGCATGGATGGATAAAGTGGAAAGGTCTATCCTAGGAAGCTGGATCCTATGCAGTCCACTAACTTGAGCCATCCTTGACTTCACATTAACCGTGACAAATATAGTCTTCTCTAAATAGAGGAATCCAGTTTTACCTATGCCCCGCCCTGCATCTCTAGCTATTCTCCAAACATGCTTCACCTGTGTTGGGATCACGGCCTGAATCTCAATTTCCAGAAAACTATACAGGTAAGCCGTTGAATATCTTGAAACTAATTTGAGTGGGTATGATAGGCAGCAACAGCTAGCGCCCAGTCAAATTCGTTTCAAAATATTCAACAGAATGTTTATTAAATAGTAGACATAAAATTAATACAAGAAAGTAGGTAATTAGTTAAGCGTTCGTGTTGAACTTAGTTAAACCATTCATAACGTTATTGATTATGACGTCATCTACACGTCAAATAGTGGTTTATGATGTCATAAGATTGACCGAGAAACTGGGTTCATCAATCGACCTCCAAATGGACATTTCTCAAGACACAGGCTGGTTTTTGGCCGGCTTAAACATTAACGGGTTGTTCATCCCATTATTGTGACTGCCAAAGTTCTTAAGGAAAGTTTCAATTTTCTCATAGAAAATATCCATTTGCAGACCAAGAGAAGACTATTTTTGAAAATTTACTAGTGAAATGACTGGTGAAATTATTGAGCCGAGTCATTTGAGTGGGAAATTTTCAAAAATAGCCTACTCTTGGTCTGCAAATGGACATTTCCAAAGACCACTACAGAAGCAATTTCAGTGGTACATTTTCAAAAATAGTCTTCTCTTGGTCTGCAGATTTTCATTTTCTATGAGAAAACTGAAATTTTGTTAAAGTGCTTTAATTACATTTATTTTCATCTAAAATTGAATTAAATAACACATGATGACATAAGACAGAATTGTGGAGGCTAACCCTATAATGGTCCAATTTGGTCGAGAAAATCCAAATATTTCCCTTTTGGATGTCCATTTGCAGAGCAAGAAAACAATATTTCTTTAACTTACCACTGGACTGACCGGTGCGGTTACTAAGCCAGTCATTCCAGTGGTAAATTTTCAAAACCAGTCTTCTCTTGCCCTGCAAATACCTATTCCCTTTGCCATTAACCAGGCAGGGTAACATGGCCAAAATTAAGCCTCTCACTCCTAATTAACCTTTCCAGGGTATGTACCCATAATATGACATCATAATCATCTACGCGGTGTGTAGAATGACATCATAATGGATGACGTCATGAATGACGTCGATAAGTACGTCACGAACGCATATTTGAAGACGGTCTATGCGCGGTTGTACAAATTGTTTGCTTTTACTATTTAATAAATATTCTGTTGAATATTTTGAAACTAATTTGACTGGGCGCTGTTGCTGCCATAGGCAGCAACAGCGCCCAGTCAAATTAGTTTCAAAATATTCAACAGCTTCCCTGTATAGTTTTCAGGAAATTGATAGCTATGGCATTCGGGGATCGATCAATCCAAACACGGCGAGGTGTGGGTGGAGCTTAGCTAGTGATGGGCGGGGCATTGCTAAAAATGGAATAAACGAAATCTAGGATTTCTTTTTTCACGAGAGAGTTGATACTTACCTCCCTAATACTTTTGATATTGCTAAATATTGGCTTTCACTCAATAAACACTCAGATTAAAACAGTTAGGTGCCCCTACTGGGCAGGGAGTCAGAGCGTAGTCTGGCGGATGCCAGCCCCACCACCGCGCATGCGCAGACTAGCACTTCCTCTGACTAGATTATTGGCTGACACACATGCAACTATTAAGAGCCTGAAGACCGAGCCTCTGTGGGGTGGAGAGGCCGGGTCCGTATCTAGGGAGGTAAGTATCAACTCTCTCGTGAAAAAAGAAATCCTAGATTTCGTTTATTTCACTTCAAGAGTATACTTACCTCCCTAATACTTTTGATATTGCCAGAATTCGAAAGTGAATCTGGTGGGAGGGAGGTGAGGTCAAAAGACCAGCTCATCCCTATACGCTTTTCTGCGTTTAAGGCACTTAAACTTCTGAAACTGTACGAAAAACAGTCAGGATTTGACTAACCATCGGATAACACCACCGATGTATGAGAGATGACCGAATGTCATATGCGCTCCCCCCCCCCCTCCTTCCTGGGAGGAAGAGTCGACTGACCTCAATGTCCTATACGCTCTCTACGTACAAGTGCCATGTACTACAGGACAGAGACGAAAAAGCTCCATTTTCGTAAACTCTCAACAATGAACCACACAAATACACAAACCATCACCATATTAATAACGGGTAACGTGACAATACAATCAACAACGGACAACCCATGAACAAGACTGACCTTGTTGAAATGGCTGCTGACATCATCTTCCCATTGGTGAAGACTGATGCAGGCCCAAAAAAGTGGGTGTTTCCATAAATTAATTGTGAAATATATAAGCAATGAGGAAAAACCTCCTCAAAAAATATAAACCGAGTTATTTTTTCAAAATCGACAAGGCGAGAGGATTAGAGGTGTCACGGAGATAATGGTCTGTAAAACTGGACTCACAGTGCCATTGAGCCACCGACATAATATCATCCACAGGGACCCCATTAAATAGGGCAGTGGATGTCACTACGCCGCGGACACTGTGAGCCTTGGCCACGTCAACCTGCTTCCCGGTGGCGGATTTATGGCAAAACTGAATGCATTCTACAATCCACCTGGAAATGGTGTCCTTAGAAGCCCTCCCATGGGGTTCAATATATGACAACCATAACGCTGACTGGTCGGTGCGCCACTCCGCCGTACGTTGTTTGTACCGGCGCAGCGCCCGGACGGGACACCATGCTTTAGAATTAGGATCATATCTAGTTAAAGCAGGCAAAATAATAGGTTGACCTGGATATTTCAACGACTGATTTTTAGCCAAGAAATTAATCCTAGGTAGCAGCTTAAGGCCTTCCCCTGAAACCACAAAACGGTCATCCTCGGCTGATAAGGCATGAATTTCACTCCTACGCCTAGCCGAGGCTGCAGCAATTAAAAACACAGTCTTCAGTGTTAATAGTTTCATAGAAATGGAACTAAGTGGTTCAAAAGGCTTATCACCTAGTACTTGAAGCACTAGCGATAAACTCCAAGACGGAATCACAGGTGGATTCCTTGGTCTTAGATTGCCCATGCCTTTAATTAATACATTTAATGTATTTACTTCATCACTTCCCCTCTTAGCCAAGCAAGGAATAACAGACATTAATGCTGACTTATAACCAGCAATAGAGTTAGGCTTGAGGCTATAGGCATCATAGAGGTGACAGAGGAAATCAGCTACTACTTGAATAGATGAATCCATTGGATCAATACATCTTTTTGAGCACCATTCTGCAAATCTGTTGATTTTATAATTATATGCTCTGGAGGTTGACCCCCTCCTGGCTTTGGCCATAAACATGGCTGCTTGCTCAGAAAAGCCCTCCTTAATTCTAGATTCCTTGACAACATCCACGCAGTCAATCTGAACATTGACGGATTGTTGTGAAGGGCCTTGCCCTGGAAGATAATATCGTCCATCAGAGGCAGAGGAACCGGATTGCAGACCAGAAGGTCCAGCAGATCCGTATACCATGATCGGCTTGGCCAATCCGGGGCGATCAGAAGCACTTGGCATTCCTCTTGTCTGATTTTCTGAAGAATTTTTGGAATCAGGATTGCTGGAGGGAATGCGTATGCATACATTCTCCCCCAGCTGATAGCTAACGCATCTGTTGCGAAAGCGCTTGGATCCGGAATCGGAGAGACGTACGTCGTCATCTTCGCATTCTTCTTCGTTGCGAACAAATCGATGTTGGGTTTCCCCCAATGGTCGAACAGACGATCCGCCACACATTGATTTAGTTGCCATTCCGTGGGTAAAACACTCATCCTTCGGCTCAATGAGTCTGCTAGCAGGTTTAACCTTCCCGGAATATGAACTGCTTTCAAGGTAATCTGGTGATCCAGACACCAACAAAGCAGTTTCCATGTCATCATACAGAGACTGGGCGACTTCGTTCCGCCCTGGCGGTTTATGTCAGATTCCAAAGCCCTGATATCGTGGACTCTTCCAGGCAAGCTCCCCAGCCCTCCATCGATGCATCTGTATACACAGTCACCTGAGGGTGGGGAGGGGTTAGCATAACCCCCACCAAGAGATTCTCTGTGTTCAACCACCATTGCAGGTGATGAATCAGAGGCGCCAACACTGACACATTCGAGTCCAGCGAACCTGTACTCTGGGTCCATTGTGTCATGAGAAATAACTGGATCGGCCGCCTGCGTAAGGCGGCCTGAGGAATGACTGGTTCCAATGAAACCATCAACCCCAGCATTCTCAAGTAAACCCGTGCCAGGACATGACGACTGTCGCACACTGACTGAATTAATGAGATGAGTTTCTGAACTCTCTCCTGAGTAGGATAAACATATCCTGTCTCTAGATCGAAGAACATCCCCAGGTAAACAAACTTCTGGGATGGAGTCAGCTCTGATTTTGGGAAATTGATCATCCAGCCTAAGTCTGTGAGAGTTTTCAAAACAATCACCAGACCGGCCGACAAACTTTCCCGGGTGTGCGCTTTCAACAGCCAGTCGTCTATGTACGTGTGGACTGCTATGCTTCTCCTGCGGAGGTATGCGGTGATCGCAAGAACCACACGGGTGAAAACCCGAGGAGCCGTGGAAATTCCGAAGGGCAACACCCTGAATTCCCACTGTCTGCCCTGGAATGCAAATCTCAGGAAGCGACAGAAACTCCCGTGGATGGGGATGTGGAAATAAGCGTCCTTCAAATCTATCGACGCCGTCCACATCCCCCTCTCCAACCCCGCCAACACCGAGCGCACCGTTTCCATCTTGAAACTGGGCGTCTCGATGAACTTGTTCAATGGCTTGAGGTTGAGAATCGGTCTCCACCCTCCGGTGCGTTTTGTTACTAAGAACAGGGTTGAATAGAAGCCCGGACACCTTTGTGCCGGCTGAATAGCTCCCTTTTGTACGAGGGAATCTATCTCCTCCTCGATACACAACCTTTGCTCTGGATCTCTCGGAATGGGAGTCCAGACTGGCACTAGAGACAGTCGCGACGGCGGGCCTGTCATCCACTCTGGATGATACCCGACGGAAAGCCATCGCAAGACTAAACGGTCCTGAGTTAACCGTTCCCACTCTTGCATGTGGTCGGCTAGCCGGCCTCCCACCGGTCCACCTAGGGACAGAGGTGGACACGAGGCATGCAAGAGCGGCACTGTCCCCGTCGCCATAAACACTGGAGTGGTTCTTACCGCGGTAACCGTCCCGTCAGGACCGATAACCACGCCCAGATCCTCGCGCGCCCCGCCCCGCCCCGCGCGCACCTCGGTGCGCGGGCGGCTGCCTGGCTGACGGCGCCTGAGGAACCTGCGCCCCCCTCGCTGCTGGCCGAATCGCACGCGGCCGAGGCCGACGCTGCGACGGTGGCTGGCCTCTGACTTGGCCAGCACCACCTCGAGCCTGCAGGGGACGATACGCAGGGGGCGCGGCGCAAACGTTAGCACGACGCAGCACCTCAAACTGCTCGCGCAGCGCCCTCTGGTTATTCACCAGGGTGACCGTCTCCTGGAGGTGTCGACATCCCTCACCTCCAAAAAGACCAGGACCCGTCATAGGCGTACGCAGTAGCCTATTGTACAGGTCCTGAGACGGGCACAGATTGTCCAGGGCAAATGTGCGTCTTGCCCGGACACTCCTGGTCACCGCCCGAGTCATACAGTCCAGCGCCAGGTTAATACCATCCTGGATGGCTCGCTGGACCGTGACCGGACTTGGCTGGCGCGATGCGGATGCCGTTACTACCCCCCTGTAACAGCTGGGAGACGTGGGACAGAGCGGCAATCGAAGCCCTCCCACTCTCCTCCGCATCACGCAACGCGGTATTCACCGAACGCAACGCGTTCGAGCACAAGACCCCCGTGTCAGAACGGGAGCCTGGCCGCGCATCCTCACCCAAAGCCGCGCGGTCATCCACGCTGGGCTTGGGTACCACACCGTACCGCTGGTAATCCAGGGGCACGATGCGACAACGCCTGGCCACCTCGCGAGGGGCCTTCGCGAGACGTCCACTCGACTTAATGGACGACTCCGCCGCCTCGAACATGTCAACGACATGCTCCGCCAGCGGCAGAGAAGGCATAGCGTTAGCAGTCGGCTTCCCCGCTAACCACGGCCTGTGGTCACGCTGGCTAGCCGACTGCTCCACGGGCAGATCAGGCCTAACGCTCACCAACCACTGGCAAGCGTCAGACCAATCCTCCTCCGTGGCTAACTGCGAGCGCTCTACAAGACGGGGGCCTTCGTCTTCCTCCTGAGCGCAAGCAGCAGAGCTTGACGGCGGGTACGCTGATACACCTGGCAAGCCAGGGAAAACATGCGGGCTTGACAGCACCGGCATGACAATATCACTGGTTTGACCAGGAGCAGGCGCCGTGGTAGAGCGCGGGGCACATACCGCCCCACCACGGGCCCGGCCAGCACCAGCAACACCCTCGGCAAGCCGAGGTATGCGGTACCGCTGGCCATCAGCAGCGCCCTGGGCCACCACCTGAGCCGCGGACTCTACTCCAGGGTGAGTAAAACCGTGGAAGAAGCCGCCCGTATTCCCCGCGAGGGGTGCACAAACGTCTTCATCCATGTCCACGTCGTCAGACGGCGACCCTAGCAGGTAATCCTCATCACCCTGGTCAGAAAGATTAGACCCCGGGTCAGCAAAGAGAGCTAACCCGGGCTGACCAGGAACGGTGCCATAGGAGGTACTGGCCACCGCGGCGTGCGGATACCCCTGGACTGATAAGCAGCCCGCGGGTTCCAGCGACAACCGTCCACGGTCCCCTATCGGCGCGGCAATAAGCCTGCTGCCAGGGTCGTGGAACGCCCCCTCTAATGGGGCCACCTCTGAATCGTCGAACAACGGAAGCGGTCTAAGGAAAACCGATCCAGAGGCGGGGATTACCTGCTCCGAAGCCGATGATGAGGACAGTAAAGGATTTGGTCCAGGAAGCATGCCACGAAGCAACCCTGGAACCAAATCCTTTATTGTCCTCTTCATCTCTCCCAACATCTCGGTCCGGAAGGCCTCCATATCCACCGCGGACGAGGCCTTCCCCTTACCCTTCCTACTTACAACCTCTCGTTTCCGCTTCTTCTTCTTCTCCTCCTCTACCACCTTGTCCGTCGCCTGCAAGCACAAGAATTCGGACATTAACTCGCCCCCCCCCCCAGTGCTTACATATCTCACAATTACCCGATGGACCACAAGGGCTACATTGATAGCAAAGATGAGGCAAGAACTTATCATGCAGAAATCGTCCACAGGACGCGCAACCCGGTCCCTGAAACAGGGCAAAGGACAAGGAGTATGAGCAAACTAGTTAAGCTTAGACACTCAAACCAACTCAAAGAGAAGGAAAACGATCATAAAGATCAATATACATCAGAAACCAGCATTGCAACTTAAATTGCTGATAAATACATAGCCAGGCAGATTATGACGTCATTAATCCCGTGACAGGAAAAAATCGATCCCAACAAAACATCCAAGTGCAAGGACGAATTGTATGCTGAATGGATACGTCGACTACACAACCATCAGATACATATAGATAACTCTTTTCTGGCAAAAATGTTAATTATCTTCCTTTGCTTACTATAATTAACATCACCACATTATCAATAACTAGATACCTGACACCTTGTATAGACAAACCATCCAACGTGACGAACCGGAGTACTCCACCACCTGCACGCCTCTTAACTCTCTCCACCTCATGGGGAAGGAATTGGATCAAGAGGGCAAAGCGAGAAGACCTTTATACTAGGCCTCCAACTCACTGGACATAAATCATTTGGTTAGATAACCTAACAGTGTTAGTAGGAAATGGAACCATGGTGGAGAGAAAACTAACTCTCTGCTGCTGTGATGCCACCACCTAGCGTCATACAGACCTGTGGACATAAACAGAAAGAGAAATTAGCCTTAGGTAGCACCGAGTTGACATAAACCAACTAACCAAGGCGCTTATCACGGTAAACGCGAGTCCCGGAAACACAACACACCGGGCAAAAAAACTCGCTAATTTTACTAGAAGTCCCCTGATTCAAAGGTCCTAGGTCCCCCTTTGGCGAAGTGATCCTTCCTGCCATCCTAATCAGTGACTATCACTCCAAAATAACACAACCAAGTTATGAAAACAGTTTAAGAGCAAGGAAAAGCTATTGCACAAAAAAACATGTGTGATCCCTCTGCCAATAATCTAGCAAAGAGGTAGTGCTAGTCTGCGCATGCGCGGTGGTGGGGCTGGCATCCGCCAGACTACGCTCTGACTCCCTGCCCAGTAGGGGCACCTAACTGTTTTAATCTGAGTGTTTATTGAGTGAAAGCCAATATTTAGCAATATCAAAAGTATTAGGGAGGTAAGTATACTCTTGAAGTGAAAAGGTCCATTAACCTGAAAGCAATAATAAGCTATAAACCTACGAGAAGAACAGTGGCCTGACGACGGCTGTACCATTGGCATGGCTTCTGAATAGCAGAGTATACAGATACGGTAACAATGCATAGCGTATTAGCATCACCTCCTTCATAATCATTTGTGTGTCTTCATCAAATGTGGCCGGGTCCTGAGCCTGTAATAGTGGAATAATGGATAAATATATCAGAAATCGATCAACCGGAACCATGTGTGTAATATTTTCACTACTGAAGGATATGGAATCTTTTTTAGCACTTTGGCACTCAAGCCAGCTAAAAAAATGGGTAGTGGTAAATTTTCAAAAATAATTTCTTGGTCTGAAAACGCATATTTTTTATGACACATGCCACTAATCTCATAGAACAATTATGTGATTAGTTACCGTGGTTACTAGTGGAGTGATAAAATGATACATAGTGATATAGTAAATGTTATGTCATAGGATATATGCATTGCTTGTGCAATAAATTTAACCAAGGCATGTAACCTTCAAATTTGTTCAAGAAAATTTCTATTTTCTCAGAAACAATGTATTCCTACTCACCTCTTTGCCTAGCAATGAGGACGTAACAGTTTGGGTTGAAACTCTACTCGGTTTCTGTATCTCAGAGTATAAACTGTATGTCTATAGAACTAGATACCATCCGGAAATGCAACCCAATGGACCTCTCTGGTTTTAGCTATGCCCTGCCCATCTCTAGATAAGCTCCACCCACTCCTCGCTCATATTGGGATCGATCGATCTCTGAACACACTGACTATAAATTTCCAAAAAACTACACAGGTAAGCTGTTGAATATTTTGAAACTAATTTGACTGGGTGCTGTTGCTGCACAAATCAGTTTCCTTAATTGGGTCACCATGAACTTGGCCTTTGACCATTTGGTATCAAAATTAATAGGGTTCTTCAGGCCCCAAGGGCAACAATCGTTTCACTAGAGCTTGAGTTATCATCAGGAAATACAACCCCATTTCCTTAATTGGGTCACAATGACTTTGACATTTTGACACCAAAATTGATGTAATGCCATCCTACCACCTGCATTTCTTGATGGGCAGACAAATGGACATACATACAGATGGGCAAATGCTATCTACACCATATATCTACATGATGTACATAAGGAGGGGGGGGGGAATATATATTTACAATATATTGTTGCACACTGTGAACATGTCAGGGGTGGATCTCATAAAGCTTTTTTCCTGAGAAATTTTCTCACCGTGGGTGGGGTAGGTTGGGAGTAGGAGTTGGAGTGATGGCAAATTGGCAGAATTCAACCAAATTTGCTATGCGAGTTACTCATTTTGATTGTAGATTGTGAGGCGATGTTTATATTAAGTTCCGTCCCTGCATGATGGTTGGGGTGGAGGTCAGGGTAGTGGTGGGACAGAATGTTAATGATGGCGAAAGCATGGAGATTTGCACTGGCATGCCATCGATTGCGTAGTCTAGTTGAACTTAAGCAGCTCTGTTCTATTTCTCCATCTCTCTCTACAAGCAGTACAGGAGCGGGTGCGGATAGTATATATGGACAGGCGACACAAATGGACCTTTCCAATTTATCCATCCATCATATAATGTTATAATCAACTATATGGCATGTAGGATGATGTCATGAATGACGTAGATAAGTTCGTCATGAATGCTTAATTAATGACGGACTATGCGTTGTTGTACGAATTGTATCTCTTTTATTCAACAGCTTACTTGTATAGTTTTCTGGAAATTGATAATCAGGGAAGTCAGGGATCGATCGATACCTACACAGTGAAGTGTGGATGGAACTTAGCTAAAGATGGACGAGGCATAGCTAAATCTGGAAAGATCTATTGCTGTGGTCATAATGAAACCTCGACACCACTTTTAGTACCATAGCGCAAATGAGCCAATACATTAGATACATAGTTTAGTTTATTAGCTAATTACCTATATTTTGATATACACTGGCGTTAGACATGTATATATATATATGATATACCTTTTAATGGACAAATTCGGTCAAGAAAATCTAAATATTTGCTTGTTGAATGTCCATTTGCAGGCCAACAGAGGACTATTTTTGAAAATTTACCACTGGAATGACTGGCTCGGTTATCGAGCCAGGCATTCCAGTGGTAAATCTTCAAAAATAGTCTTCTCTTGGCCTGCAAATGAACATTTCCTAAGACCACTGGGAGGCCAGTTTTGGCCAGGGTGACCATTAACCCTTTAAATAAACCGCCGCGACACACACATGCTGGCTATTACAAGTCTTTTAAACCAGGACACATCTTTCCAAGACTAATACATGTAGAATGCAAGAAAGCTACAAAACAGTTCATAGATAAGTTAACATGTTTAAAACAAGAGCGCCACCTAGCGGGGCTTAATATGCCCATCTTTGATTAATTTTAATATTTTTATGGCGGAATATAACTCTGGCAAATATGGGTAGATCTCGTCGAAAGAAAATCATGACACTTCGTCTCTACCTTAATATGTCCACTGGAAAGATAATTTCAAATCTAGGTTCAAAACTCCATGAGATCTGGCTCGGACAATAGAATTTTTATGCATTGTACGCATTTCATGGGGATAACTTTCACAAATAGACAGATCTCGCCGAAACAAAACCAACCATGACACTTTTAAAATCTATATTAAAAACATTTTGAGATGTGGCCCGGACACACAATTTTGTAACCTTTTAAGCATTTCAGGGGAGATAACTCTCACAAATATGGATGTATCTCGCCGAATAAAAATCATGACACTGTCTTTACGTACTATGTCTACTGAGACTAAAAATTTAATTGTAGATTTAAAAACATTTTGTGATATGGCAGACACAAAATTTTTTATGCATTTTAAGGGAGATAACTCTCACAAGATATTCAACGGTAGGCTTAAGTTTTATTTTGTTTTGGAAGTTTGTTAAGTTATTTCTCATCTGCACTGCATAGAATGAGTTTGTCAAATTGTCTATCCCATTCATATATATATATATATATATATATATATATATATTGAATATTCATTTGCCGTTTAAGAAGACTGGGGTTTTTTTTTTTAATTTACCCCAGAAGTGACTGGCTCGCTTATCAAGTTAGCCATTCGAGCTGTGAATTTTCAAAAAAATGATCTCTTTTGGCCTGTAACTGAACATTCCTCAATAGAAATATGTTGACCATTATTTACATGTAACTCTCTAAGCCTTAAATTTGTTCAGGAAAATTTCAATTTTTTTCAAAGAAAATGTCAATTTACAGACCAAGAAAAGACTACTTTTGGAAGTTTAGCACTGGAATGACTGGCTCGGTTATCGAGCCAGTCATTCCAGTGGTAAATTTTCAAAATAGTCTTCTCTTGGTCTGCAAATTGACATTTCTCAAGACCACTGTAGAAGTTGTTTTTGACTGATATAAGTGTTAAACAGTTAACGGGTAAATTTATGTAGGAGATTACGTGGGAAGGTAAATATATGTACACATGTCTATTTGCATAAATATTCTCTTCAGACGCGGCGCAGGTGTGGGTGTGAAAATATATATTATGTGTTTGTGGATATGGGTTTGATGTGTTAGACAGCTTCACTGTATATGCAGAATAAAGGTAAGCAGCAAAAGTTCAGGTGGGAGCGAGGATAAGCTCCATGTTCTTACCCATGAAGCAAGCTAGTTTGTCTATTACTAATAGACGGACCCATTTCTAGCTTTGCTACACCCATTTCTAGCTTTGCTACGCCCATTTATAGCTTTGCTACACCCATTTATAGCTTTGCTACACCCATTTCTAGCTTTGCTACACACATTTCTAGCTTTGCTACACCCATTTCTAGCTTTGCTACGCCCATTTATAGCTTTGCTACACCCATTTCTAGCTTTGCTACGCACATTTCTAGCTTTGCTACGCACATTTCTAGCTTTGCTACATCCATTTCTAGCTTTGCTACGCCCATTTCTAGCTTTGCTACGCCCATTTCTAGCTTTGCTACGCACATTTCTAGCTTTGCTACATCCATTTCTAGCTTTGCTATTGCCCATTTCTAGCTTTGCTACGCCCATTTCTAGCTTTGCTACGCCCATTTCTAGCTTTGCTACGCCCATTTCTAGCTTTGCTACGCCCATTTCTAGCTTTGCTACGCACATTTCTAGCTTTGCTACATCCATTTCTAGCTTTGCTATTGCCCATTTCTAGCTTTGCTACGCCCATTTCTAGCTTTGCTACGCCCATTTCTAGCTTTGCAACACCCATTTCTAGCTTTGCTACGCCCATTTCTAGCTTTGCTACACCCATTTCTAGCTTTGCTACGCACATTTCTAGCTTTGCTACGCCCATTTCTAGCTTTGCTACGCCCATTTCTAGCTTTGCAACGCCCATTTCTAGCTTTGCTACGCACATTTCTAGCTTTGCTACGCCCATTTCTAGCTTTGCAACGCCCATTTCTAGCTTTGCTACGCACATTTCTAGCTTTGCTATGCCCATTTCTAGCTTTGCTACGCACATTTCTAGCTTTGCTATGCCCATTTCTAGCTTTGCTACGCCCATTTCTAGCTTTGCTACGCACATTTCTAGCTTTGCTACACCCATTTCTAGCTTTGCTACGCACATTTCTAGCTTTGCTACGCCCATTTCTAGCTTTGCTACGCCCATTTCTAGCTTTGCTACGCCCATTTCTAGCTTTGCTACGCACATTTCTAACTTTGCTACGCACATTTCTAGCTTTGCTACGTCCATTTCTAGCAAAGATCCGCCCACTCTGTACATATTGGGATCCATTTTGAAACACAAATTCTAAAGGATTTTAATTTCAAGGTAAGCTGTTGAATATTTTGAAACTAATTTGACAAGGGACTGTTGCTGCTTAACCCTTACCACTCTGGTGTCAAAATTTTAAATTTTCAAATTAAATTAAAAGATGAACTGGTGTTCACATTTCAACAAATTTGATGGGAGATGGTGCCATCGTAGATAGCAACATCTTCCACCAAGATTGTTGAAAAATGTACAACAGTCTCTTGATATTGCCACAATAAAAGATAAAATATTGATATCAGCGTGGTAATGGTTAACAGTTCTGAGCCAAATAACTTAGTTTCAATATATTCATTAGTTTTAATATATTCAACAGAATATATATTAAGTTTTAACTTCATCAAAGACCTACAATTTGTAAACTTGACAGGCTCTTCAAGCTTCATGACTCATAATTCTATGTATCATAATGATTGTGACATCAGCTAACTTGTGACGTAATAGATTATAATGTCATATAGTTGAGTGATGGATCACATCCCTCGCTTATGCCATCATTCATAGTTAATTATGCAATGCTGGTATGATATCCCTGAAAGTCATCTAGCCCATTTCCATGGAGACAATCTCCATAGTTACCTTAGCTAGAAATTGGTGCAGCCATGAAATGGATCCCTCGATTGCTAGACAATAATTTCAACAGGAAATAACTCTGGATGTGCTAAATATTTTGAAAGAAATTTGACTGACAGTTCCTGGTGGCTGAGCCAGCAACAACTTTCAGTCAAAATGTTTTCAAAATATTTAGCAGGTCCAGAGATATAATCATGTCAACTTCAGAAACTCAGCCATGTCAGCAATCAGATGGTTAATAAGTACTGCAAAAAGCGGGAAAACTGAATATTTGAGTCGAGTTCTTTGCTATCTTATTTAGGATAAGAGAAAAGAGAAAAACAGGATCAGAAAGCGATGATGGGCTAATCAGGATGCAATTAGGATAGGAGCTGTTTTATGTTAGTATAGTTACTGGTTGGCCTATGGAATTATGGTTTCTCATGAAGGGATAAAAAGATCCGAGTTGCATCCAGCGTGTACACAGCTCTGGAGTGGTTGCGCCGTTAAACCCGCATATGTCCGCTCCAGTGAACGGAATTCCAAACATTTGGAATGAGATGACGGCTGAAATAATAAATACATATATATATACTACTTAGGCCAGGCCAATTTATTATTTTGTTTTACAATGCCCCCTAGCTTAATTTTTGAATATCTAGATAGAGAAATGATGATGTTAAGTTTATGGCATTATGTCCAGCATTCTTTCAATCTTAAAATTTTTACCGGCTAACTCCTTATCACTCAGAACTCATAAGATTTCCAGAATCATGTTTACTGTACTTTGTTGAGCCTTTAAAGGAGCCTACTTACAGCAGAATGTTTGAAAATATAATTGTTAAAATTATATACTTTTAGTGATTTAATTCACCTTTCCAGAGTATCCATCTATCATCTGACATCATAATCAGCTAGTGACGTGTAGGATGACATCATAATCATTACGTCATAGATGATTCTATATGAGCTGTCTTTAATTCTTAATAGTCTGATACGTTGTACAAATTGTATATCTATACTATTTAATAAACATGCAGTTGAATATTTTGAAACTAATTTGACTGGACGCTGTTGCTGCCATAGGCAGCAACAGCGCCCAGTCAAATTAGTTCCAAAATATCCAATAGCTTACCTGTATAGTTTTCTGGAAACTCAGAGTCAGGGAGTTCAGAGATTGAGTGATCCCAATGCGAGCGAGGTGTGAGCGGAGCTTAGCTAGAGATGGGTGGGGCATAGCTAAAAATGGAAAGGGCCATTTGCGTAATTCAATGTAATGAAACGAAATAAATCTTAGCATATATGATGGTTTCATTCCTCACAAATTATTATACTTTCTTTAGATGTGAAATTGAATTAGGGACTCATGTCTCATTCAATTACAAAACTTAAATTTTTTTATTAATTTATACATAATGAAATCATCATATGCTAAGATTTTCTTCTTTTTTTTTCATCTAGGCCTGCAATTTAAGCCTCTAAGAGTATACAATTTTAACAATTTTGTTTTTAAACATTCCGCTGTGAATATGCACCTTTAATTGTCAAGTAGACAAGAAATGGCTTTGGACTGAAATAGTCATTTGCAGGTCAAAAGGATTATTTTTGAAAATTTATTGCTGAAATGGCTGGCTCGGTGTTAAATTTTCAAAAACATTCATCTTGGCATGCAAATGAACAGGTCATGAAATTGATTGTAATGCAACGCTTCTGAAATCGTTAGACAGAACTCAACCAAATCTGATATCTGAGTTACCCACCCATATGATTGCGGAGTGCAAGAGGCCATTTAGATTTGGCTCCGCCCCATGTGAGGGGTCAAACGGTCAAATTTTAACCTACGGAAATTGATTGTAACGCATCTCTTCCGAAACCACTGGACGAAATTCAACCACATTTGGTATTTGGGTTACCCATATGATTGCAAAGTGTAAAAGGACATTCACATTTGGCTCCGACCCAGGGGGGGGGGGGTTGTGGGGGGTGTCAAAAGTTCAAAACGGTGAACGTGTGGATTTGCGATGACGCATCATCAACAGATCAGTCTAGTTACAGGTTCATGAAGGGCATTGTGGTTCCTCATGAAAGGATAAAAAGATCTGAGCTGCATCCATCGAGTGCACAGTTCTGGTGTGGTTACACCTTCAAAGCCACAGATATCAGCGCCAACAAATGGAATTCCAAACAACTGGAAAGAAATGCTAGCTGAAAAAATAAAGTATCTGAATTAGCGTTCTCTAAACATAGAAAAGAAAACATTAGTCATATGTATTCTGACCCAAGCATCTCAACGTAAGAAAACACTAGTCATATGCATTCTGACCCAAGCATCTTAATGTAAGAAAACACTAGTCATATGTATTCTGACCCAAGCATCTTAATGTAAGAAAACACTAGTCATATGTATTCTGACCCAAGCATCTCAACGTAAGAAAACACTAGTCATATGTGTTCTGACCCAAGCATCTTAATGTAAGAAAACACTAGTCATATGTATTCTGACCCAACCATCTTAATGTAAGAAAACACTAGTCATATGTATTCTGACCCAAGCATCTCAACGTAAGAAAACACTAGTCATATGTATTCTGACCCAAGCATCTCAACGTAAGAAAACACTAGTCATATGTATTCTGACCCAAGCATCTTAATGTAAGAAAACACTAGTCATATGTATTCTGACCCAAGCATCTTAACGTAAGAAAACACTAGTCATATGTATTCTGACCCAAGCATCTTAACGTAAGAAAACACCAGTCATATGTATTCTGACCCAAGCATCTCAACGTAAGAAAACACTAGTCATATGTATTCTGACCCAAGCATCTTAATGTAAGAAAACACTAGTCATATGTATTCTGACCCAAGCATCTTAATGTAAGAAAACACTAGTCATATGTATTCTGACCCAAGCATCTTAATGTAAGAAAACACTAGTCATATGTATTCTGACCCAAGTATCTTAATGTAAGAAAACACTAGTCATATGTATTCTGACCCAAGCATCTTAATGTAAGAAAACACTAGTCATATGTGTTCTGACCCAAGCATCTTAATGTAAGAAAACACTAGTCATATGTATTCTGACCCAAGCATCTTAACGTAAGAAAACACTAGTCATATGTATTCTGACCCAAGCATCTTAATGTAAGAAAACACTAGTCATATGTGTTCTGACCCAAGCATCTTAATGTAAGAAAACACTAGTCATATGTATTCTGACCCAAGCATCTTAATGTAAGAAAACACTAGTCATATGTATTCTGACCCAAGCATCTTAATGTAAGAAAACACTAGTCATATGTATTCTGACCCAAGCATCTTAATGTAAGAAAAGACTAGTCATATGTATTCTGACCCAAGCATCTTAATGTAAGAAAACACTAGTCATATGTATTCTGACCCAAGCATCTTAATGTAAGAAAACACTAGTCATATGTATTCTGACCCAAGCATCTTACTGTAAGAAAACACTAGACATATGTGTTCTGACCCAAGCATCTTAATGTAAGAAAACACTAGTCATATGTATTCTGACCCAAGCATCTTAATGTAAGAAAACACTAGTCATATGTATTCTGACCCAGGCATCTTAATGTAAGAAAACACTAGTCATATGTATTCTGACCCAAGCATCTTAATGTAAGAAAACACTAGTCATATGTGTTCTGACCCAAGCATCTTAATGTAAGAAAACACTAGTCATATGTGTTCTGACCCAAGCATCTTAATGTAAGAAAACACTAGTCATATGTATTCTGACCCAAGCATCTTAATGTAAGAAAACACTAGTCATATGTATTCTGACCCAAGCATCTTAATGTAAGAAAACACTAGTCATATGTATTCTGACCCAAGCATCTTAATGTAAGAAAAGACTAGTCATATGTATTCTGACCCAAGCATCTTAATGTAAGAAAACACTAGTCATATGTATTCTGACCCAAGCATCTTAATGTAAGAAAACACTAGTCATATGTATTCTGACCCAAGCATCTTACTGTAAGAAAACACTAGTCATATGTGTTCTGACCCAAGCATCTTAATGTAAGAAAACACTAGTCATATGTATTCTGACCCAAGCATCTTAATGTAAGAAAACACTAGTCATATGTATTCTGACCCAGGCATCTTAATGTAAGAAAACACTAGTCATATGTATTCTGACCCAAGTATCTTAATGTAAGAAAACACTAGTCATATTTATTCTGACCCAAGCATCTTAATGTAAGAAAACACTAGTCATATGTATTCTAAACGAAATCAAGGATTTCTTTTTTCACGAGAGAGTTGATACTTACCTCCCTAATACTTTTGATATTGCTAAATATCGGCTTTCACTCAATAAACACTCAGATTAAAACAGTTAGGTGCCCCTACTGGGCAGGGAGTCAGAGCGTAGTCTGGCGGATGCCAGCCCCACCACCGCGCATGCGCAGACTAGCACTTCCTCTGACTAATTTATTGGCTGATACACATGCAACTATTAAGAGCCTGAAGACCGAGCCTCTGTGGGGTGGAGAGGCCGGGTCCGTATCTAGGGAGGTAAGTATCAACTCTCTCGTGAAAAAAGAAATCCTTGATTTCGTTTATTTCACATCAAGAGTATACTTACCTCCCTAATACTTTTGATATTGCCAGAATTCGACAGTGAATTCGGCGGGAGGGAGGCGAGGTCAAAAGACCAGCTCATCCCTATACGCTTTTCTGCGTTTAAGGCACTTAAACTTCTGAAACTGTATGAAAAAACAGTCAGGATTTGACTAGCCATCGGATAACACCACCGATGTATGAGAGATGACCGAATGTCATATGCGCTCCCCCCCCTCCTTCCTGGGAGGAAGAGTCGAATGACCTCAATGTCCTATACGCTCTCTACGTACAAGTGCCATGTACTACAGGACAGAGACGAAAAAGCTCCCTTTTCGTATACTCTCAACAATGAACCACATAAATACACAAAACCACCATCATATTAATAACGGGTAACGTGACAAGACAATCAACAATGGACAACCCATGCACAAGACTGACCTTGTTGAAAAGGCTGCTGACATCATCTTCCCATTGGTGAAGAATGATGCAGTCCCAAAAAAGTGGTTGTTTCCATAAATTAATTGTGAAATATATAAGCAATGAGGAAACCTCATCAAAAATATAAACCTAGTTATTTTTTCAAAATCGACAAGGCGAGAGGATTAGAGGTGTCACGGAGATAATGGTCTGTAAAACTTGACTCACAGTGCCACTGAGCCACCGACATAATATCATCCACAGGGACCCCATTAAATAGGGCAGTGGATGTCACTACGCCGCGGACACTGTGAGCCTTGGCCATGTCAACCTGCTTCCCGGTGGCGGATTTATGACAAAACTGAATGCATTCTACAATCCACCTGGAAATGGTGTCCTTAGAAGCCCTGCCATGGGGTTCAATATATGACAACCATAACGCCGACTGGTCGGCGCGCCACTCCGATGTACGTTGTTTGTACCGGAGAAGCGCCCGGACGGGACACCATGCTTTAGAATTAGGATCATATCTAGTTAAAGCAGGCAAAACAATAGGTTGACCTGGATATTTCAACGACTGATTCTTAGCCAAGAAATTAATCCTAGGTAGCAGCTTAAGGCCTTCCCCTGAAACCACAAAACGGTCATCCTCGGCTGATAAGGCATGAATTTCACTTCTACGCCTAGCCGAGGCCGCAGCAATTAAAAACACAGTCTTCAGTGTTAATAGTTTCATAGAAATGGAACTAAGTGGTTCAAAAGGCTTATCACCTAGTACTTGAAGCACTAGCGATAAACTCAAAGATGGAATCACAGGGGGATTCCTTGGTCTTAGATTGCCCATGCCTTTTAATGTATTTACTTCATCACTTCCCCTCTTAGCCAAGCAAGGAATGACAGACATTAAAGCTGACTTATAACCAGCAATAGAGTTAGGCTTGAGGCTATAGGCATCATAGAGGTGACAGAGGAAATCAGCTACTACCTGAATAGATGAATCCATTGGATCAATACATCTTTTTGAGCACCATTCTGCAAATCTGTTGATTTTATAATTATATGCTCTGGAGGTTGACCCCCTCCTGGCTTTGGCCATAAACATGGCTGCTTGCTCAGAAAAGCCCTTCTTAATTCTAGATTCCTTGACAACATCCACGCAGTCAATCTGAACATTGACGGATTGTTGTGAAGGGCCTTGCCCTGGAAGATAATGTCGTCCATCAGAGGCAGAGGAACCGGATTGCAGACCAGAAGGTCCAGCAGATCCGTATACCATGATCGGCTTGGCCAATCCGGGGCGATCAGAAGCACTTGGCATTCCTCCTGTCTGATTTTCTGAAGAATTTTTGGAATCAGGATTGCTGGAGGGAATGCGTATACATACATTCTCCCCCAGCTGACAGCTAATGCATCTGTTGCGAAAGCGCTTGGATCCGGAATCGGAGAGACGTACGTCGTCATCTTCGCATTCTTCTTCGTTGCGAACAAATCGATGTTGGGTTTCCCCCAATGGTCGAACAGACGATCCGCCACACATTGATTTAGTTGCCATTCCGTGGGTAAAACACTCATCCTTCGGCTCAATGAGTCTGCTAGCAGATTTAACCTTCCCGGAATATGAACTGCTTTCAAGGTAATCTGGTGATCCAGGCACCAACAAAGCAGTCACCATGTCATCATACAGAGACTGGGCGACTTCGTTCCGCCCTGGCGGTTTATGTAAGTCACAACTGTTGAGTTGTCTGAACGAATAAGAACAATCTTGCCCTGAACTTTCTGTAAGAAATGTTCCAGGCCCAGGACTACTGCTCTTAGCTCCAGTAGATTTATATGTTCCTTTGACTGTTCCAGATTCCAAAGCCCTGATATCGTGGATTCTTCCAGGCAAGCTCCCCAGCCCTCCATCGATGCATCTGTATACACCTGAGGGTGGGGAGGGGTTAGCATAACCCCCACCAAGAGATTCTCTGTGTCCAACCACCATTGCAGGTGATGAATCAGAGGCGCCAACACTGACACGTTCGAGTCCAGCGAACCTGTACTCTGGGTCCATTGTGTCATGAGAAATAACTGGATCGGCCGCCTGCGTAAGGCGGCCTGAGGAATGACTGGTTCCAATGAAACCATCAACCCCAGCATTCTCAAGTAAACCCGTGCCAGGACATGACGACTGTCGCACACTGACTGAATTAATGAGATGAGTTTCTGAACTCCCTCCTAAGTAGGAAAAACATATCCTGTATCTAGATCGAAGAACATCCCCAGGTAAACAAACTTCTGGGATGGAGTCAGCTCTGATTTTGGGAAATTGATCATCCAGCCCAAGTCTGTGAGAGTCTTCAAAACAATCTCCAGACTGGCCGATAAACTTTCCTGGGTGTGCGCTTTCAACAGCCAGTCGTCTATGTACGTGTGGACTGCTATGCTTCTCCTGCGGAGGTATGCGGTGATCGCAAGAACCACACGGGTGAAAACCCGAGGAGCCGTGGAAATTCCGAAGGGTAACACCCTGAATTCCCACTGTCTGCCCTGGAATGCAAATCTCAGGAAGCGACGGAAACTCCTGTGTATGGGGATGTGGAAATAAGCGTCCTTCAAATCTATCGACGCTGTCCACATTCCCCTCTCTAACCCCGCCAACACCGAGCGCACAGTCTCCATCTTGAAACTGGGCGTCTCTATGAACTTGTTCAATGGCTTGAGGTTGAGAATTGGTCTCCACCCTCCGGTGTTTTTTGTTACTAAGAACAGGGTTGAATAGAAGCCCGGACACCTTTGTGCCGGCTGAATAGCTCCTTTTTGTATGAGGGAATTTATTTCCTCCTCGATACACAACCTTTGCTCTGGATCCCTCGGATTTGGAGTCCAGATCGGCACTAGAGACAGTCGCGATGGCGGGCCTGTCATCCAATCGGGATGATACCCGACTGAAAGCCATCGCAAGACTAAACGGTCCTGAGTTAACCGTTCCCACTCTTGCATGTGGTCGGCTAGCCGGCCTCCCACCGGTCCACCTAGGGATAGAGGTGGACATAAGGAGTGCAAGAGCGGCACTGTCTCCTTTGCCAGAAACACCGGAGCGGTTCTCACCGCGGTAAGCGTCCCATCAGGAACGATTACCACGCCCAGATCCTCGCGCGCCATGACCAGCACCGCGCGCACCTCGGTGCGCGGGCGGCTGCCTGGCTGACTGCGCCTGAGGAGCCTGCGCCCCCCTCGCTGCTGGCCGAATCGCACGCGGCCGAGGCCGACGCTGCGATGGTGGTTGGCCTCTGACCTGGCCACCACCACCTCGAGCCTGCAGGGGATGATACGCAGGGGGTGCGGCGCGAACGTTAGCACGACGAAGCACCTCAAACTGCTCGCGCAGCGCCCTCTGGTTATTTACCAGAGTAACCGTCTCCTGGAGGTGTCTACATCCCTCACCTCCAAAGAGACCAGGACCTGTCATAGGCGTACGCAGTAGCCTATTGTACAGGTCCTGGGACGGGCACAGATTGTCCAAGGCAAATGTGCGCCTTGCCCGGACACTCCTGGTCACCGTCCGAGTCATACAGTCCAGAGCCAGGTTGATACCATCCTGGATGGCTCGCTGGACTGTGACCGGACTTGGCTGGCGCGATGCGGACGCTGTTACTACCCCTTGTAACAGCTGGGAGACGTGGGACAGAGCGGCAATCGAAGCCCTCCCACTCTCCTCCGCATCACGCAACGCGGTATTTGCTGAACGCAACGCGTTCGAACACAAGACTCCCGTGTCAGAACGGGAGCCTGGCCGCGCATCCTCACCCAAAGCCGCGCGGTCATCCACGCTCGGCTTAGGTACCACACCGTACCGCTGGTAATCCAGGGGCACGATGCGGCAACGCCTGGCCACCTCGCGCGGGGCCTTCGCGAGACGTCCACTCGACTTAATGGACATCTCTGCCGCCTCGAACATGTCAACGACATGCTCTGCCAGCGGCAGAGAAGGCATAGCGTTAGCGGTAGCCTTACCAGCTAACCACGGCCTGTGGTCACGCTGGCTAGCCGACTGCTCCACGGGCAGATCTGGCCTAACACTTACCAACCACTGGCAAGCGTCAGACCAATCCTCCTCCGTGGCTAGCTGCGAGCGCTCTACAAGACGGGGGCCTTCGTCTTCCTCCTGAGCGCAAGCAGCAGAGCTTGACGGCGGATACGCTGATACCCCTGGCAAGCCAGGGAGAACATGCAGGCCTGACAACACCGGCATGCTAATCTCACTGGCTTGACCAGGAGCAGGCGCTGTGGTAGAGCGCGGGGCACATACCGCCCCACCACGGCCCCGGCCAGCACCAGCGACACTCTCGGCAAGCCGAGGTATGCGGTAACGCTGGCCCTCAGCAGCGCCCAGGGCCACAGTCTGAACCGTGGATTCTACTCCTGCGTGAGTAGAACCGTGGAATAAGTCGCCTGTATTCCCCGCGAGGGGTGCACAGACGTCATAATCCATGGCCACGTCCTCAGACGGCGACCCCAACAGGTAATCCTCTTCCTCCTGGCCAGACAGATTAGACTCCGGGTCAGCAAAGAGAGCTAACCCGGACTGGCCAGGGAAGGTGCCATAGGAGGTACTGGCACCCGCGGCGTGCGGATACCCCTGGACTGATAAGCAGCCCGCGGGTTCCAGCGACAACCGTCCACGGCCCCTCGGCGCGGCACTAAGCCTGCTGCCAGGGTCGTGGAACGCCCCCTCTAATGGGGCCACCTCTGAATCTTCGAACAACGGAAGCGTACTAAGGAAAGGTGATTCAGCTCTGGAACCAAATCCTTTATTGTCCTCCTCATCTCTCCCAACATCTCGGTCCGGAAGGCCTCCATGTCCACCGCGGACGAGGCCTTCCTCTTACCCTTCTTACTCACACCCTCTCTTTTCTGCTTCTTCTCCTCCTCCACCACCTTGTCCTTCGCCTGTAAGCACAAGAATTCGGACATTAGCTCGCCCCCCCAGTGCTTACATATCTCGCAATTAATCAAGGGACCACGGGGCTACACTGATAGCAGAGATGAGGCACAAACTTGTCCTTCAAAAACCGTCCACAGGACGCACAACCAGGTCTCTGAAACAGGGCAAAGGACGAGGAGTATGAGCAATCTAGTTAAGCTCAGAAACTCAACCAACTCAAGAGAAGGAAATGATCATAAAGATCAATATTCATCAGAAAACCAGCTTTGGACAAAGTTTAATTGTTAATAAAGAGCAAGGCTGATTATGACGTCATTAATCCTATGACAGGAAAAAATCGATCCCCAACAAACATCCAAGTGCAAGGACGAATTGTATCTCTAACCAGAACATGTGCAGAATGGACATTTCGACTACACAACCATCAGATATATACTGATAACAATGGCAAATACTGTTAATTATCTCCCTTTACCCTCTAAATAATTAACATCACCTCATATCAATAATTAGATACCTGACACTTTGTATAGACAAACCATCCAACGTGATGAACTGGAGCACTCCACCAACTGAACGCCTCTTAACTCTCTCCACCTATAGGGGAAGGAATTGGATCAAGAGGACAAAGTGAGAAGACCTTAATACTAGGCCTCCGACTCACTGGACATAAAATTTTTGGTTAGATAACCTAACAGTATTAGTAGGAAATGGAACCATGGTGGAGAGAAACAAACCCTCTGCTGATGTGATGTCCATTACATATCGTCTTCACATAGACCTGTGGACATAAACACAAAGAGAGATTAGTATTATATAGCACCTAGTTGAAATAAACCAACTAAACAAGGCGCTTATCACGGTAAACGCGAGTCCCGGAAACACATTACACCGGGGAAAAAACTCGTTAATTTTACTAGAAGTCACCTGATTTAAAGGTCCTGGGCCCTCCTCTGGCGAAGTCATCCTTTCTGCCATCCTTATCAGGGATAATCACTTCCAAATTCACACAAAAAGACTATGAATTGAGTAAAGAAATGCTCTAGCACAAAAACATGTGTAGACTCTCTGCCAATAAATTAGCAAAAAGGAAGTGCTAGTCTGCGCATGCGCGGTGGTGGGGCTGGCATCCGCCAGACTACGCTCTGACTCCCTGCCCAGTAGGGGCACCTAACTGTTTTAATCTGAGTGTTTATTGAGTGAAAGCCGATATTTAGCAATATCAAAAGTATTAGGGAGGTAAGTATACTCTTGATGTGAAATGACCCAGGCATCTTAATGTAAGAAAACACTAGTTATATATATTCTGACCCAGGCATCTTAATGTAAGAAAACACTAGTTATATGTATTCTGACCCAAGCATCTTAATGTAAGAAAACACTAGTCATATGTATTCTGACCCAAGCATCTCAACGTAAGAAAACACTAGTCATATGTATTCTGACCCAAGCATCTCAACGTAAGAAAACACTAGTCATATGTGTTCTGACCCAAGCATCTTAATGTAAGAAAACACTAGTCATCTGTGTTCTGACCCAAGCATCTTAATGTAACACAGCACAAATAGGACTGGAACTTAATGGTGATTCATATGGATACGGTTATCAGAAAATTCACAGATCTCTGACATTTTGTGACCGATTCATACTGCACTGCACAGCATATAAAATTAGAATGTGCAGTCCATGGCACGCTATCGCAAACCCACACGCTTTTTCCAACTTTGACATTCTGCACACACACACACCCCAACCCAGGGGGCAGAGCCACAATCTGCAATGATATGAGTAACTCACATAGCAAATTTGGTTGAACTGCTTAAACTTTGCAGTTCCGCCCCAGCTCTATTTCCCCATCCACACTGGGGACAGAGCCTAAGATAAACATTGTCTTGCAATCCGCAATCATGTAACTAACATAACAGATTCAGTTAATTCTGCCAAGTTTGACATCCCCCCCCCCCACCCACCCCCCTCAAGACCCCACCTTCGCCACTCTGCTCCTACACGCATCCTGGGGGTGGAGCTTAATCTAAACGTAGTCTTACAGTCTGCAATCATATTTGTAACACGCATGAAACTTGATTGAGTTCCACCTACTGGTTTTGGAGGAGATACATGTAGTCGGATGGACAGACAGACGGACGGTGGGATGGATGGACAGATGGATGGAAGGACGGATGGACAGACAGGGGCGATTGCAATATCTCCTCCATTTTCTTTCAAAACATGTGGCGATAATTAGTTGTTTGCATCATTGAAATCATATTATAAGGATATTAAGTAATGATATAATTGCCAAGAAAATCAAGCTTTTGCTTAGTCACGTATATTTGCATGCCAAAAGAAGACTATTTTTTAAAATTTATCATTTGAATGACTGGTTAAGTTTATAGCTAGCCAGTCAATCTAGTGGTAAATCATCAAAATTTGTCTTATCTTGGAAGGCAAAGTGATATTAGTTAAGACCATTGAAGAAGTAGTTGTTTGGCTGATTTGAGATTTGGTAACGGTTAAGCACATTTAGTCTCAATGGCTAACTCTTTAATGGACAAGTCGGCCAAAATCGGTCTGTACAGTGGTCTTGGGGAATGTCCATATACAGGTCAAGAGAAGAGTAATTTTGAAAATTTAACACTGGAATGCCTGGTTTGATGATCGAGCCAGTCATTCCAGTCATAGATTTCAAAAATAGTCCTCTCTTGGCTTACAAATGGACATTCAATAAGCAAATAATTTGATTTTCATGCCCAAATTTGATGATTAAAATAAGCCTTAGGGTAAAACATTAAAACACACCAACTTGTTGAAAAAGTAAACAATAAAACCTCTTTTAATCTTGTCTTAACTCCTCCGGTTGAAACACAGTGATCCAGCCGGATCAGTTACCATCAGTGTTTCTCATAAGGGTCCTTTTGAGGATATAGACCCCCAAAATGTAACCGGGGACCCCCAAAACTTGTGGTAGTGGGTCAGAAAATCTTGCATGACTGTTAAATAAATAATTAGTTTTATAAGTTTTTGCCCAAAATTTAGCAGGGTACCCCCTTTATTCATACTAGCTGTGCACTCATGGTACATGTACTCTCTAATTTTAGCATGGTTGAGAAAAATTGCATGGGAATCCCAAATTTCAGTTTGGGACCCCCAGATTTCAGGTTGGGACCCCTAGATTTCTTAGTGCGGGGGTTTCTGGCCCCTCCGAAATATATATGCCATGAGAAACACTGGTTACCATAATGATTATAAACCAGCGATTAGTTACTGAACAGATACATGTATGCATGTGAAAAAGGACTATGGATTCACCATGGTTAATGGAGGATTCTAGTTTATCCATCAATCATATGACATCATAACCAACTAACTGTACGTGATGTGTAGGATGATGTCATGTAATCAATTACTTCATGAATAACGTAGCTAAGTTAGTAACGAATGATTATTTGATGAGGGACTAAGTGTTGTTGTACGAATTGTTTGTCCATAACATTCTGTTGAATATTTTGTAACTAAGTTGACTTGGCATTGTTGCTGCCATATAGGCAGCAACAGCACCCAATAAAATTAGTTTCAAAATATTCAATGGCTTACCTGTATAGTTTTCTGGAAATTGAGATTCGGAGAGGGCAAGGACTGATCTGGGTGGATCTCCAGAAACTCAACAGGCAAACAGTTAGTGATCAAGACTTTATTTTTGAAAATTTACTATTGGAATGAATGTCTCAATGCGCGAGTCAATGCAATAGTAATATTTCACAAATAATCTTGTCTTGGCTTGCAAATGGTTTTGGCCGATGACAATTAAAAGCTTAACTGTCAATTTCTGGAGACTACATTTTTGATTGGGTTTAACGCTGGACATGCTGAATATTTTAAAATAATTTCAAAACAATTTGACTGAAAGTTCTTGGTGGCTAAGCCACCAACAACTTTCAGTCAAATTGTTGTCAAAACATTCAGCATGTCCAGAGTTATTGCCTATTGAGATTACTGTCTGGTGGCTTACAGCAATCAGACAGGTAAACAATATAGATACAGGTGGCAGCTATCCTTCAGGGGTACGTTACTGAAACTTTAACACTATATTAACATTAAAGGAGAACTAACTTCATATCATAATAGTTACTCAAGTGATCTAACACACGCCTCGTAAACTATACATAGAATATTAATTTATCACGCCGTTAAAGAAAGATATTCATGCTTGAGTAGCTAAATGTTGATACATTCCTACAGTCTATGATGGCTGTCATGTTTTACTTATCAACCAATCAGAAAAAACTATCGTATCTGTCTCGGTCTATACGCTCAGTCATAGCGGTGCCACAAATAGTTTGATAATTTTGAAACTAATTTGACTGGAAGTTGTTGCTACCATAGGCAGCAACAACTTCCAGTCAAATTAATTTCAAAATACTCAACCAGACAATTTTTACATAATAAAGAATGTAACGCACTGGCACTTACATGACATCACACGCTATTGCTTGAGTAGACAAAATGTCGGCGATTATTGGTCAACATATCTCATCCAGTAAGGTGTTTTCAAGGGTCATGTGATTTCGAGGGTACTTACTTTTGACGTTCTCACGCGCCCGTCCCTTAGGCGATGTCAACACATCATATGTCATTAAATAGATACAGTATTTTTACACCACAAGTGTAAATTTTAAAAAGATGTGTGTAGTACAAGTGATTATTTTATGCATTTTGATGTCATCTTGAGAACGGCTTTCCAAGTGTGATACCAGCGATCGAAAAGAAGAAGATGTCAGTGTGGTGAAAAACATGTATTTTCACTAATACTTTTTTTAACCATGATAAAAATACTGCTAACTCGTAAGGAAATTATACAAATCAATCAAGTTTTTGCGTCCAACGACATCTGCCAGTTACTGTCCGGAGTAGCATAGCAGACCCGTTGCCATAGCAATAATTTATTTCTCCCGAAGTGTGGAACTGGTATGGGTGCTTATGTAGTTTTCAGATCTAGATTGATTTTTCTCTACACGCAATGGCAATTCAAACACGCCCTAGTTACCACATACAATATAAATTTCAATTTTTTTTTTCAATTTTCTGGTAGGCAAAACACTTATGTTCGTTTTCAATACCACATTTACCAATTTCCAAACGAAACACTGAAAGATTTTAACTTTTTTAATGTTTTGGCTGAAATTTGCTGCTACCCGGTTATCACGAAAAGCGGAATATAACCTGATCTGGATTTACAACTATAAATTAAGTTCTGTGCTTGTATCAGACCCATTTATGGCATTATTGTTGGTGACAGACCCGCCTTTGCTCAAATCATAAAAATGACATCAATTCCCCGCCTACATGTCACTAGATTTGAAATTACGCGATTACATCACCCTCGAAAACACATGATGCAATACTGAGACCAGGTTGTGGATATTTATAAGCAGTAAGTTTATTTTAGAGTCTATTTTTATTTTTAAACATGTTTTATTTTAGTTATGAAATGAACAAATTTGTTGATAAAATTCCTACTCTTATATTAAATCTGCGAAAATGTGCTTACACCCTCAAAAACCCATTATTCGATGATATGCGATATTACAAAGCAGATACTTGTGATACAGATAAGGGAATGTGACAGGATATGAATGATATGGAATCTATAAACCATAAGGTATCAGTACAATACAACATTTGAGATGAGATTAGCAATGCTAATAAACAATCTGAACTTGTTGAAATCTATGCCCGACCAACCCCACCAGGGCCACCACCACCACCACCATCATGCAATGGATCATGCAATGAAGACTGTTTCAAAAAAGCATCCGCTTTTGTTTCTACGAGAATTCTTAATACTTACCAGATGTACTATTATGATAATGTCTATTATCTAGTCTAGCTCAAAATAAACAGTTAAAACTCCGCACTCTCCTGGTCCTGCCCATACTGTGTCCGGGAATACCATAGCCCCAGGTACCGAGTTAATTCCCAATCACAGTCAGATTCGTCTTATATTTGCCTTGACAAATAGCGAAAGCAGCTCAGCCTCACCTCAGCAGGGTGGCTGAGGAAGGGCCATAGTACATCTGGTAAGTATTAAGAATTCTCGTAGAAACAAAAGCAGATGCTTTTTTGATTCTACTTCGAATAATACTTACCAGATGTACTATTATGATAAACTCCGGATTTCAACAGCCAAGAAATACCGGTGGGAGGAAGTGAGGCTCGGACCGGCACTAATCTACCATCCGACAGAGAAGGTTGTGAAGAGACTAGAACCCTGGCATATGCTTGGGTTCTGCCATCTGACTCATAGAGTGCTAAACTTCCATGGTCTAGACCACGCTCTGTCGAAAAGGGGATGCAACACCCACCAGACCCGTGTCAGCCCCAAGTCTCAGCTAGGGCAGTCCAGTAGAGTGCAAAGAAGCTACTACAACTTATAATTTTGAAAAAATATCAGTATATCGATTAAGTTTTCAAATTGGAATGAGTCTGATGTCTGTTTGAGAGGATAAGGTATACTCTTACACCAGACTATTTACCTAAGCAGTCTGGTATTTCGACTGTAAGTAAATTATTTATAGTCACTTAATTAATGTAAACACTCACCATATTGAGTGCTTGGTCTTTTAGATCATCACAGCTCGGCCCAATCCACGGTCGTTCTCAGGTCATGTGCGTGGCCATTGTTCAGTGCAAGTGGAAGAACTTGTGATGTGTGCGAAATAGTGGTCGGATGTGGCTTAGTTCGGATTCGATAAATTGGCGACGGCTACTGTATTAAGTGCGCTGGAGATGTCGCGAAGGTAAAAATCAGTAAATGACGACTCGGCATGCCATTGTGCTACAGACATCACCTCCTCTAATGACACACCCGTATAAAGGGCCGATACTGCTGCTAGTTCTCGGACCTGAGGGGCATTCGCACGATCAATCTGCTCTCCTGTAGCGATTTTGTGCGACATCTGAATAGCATCGACTATCCAACGAGAAATGGTATCTTTCGAGGCGTGCAAATGAGGAGCTTTGAGACATAACCACAGAGATTTCGGGTCATCTCTCCACTCCTCAGTACATTTTTAATACATTTTCAGACATCTGACAGGACACCAAGCAGAAGAGTTTGGGTCATGTCTAGTTAAACTTGGCAAATTGATCGGCTGTCCTGGATATTTAAGGAACTGATTCTTTGCCAGGAAACAAAGATGTGGAAGTAGTCTTAAATCTTCACCCGTGACGACAAAACGGTCATGTTCGGCAGAAAGCGAATGAATTTCGCTTCTCCTTCTCGCCGACGCTGCTGCAACCAAGAACACTGATTTAATAGTTAAAAGTTTATTGTCTATAGATCTAATCGGTTCAAAGGGAGCATGCCCTAAAACCTGTAGAACAAGAGATAGATTCCATGCTGGGATAGGAATTGGCTGTCTAGGTCGCAGATTGCTCATTCCTTTAATAACTTCATTTAAAGTGTCATTTTACACTCCTTCAATGGCCAGACTGGGAATGACTGAAGCTAAAGCAGACTTATATGCTGCTAGGGTTGAAGGTACAAGTTTGTCAACTTCGTATAAATGACAGATAAAATCTGCTATGTGTTGAACAGATGCAGAAAAGGGATCGATATCTCTTCCTTTACACCACTCTGCAAATTTATTGATTGTATAATTATATGTTTTAGTGGTTGATCCTCTTCCGGCTGAAGCAACAAACTTCGCTGCTTGCTCAGAAAAGCCACCCTTAATTGCACGCTGCTTGATAACATCCATGCAGTCAATTTGAACATTTCTGGTCTGTCGTGGAAGTACAGACCCATGTTCTGAGAGATTAGATCTCTTCTGTCGGGAAGAGGGATTGGATTGCAGACCAGAAGGTCCAGCAGATCCGTAAACCATGATCGGCCTGGTCAATAAGGGGTGATCAGTAGTACTTGGCACATACCCTCTCTTATCTTTGCCAAAACTTTTGGGATGAGAATCGTTGGAGGATACGCATACGTGTACATTCCCTTCCAACTTATCGCCAGTGCGTCTACCGCTAGAGCTAGCGGGTCCAGGATCGGTGATACGTATGAGACCATCTTTGCGTTTTGTTTCATCGCAAACAGGTCCACATTTGGCTTGCCCCAATGTTTGAATAGAACCTCCGCTACCGATTGGTTGAGCTGTCATTCCGTCGGACGACAAACGGTCCTTCGACTGAGAGCATCCGCTAAGATGTTCAGTCTTCCTGGAATGTGTGCTGCCCGAAGAATAACATTCCTCTTTTGGCACCACAGCAGAAGGTTCCAAATCATCATGCACAACTCCGGTGATCTTGTCCCGCCTTGGCGGTTTAAATAAGGCACCACTATTGCGTTGTTACCACTGCTAATAATTCGAGAACATTGATATGTTGCTGCGCATTGATCCGATCCCATTCATCTGACACTGACTGATCGTCCAATACCGCTCCCCAACCCGTTCTCGATGCATCTGTGAAAATGGACATCTGTGGTTGAAGAGGTTGTATAAACGAAATCTAGGATTTCTTTTTTCACGAGAGAGTTGATACTTACCTCCCTAATACTTTTGATATTGCTAAATATTGGCCTTCACTCAATAAACACTCAGATTTAAAACAGTTAGGTGCCCCCACTGGGCAGGGAGTCAGAGCGTAGTCTGGCGGATGCCAGCCCCACCTCCGCGCATGCGCAGACTAGCACTTCCTCCGACTAGATTATTGGCTGACACACATGCAACTATTAAGAGCCTGAAGACCGAGCCTCTGTGGGGTGGAGAGGCCGGGTCCGTATCTAGGGAGGTAAGTATCAACTCTCTCGTGAAAAAAGAAATCCTAGATTTCGTTTATTTCACTTCAAGAGTATACTTACCTCCCTAATACTTTTGATATTGCCAGAATTCGAAAGTGAATCTGGCGGGAGGGAGGCGAGGTCAAAAGACCAGCTCATCCCTATACGCTTTTCTGCGTTTAAGGCACTTAAACTTCTGAAACTGTAAGAAAAAAACAGTCAGGATTTGACTAACCATCGGATAACACCACCGATGTATGAGAGATGACCGAATGTCATATGCGCTCCCCCCCCCCTCCTTCCTGGGAGGAAGAGTCGACTGACCTCAATGTCCTATACGCTCTCTACGTACAAGTGCCATGTACTACAGGACAGAGACGAAAAAGCTCCATTTTCGTAACTCTCAACAATGAACCACACAAATACACAAACCATCACCATATTAATAACGGGTAATCGTGACAATACAATCAACAACGGACAACACATGAACAAGACTGACCTTGTTGAAAATGGCTGCTGACATCATCTTCCCATTGGTAAAGACTGATGCAGGCCCAAAAAAGTGGGTGTTTCCATAAATTAATTGTGATATATATAAGTAATGAGGAAATCACCTCAAAAAATATAAACCGATTTATTTTTTCAAAACCGACAAGGCGAGAGGATTAGAGGTGTCACGGAGATAATGGTCTGTAAAACTTGACTCACAGTGCCACTGAGCCACCGACATAATATCATCCATAGGGACCCCATTAAATAGGGCCGTGGATGTCACTACGCCGCGGACACTGTGAGCCTTGGCCACGTCAACCTGCTTCCCGGTGGCGGATTTATGGCAAAACTGAATGCATTCCACAATCCACCTGGAAATGGTGTCCTTAGAAGCCCTCCCATGGGGTTCAATATATGACAACCATAACGCTGACTGGTCGGTGCGCCATGCCGCCGTACGTTGTTTGTACCGGCGCAGCGCACGGACGGGACACCATGCTTTAGAATTAGGATCATATCTAGTTAAAGCAGGCAAAATAATAGGTTGACCTGGATATTTCAACGACTGATTTTTAGCCAAGAAATTAATCCTAGGTAGCAGCTTAAGGCCTTCCCCTGAAACCACAAAACGGTCATCCTCGGCTGATAAGGCATGAATCTCACTCCTACGCCTAGCCGAGGCCGCAGCAATTAAAAACACAGTCTTCAGTGTTAATAGTTTCATAGAAATGGAACTAAGTGGTTCAAAAGGCTTATCACCTAGTACTTGAAGCACTAGCGATAAACTCCAAGACGGAATCACAGGTGGATTCCTTGGTCTTAGATTGCCCATGCCTTTAATTAATACATTCAATGTATTTACTTCATCACTTCCCCTCTTAGCCAAGCAAGGAATAACAGACATTAATGCTGACTTATAACCAGCAATAGAGTTAGGCTTGAGGCTATAGGCATCATAGAGGTGACAGAGGAAATCAGCTACTACTTGAATAGATGAATCCATTGGATCAATACATCTTTTTGAGCACCATTCTGCAAATCTGTTGATTTTATAATTATATGCTCTGGAGGTTGACCCCCTCCTGGCTTTGGCCATAAACATGGCTGCTTGCTCAGAAAAGCCCTCCTTAATTCTAGATTCCTTGACAACATCCACGCAGTCAATCTGAACATTGACGGATTGTTGTGAAGGGCCTTGCCCTGGAAGATAATATCGTCCATCAGAGGCAGAGGAACCGGATTGCAGACCAGAAGGTCCAGCAGATCCGTATACCATGATCGGCTTGGCCAATCCGGGGCGATCAGAAGCACTTGGCATTCCTCTTGTCTGATTTTCTGAAGAATTTTTGGAATCAGGATTGCTGGAGGGAATGCGTATGCATACATTCTCCCCCAGCTGATAGCTAACGCATCTGTTGCGAAAGCGCTTGGATCCGGAATCGGAGAGACGTACGTCGTCATCTTCGCATTCTTCTTCGTTGCGAACAAATCGATGTTGGGTTTCCCCCAATGGTCGAACAGACGATCCGCCACACATTGATTTAGTTGCCATTCCGTGGGTAAAACACTCATCCTTCGGCTCAATGAGTCTGCTAGCAGGTTTAACCTTCCCGGAATATGAACTGCTTTCAAGGTAATCTGGTGATCCAGACACCAACAAAGCAGTTTCCATGTCATCATACAGAGACTGGGCGACTTCGTTCCGCCCTGGCGGTTTATGTAAGTCACAACTGTTGAGTTGTCTGAACGAATAAGAACAATCTTGCCCTGAACTTTCTGTAAGAAATGTTCCAGGCCCAGGACTACTGCTCTTAGCTCCAGTAGATTTATATGTTCCTGTGACTGTTCCAGATTCCAAAGCCCTGATATCGTGGATTCTTCCAGGCAAGCTCCCCAGCCCTCCATCGATGCATCTGTATACACAGTCACCTGAGGGTGGGGAGGGGTTAGCAAAACCCCCGGCAAGAGATTCTCTGTATTCAACCACCATTGCAGGTGGTGAATCAGAGGCGCCAACACTGACACATTCGAGTCCAGCGAACCTGTACTCTGGGTCCATTGTGTCATGAGAAACAACTGGATCGGCCGCCTGCGTAAGGCGGCCTGAGGAATGACTGGTTCCAACGAAACCATCAACCCCAGCATTCTCAAGTAAACCCGTGCCAGGACATGACGACTGTCGCACACTGACTGAATCAACGAGATGAGTATTTGAACTCTCTCCTGAGTAGGATAAACATATCCTGTCTCTAGATCGAAGAACATCCCCAGGTAAACAAACTTCTGGGATGGAGTCAGCTCTGATTTTGGGAAATTGATCATCCAGCCCAAGTCTGTGAGAATTTTCAAAACAATCTCCAGATTGGCGGACAAACTTTCCCGGGTGTGCGCTTTCAACAGCCAGTCGTCTATGTACGTGTGGACTGCTATGCTTCTCCTGCGGAGGTATGCTGTGATCGCAAGAACCACACGGGTGAAAACCCGAGGAGCCGTGGAAATTCCGAAGGGCAACACCCTGAATTCCCACTGTCTGCCCTGGAATGCAAATCTCAGGAAGCGACAGAAACTCCCGTGGATGGGGATGTGGAAATAAGCGTCCTTCAAATCTATCGACGCCGTCCACATCCCCCTCTCCAACCCCGCCAACACCGAGCGCACCGTTTCCATCTTGAAACTGGGCGTCTCGATGAACTTGTTCAATGGCTTGAGGTTGAGAATCGGTCTCCACCCACCGGTGCGTTTTGTTACTAAGAACAGGGTTGAATAGAAGCCCGGACACCTTTGTGCCGGCTGAATAGCTCCTTTTTGTATGAGGGAATTTATCTCTTCCTCGATACACAACCTTTGCTCTGGATCTCTCGGAATGGGAGTCCAGATTGGCACCAGAGACAGTCGCGACGGCGGGCCTGTCACCCACTCTGGATGATACCCGACGGAAAGCCATCGCAAGACTAAACGGTCCTGAGTTAACCGTTCCCACTCTTGCATGTGGCCGGCTAGCCGGCCTCCCACCGGCCCACCTAGGGACCGCGGTGGACACGAGGCATGCAAGAGCGGCACTGTCTCCGCCGCCATACACACCGGAGTGGTTCTTACCGCGGTAAGCGTCCTGTCAGGACCGATAACCACGCCCAGATCCTCGCGCGCCCCGCCCCGCCCCGCGCGCACCTCGGTGCGCGGGCGGCTGCCTGGCTGACGGCGGCTGAGGAACCTGCGCCCCCCTCGCTGCTGGCCGAATCGCACGCGGCCGAGGCCGACGCTGCGACGGTGGCTGGCCACTGACCTGGCCAGCACCACCTCGAGCCTGCAGGGGACGATACGCCGGGGCCGCGGCGCGAGCGTTAGCACGACGCAGCACATCAAACTGCTCGCGCAGCGCCCTCTGGTTATTCACCAGGGTGACCGTCTCCTGGAGGTGGCGACATCCCTCACCTCCAAAAAGACCAGGGCCCGTCATAGGCGTACGCAGTAGCCTATTGTACAGGTCCTGAGACGGGCACAGATTGTCCAGGGCAAACGTGCGTCTTGCCCTGACACTCCTGGTCACCGCCCGAGTCACACAGTCCAGCGCCAGGTTAATACCATCCTGGATGGTTCGCTGGACAGTGACCGGACTTGGCTGGCGCGATGCGGATGCCGTTACTACCCCCTGTAACAGCTGGGAGACGTGGGACAGAGCGGCAATCGAAGCCCTCCCACTCTCCTCCGCATCACGCAACGCGGTATTCGCCGAACGCAACGCGTTCGCGCACAAGACACCCGTGTCAGAACGGGTGCCTGGCCGCGCATCCTCACCCAAAGCCGCGCGGTCATCCACGCCGGGCTTGGGTACCACACCGTACCGCTGGTAATCCAGGGGCACGATGCGACAACGCCTGGCCACCTCGCGAGGGGCCTTCGCGAGACGTCCACTCGACTTAATGGACGACTCCGCCGCCTTGAACATGTCAACGACATGCTCCGCCAGCGGCAGAGAAGGCATAGCGTTAGCAGTCGGTTTCCCAGCTAACCACGGCGTGTGAACACGCTGGCTAGCCGACTGCTCCACGGGCAGATCAGGCCTAACGCTCACCAACCACTGGCAAGCGTCATACCAATCCTCCTCCGTGGCTAACTGCGAGCGCTCTACAAGACGGGGTCCTTCGTCTTCCTCCTGAGCGCAAGCAGTAGAGCTTGACGGCGGGTATGCTGATACACCTGGCAAGCCAGGGAAAACACGCGGGCCTGACAGCACCGGCATGAGAATATCACTGGTTTGACCAGGAGCAGGCACCGTGGCAGAGCGCGGGGTATATATAGGCTCACCACGGGCCCGGCCAGCACCAGCAACACCCTCGGCAAGCCGAGGTATGCGGTACCGCTGGCCATCAGCAGCGCCCTGGGCCACCACCTGAGCCGCGGACTTTACTCCAGGGTGAGTAAAACCGTGGAACAAGGCACCTGTATTCCCCGCGAGGGGTGCACAAATGTCTTCATCCATGTCCACGTCGTCAGACGGCGACCCTAGCAGGTAATCCTCATTACCCTGGTCAGAAAGATTAGACCCCGGGTTAGCAAAGAGAGCTAACCCGGGCTGACCAGGAACGGTGCCATAGGAGGTACTGGCCACCGCGGCATGCGGATACCCCTGGACTGATAAGCAGCCCGCGGGTTCCAGCGACAACCGTCCACGGTCCCCTATCGGCGCGGCAATAAGCCTGCTGCCAGGGCCGTGGAACGCCCCCTCTAATGGGGCCACCTCTGAATCGTCGGACAACGGAAGCGGACTAAGGAAAATCGATCCAGAGGCGGGGATTACCTGCTCCGAAGGCGATGATGAGGACAGTAAAGGATTTGGTCCAGGAAGCATGCCACGAAGCAACCCTGGAACCAAATCCTTTATTGTCCTCTTCATCTCTCCCAACATCTCGGTCCGGAAGGCCTCCATATCCACCGCGGACGAGACCTTCCCCTTACCCTTCCTACTTACAACCTCTCGTTTCCGCTTCTTCTTCTTCTCCTCCTCTACCACCTTGTCCGTCGCCTGTAAACAGCACAAGAATTCGGACATTAACTCGCCCCCCCAGTGCTTACATATGTCACAATTAACTAATGGACCACAAGGGCTACATTGACAGCACAGATGCGGCCAGAACTTATCCGGCAGAAAACGACCACAGGACGCGCAACCCGGTCCCTGAAACAGGGCAAAGGACAAGGAGTATGAGCAACTAGTTAAGCTTAGAAACTCAATCCAACTCAAAGAGAAGGAAAACGATCATAAAGATCAATATACATCAGAAACCAGCATAGCGCTTGAATTGCTGATAAACACATAGCCAGGCTGATTATGACGTCATTAATCCCGTGACAGGAAAAAATCGATCCCAACAAAACATCCAAGTGCAAGGACGAATTGTATGCTGAATGGATAAGTTGACTACACAACCATCAGATACATATAGATAACTCTTTTCTGGCAAAAATGTTAATTATCTCCCTTTGTTTGTTTACAATAATTAACATCACCACATTATCAATAACTAGATACCTGACACTTTGTATAGACAAACCATCCAACGTGACGAACCGGAGAACTCCACCATCTGCACGCCTCTTAACTCTCTCCACCTCATGGGGAAGGAATTGGATCAAGAGGGCAAAGTGAGAAGACCTTTATACTAGGCCTCCAACTCACTGGACATATTTTTCATTTGGTTAGATAACCTAACAGTGTTAGTAGGAAATGGAACCATGGTGGAGAGAAAACTAACTCTCAGCAACTGTGATTGTCACCACCCAGCGTCATACAGACCTGTGGACATAAACAGAAAGAGAAATTAGTCCTAGGAAGCACCGAGTTGACCTAAACCAACTAACTAAGGCGCTTATCACGGTAAACGCGAGTCCCGGAAACACAATACACCGGGAAGAAAACTCGCTAATTTTACTAGAAGTCACCTGATTTAAAGGTCCTAAGTCCTTCTTTGGCGAATTGAAACCTCCCGCCATCCAAAAAAGTGACTATCCCACCAACCAACACCACTTAAACTAGTTTAAGATAAAGAAAAGCTTCAACACAAAAAGACATGTGTGAACTCTCTGCCAATAATCTAGCAAAGAGGAAGTGCTAGTCTGCGCATGCGCGGAGGTGGGGCTGGCATCCGCCAGACTACGCTCTGACTCCCTGCCCAGTGGGGGCACCTAACTGTTTTAAATCTGAGTGTTTATTGAGTGAAGGCCAATATTTAGCAATATCAAAAGTATTAGGGAGGTAAGTATACTCTTGAAGTGAAAGAGGAACACCTCGCAGGAGATTCTGTTCTGATAACCACCACTGAAGGTGGAATATCAATGGTTCTTTTACTGGAATCTTCAGAGACAACGGATGCGTTATCTGAGACCAGAATGACATTAGATACATCTGAATCGGCCTGCGCCTGAGTGCTGCATAAGGAACCACTTTCTCCAGAGACACTAGTAAACCTATTATCCTGAGAAATTGGCGTGCCATCAGAAAAGCTCTTAGAGAAACTGACTCCAGAACTGCAATCAAACTCTTGACTCTGCTCTCCGCCGGAAAAGCTACGCCGTCCCTGAGGTTGAAAAATATTCCCAGATAAACAAACTCCTGGGATGGAGTCAATTCTGATTTCTCTAGATTCACAATCCATCCTAGATCCTTTAGTAAGGCTAGGACTACCTGCAGATTGTTGCGCAGAGTGACTGGATTCCCCGCCTTCAGCAGCCAGTCGTCTATGTAAGTATGAACAGCTATGTATCTCCTGCGAAGATAAGAAGTCATGGTGAGAACCACTTTGGTGAAGACCCTCGGTGCTGTGGTCAGGCCGAATGGAAGCGCATTGAATTCCCAAACATTGTCTTGGAATGCAAAGCGAAGGTATTTCTGGAAAGGAAATGACATTGGAATATGAAAATATGCATCCTTCAGCCCTGTCGTCACCGCTGTTATAGTCTCCATATGAAATTTTGGAGAAAGAATAAATTTGTTCAACGGTTTTAGAATTGAGAATTGGTCTCCATCCTCCGGTACGTTTCGGAACGAGGAACATCATCGAATAGAAGTCTGGGAGGACTGATTGTGGACTAGATGAATCGCGTTCTTCTGCTGAAGAGATTCTATTTCTGAGCAAATGGCATCTAGACGATCGGATTCCCTTGGAACGGGAGTCAACACTGGAGTCGATGTTAACGGAACTAACGATTGACGGATGAGCCAGTCCGGTTCGTAGCCGTTTCTTAACCACTGACAGACTAAACAATCTCGCACGACCTGTTCCCATTGGCTTGAGAACAGTTGAAGTCTGCCTTCGACGGTAGGAATCTGCACACAGCTGGCGGTCGAGTTTGTACGATAAGATGCTAAATCGCTTGGGTGAAGATTTTCGACTCCCTTCGTTCCTGGCGACACCGGAACTGATACACCGGAAACCCGTCAGGACCGGCCTCCACAGCTGCCCCACGGCTTCATGGAATATGACGGCCCGGAACCGCCCCCACGGCTATCCTTACGGTAACCGCCGTGACCTGAACTGCCACCCTTCCTGTCATCCTTATACGGCCTCTTATTTTAGGACTTGCATGAGGATGAACGGCCAGGTCCCTGTGATCCGGATGCCAGATGGACATCACGGCCAGAAGGCTGCAAGGGCGATCTTTGGCATTGCCTCCGCTGCTCGTGCTAATGCTGTTTGTAGGACTGCTGCGGCTGTGTCCTCTTAGTCGACTTTCATGACTTGCCGACTACTTCCTGCTCAGCAAGCATTGACATGACCTTGGATAAAGTTTGTCGTGCCGAGCCGCCGTACAAGCCTGGACCAATGAAATGCGCAGAAGATAACGCAGCCCTCATCTCAGATCCTGGTTCTACACAATCGAGAACCATTCTCTGTCGCTCCGCCAACGATCTGGCGATCACCCTGGTCAATCAATCCTGGGACAAGTGCATGGTGTTCCGAATAACTCCGGGAGCAGCCTCTGGCACTTGTCCACCTTGCGCCACGCAGGCCAGCATACCCTGCAGGACGGTACATGGCTGCCCTCGCCGCATCTTCAATGAGCGTCAGCTCATTAAACGGATCTTTATTGGCTTGGGAAACTAAGGGACGAGAACACCCCTAAGATTTTCCAGCTAACAGCCTATTCGGCGCCTCTCGCTCCCCGATGGAAAGCCGTGGAACCCGGGCATACTGATGATAGGCCAGCTCCGGAAAACGGACCCTACTCCTTATCCCCTTTGGGGCTTTGGGAAATGCATACTCTGGCTGAACCAGACGACATGCCACACCCTCCAACATGTCGGAAGTCTGCGTGTCCAAAGGGAGCATCGACATGGCCGAAGAGCCACTTGACAGAGCGCTAGCCGCTCGCTCTGACATCCGTTCCTATCACCGGATCGCGCTGAGATCCTTGATCCGATGCCAATTCGAGACGGTCGGACATCCAGCCAAGGACCTGCACCCATTCAGCTGCGGTGCAGAAAGCGTTTTCATCCTCCTTCTCACCCTTGGATGAGTAGGCCACCGACGATCCATGCTGAGATCTATGGCCCACACTTCTACCAACATGAGGCGCGTCCATAGCCCGACTACTAGCGGCACCGGTGTCCAACGAATTACCGGACACGGATTCACCGCAGTCCATTGGCTCCAGCACGGGAGGCGGGACTACAGCCGCTTTTACCACGGTAGATGCCGGCACTCCGAGAGGAGCCGGCACTCCGAGAGGAGCCGCACCTAACGCCGCCGGGATGCCGCTAGGAACCGCAAAACACAGCTCCAATGCCAATGCGGGCTGAATGAAATCCGGGTGGAAAATGCCCGACGGAACGTCGACATCACCACCCGCTTGGTAAACCCGTACAAATCCCGAGGGAGATCCCTGGGATGTACTAGGCCTAGCCGTCAGTGAAATATCCGGCATGCCGGAATCTTCCATTAGAAGATCTTCCTCCTCCGCCATCGGCTCTTGAGCCAAGGTCAGAGAAGGGACAGGTGCTTGTCCCTCCGCAGAACTAGCCGGGCCACCTAATGGTTACCCTGCACCAGCCTGCATCGTCCGGATCGTGGACTGCAAGGACTCAAACATTGCCTTGAACTGGGCCGCCCATATGCCCAATGCCGCCTTGTCCCTCGCGATTCTCTCCAAGCGCGCACGACGATCACAATCGAATTCAGCCACCATTTCCGATGACCACTTGGCGCACACATCACACGGACTTCCCACCTTGCACTTCGCGCAAGCCACACAATGATGGCCCGAGTACTTGCGCTTCATGAACCTGTTGCATTTGTGGCACAACGTGTCCTGGTTCTTGGCCTTCTGCGAACATAGAGAAGAATTAAAACGCTGCACATGACAAACGATGACGAGCAATATGCACAATTGACTTGAATGTAAAATAGAATTACTTAGAAACATTAACTTTCTCTTAAATTAATGATAATCAAGCCTTTAGGCCGGAAATATTTGAAACTTTTTTGAGTGAAAATTAATAAACACAACTTGAAAGTTAACTAACGTTAATACAGCCAAGAAATAAACGCCTATCGCTACAAACACCCTCAACAATGAAGCGAGAGCTAAAGATCGGCATAAACAGAGTGCATAGACACGCCAAGCCAAAGCGAAACATTAATCATGGGTGCCGCCATCTTGGCTAAGGGCTCATCCATCTTAGAAGGAACCGAGTCGCAAGAGAAATTAACCGATTACCCGGATAAGACTAAAAAGTTAACGGGTACCAGGCGACTCCAACAATGGCTACCATTTTAAAATAATGTGCCAATTTAAGGAAATTTCAAACAGTCATTACGGCACGAATGTATAAATTCTAGATTGATACAAACTGCCCCTGTGATGATTTTTCTTTATCCTCCATCCTTCCAGCAATGAATTCAGAAAACAACCGCTAATTCCGTAAAAAATTGCAAATTTTAATAGCTACAAAAAACACGACTAGCATGTGAGAGCAAAATAGATGAATCTGACTGTGATTGGGAATTAACTCAGTACCTGGAGCTATGGTATTCCCGGACACAGTATGGGCAGGACTAGGAGAGTGCGGAGTTTTAATTGTTTATTTTGAGCTAGACTAGATAATAGACATTATCATAATAGTACATCTGGTAAGTATTCTTCGAAGTAGAATAGCAGTGCAGCATCAAGGGTAATTGACTGCATAGTGTGCTCATGCTCAGGTCTAGCGTTCATGGCGCATTAGACAAAGGCTGCTTCAGGTAGAGGTCCAAACAGAGGTGAACTCGTCCCTCAAAACGAGGGGGGGGGGTTGTAGTTTGGGCGGTGAGATGCGCCCAGCGACCCCCTTTTATGTACCCCCTTAAAATCTGGTTCCCTAGGCAGTGTCTAGTTGCATTGATCCGGCCCTGTACATGCTTATTTGTGTACGCAAGTTTGCACTGCACTAATGACATTTACTCCGTCTAAAGAGCATATTATTAGAATTAAAGGTAATAATTTCCTGAATTATGTCAATATGACATTAACTTTTTGAATACGGTTTTTGGTACAGACAAGGTAACCCAGATTCCAGGTTTGGGGAAGATCAATTCAGTAGAACATTAGAATGCAACCCAATTTCCAAAATTCAATTAATAGGTTTCTTCGGATGCCCAAAGCCAACACACACACCAAATTTAGTGACGATCCCTTCAGGCGAACTTGAGTTAACATCCAGAGGCAAGGAAACATCCTTAATTGGATCACTGTGACATTGACCTTTGGATATCAAAATTAATACATTTCTTCAGACCACCAAGGGCAACACACAAGCCAAGTTTGGTGATGATCTCTTCAGTAGAACTTGAGTTATTGCAAGGAAATCAATGCGTGCTCGGCCAAACAAACAAAACAAAAGTAAATGGACTAACAAACAAAATGCTATATGCCATATAAATGACATATAATTATATATTTCGCTGTATTTTTGCAAAATCGTGATCAAGGAATGATTATGATTGAATGTACAAATGAATATGCCACCAGTAGCAATGCCTGATGCACTGATACAAGGTTTATATCATAATAAATACAGATTACAGTGTGCTTTACCTGGTATGGTGTAGTACAAATGTGACCACGTAGAAGAGATATCACCAGTCCAATGACCCGCATACTGACCGGTACTAACATAGGTGGACCGGGTGATGACAATGCTTCGGTTATTCCGCAATTTGTCCAACATTCTGAAATGTAAAATAAGGAAATTAACCATTTCTTCTATGAACTTCTATTTCAACGTAGGGCTTCATAAAAACTGTGAATTTATTTAAGCATTTAAAGGTCCATTTTTAGGTCAAGAGAAGAGATATTTTTGAAAATTTACCACTGGTATAACTGGTTCGATTATCGCACCAGTCATTCCAGTCAAAAATTCTCAAAAATATTCTTCTCCCGGGTTGTAAATGGACTTTCTTCTAGGCCCTTGATTAGGCTGATTTTAGCTGGTTTGACGGATAAATGGTCAGCTAATTTTACAGGAAGATTAGGCAGCAATGTTCATCTTCCAGGCAAATTATTTTCAAAACATGTAATAGGATCTCTTTTGCATGCTAATGAACTTTGATTTCAAGACACTAATAAATAAAAACCTCAAATTAAATTTTATAGCTAAACGTTGATTTCCACTGGCTTGACTTGAATGACTAATTAACATTTTAATGGACAAGATTGGATAAAACAAGAACGTGAACGCGTGATATGTCTCGCCCCTGGATGGTTTTTAGTATTATTGATCCAGTTAATACCGGTACTTAATGTTCCTATTGACTAATAATTGAAAAAATATTATCTGATGACATTGCATAAAATCAACTTTTCAATGATAAATATTGCATCCCAACAACTTACAACTGGCAAAAAATATCACAACTGCCAAAAAACAGTCACAACCACCAAAAATGGCACAACCGGTAAAAAAGTCACAACCGGTAAACTTGACCCCAACCGGTAAAACACAGGTCAACCAGTAGTGTTTGACCATACCGCCAAACCTCCAAAAATTTCACATGGGGGAACCGTCAATCTGGTTCTTTTCTGCCCATATATAGTCAAGATCGACTCAATCCACAGGCTCACCAAGGAAGGGTATAAAAGGGACGAAAATTCCAGTCCAGATCATTCAGACATTTGGTCTCACATTGCGACCAAGCATCAGGCTTAATAACCTTCTACAAGTAGCTCATATTACTGACTACGTTGTTATTCGCTGTCATTAAAGAATGGATTCATCCAGCAAACCATTGCCATGGGAAATTGAGATAGTCACAATACCTCCGCTGTCCGCACTGAGCCTAAACTCAGTAGATTCGGACACTCTCGTCACCAGGTCTGACACAGACCTGAATGCCACCATAAAAACACCAGGGCTTACACCACCTGCAACTGAAGGAGTGGCAAGCTATTCAACAGTGGATCCTCCAAGACCACAGCTGTTAGAGCACAGAAACGGAGAAGGCCAGCTTACATACAGGCCTAACATACAGATACAAGATTATACGCAACTTTCAGACGAAGAACATCGTCTACCCACTAACTTGCAATAAATATAAGAAACAGTATATGTAGGAGAAACTCTACGCACCTTCAAAATCAGAATCCAAGACCATCTGAGAGCGATATCAAACCACCATAAGAATGAACAATACGACACACCCATAGCCAGACATTTCAATAAACATGGACATTCTAAAACTGGCATACAGTCCAGAATTATCCAGGTACCCTCATCACATGGAGAAAACAGAAAGAATGTCATTGGATACACCAGCTCCACACAATGGAGCCTATAGGCATAAATCTAGCAGGCTAAGGGACGCCTCTTCCCTGGACCAACATGCCCACCACAGGCGGACACGCCCAGTATGTTGTTATTAATCTCATATCTTGTAAAAGGTCATCTTTAAGGCTTTTTGAAGCATCCAAAGAAGTTGATACAAGTAGTTCAGATTCAGTGATGTCAAGTGGTATTTCACTAGCATCCAAAAATTCATCAGTAAAGCTGCTTAACATGGTTTGCTATGCATTCAGATTTTCAGTGCTTTTATCTAACTCTATATTAAGTAATGAATTTTGGGACAAAAGATGTGAATTCTCCTTCATTAGTCTTTCAACTTTTGATTCCAGTTCCTTGATTTTAAGTTTTAACTCACTTGTTTGTGATTCATTTGCACAAATGGTTTTTTTTTAGCTCAGTGCACTTATAATTCGCTAATAAAACTTTTGCCTTAATTTTCTTTGCCATGCTTTCCAACTACTTTCGCGTTTCCTCAGTACAAGTGTTTCTAATTTTATACAAAGTTCCTAGTATCCCACATTCTGTGTAGCCTTAATCTCAGAAATGTTCTTTCCTATCTGCTCACACAGTTTAATATTGTCTGACATTGTTGACTCTATCTGGAAAAGTAAACAAACGAAATCACGGATTTCTTTTTTCACGAGAGAGTTGTTATACTTACCTCCCTAACATTCTATGATATTTCCTAAATATCGACCTTGACTCAATAACCCCAGATTAAAAAAGATAAGTGCCCTTAATGGGCAGGTAGACAGGTGACAGTCAGCCGGATGCCGGCCCCAACCTCGCGCATGCGCAGACTGTCACTGCCTCAGCTTGACTATTGGCCGACACATGCAACTTAAAAGCCTGAAGACCAAGCTTCTGTGGGGCGGAGACGCTGGGTCCGTGTTAGGGAGGTAAGTATAACAACTCTCTCGTGAAAAAAGAAATCTGTGATTTCGTTTATTTCACCTCAAGAGATATACTTACCTCTCTAACACTCTATCATATTGCCAGAATTCGTAAGAGAATTTGGCGGGAGGGAGGCGAGGTCAAAAGACCAGCTCATCCCTTGCGTGTTTTGCACATGAAGCACTAACATCTGAAATTGTGTGACACACACAATCAGGCAATGATTTGAACATCAGATAACACAACCGATGGTGAGAGTAATAACCGTATGTCAAATGCGCTCCCCCCTCCTTTTGGCAAAGGAGAAGCTATGACCTCCATGTCCCATACGCTCTCTAAGTACTTGTGCTAAGTACTACAGGACAAGAGACGAAAGGCTTCATTTCGTATACTTTCAATAAATGAACCACATAATACACAGGTACCATTACCTTATTAGTAAATAAGGGTAATACATCGTGACAATAAATTATGTAACAACAAAAGGCAGTGCTGACCTTATGCATGAAGGTTGTATCCATCCAGCCCACATCAGTGAAGGAAAAAATGATACATGAATATGCGGTTGTTTCCACAATTAAAATGTGCTGTCTCAGACAGCAAGCGCAACTTATCTACAATATATACACCTGATCATCGTTTGAATATCGATAAGGCAAGAGGATTAGTGGTATCACGGAGGTAATGGTCGGTAAAACTTGACTCACCGTGCCACTGAGCTACCGACATGTCATCCACCGGCACCCTGTTAAACAGGGCGGTGGACGCCACCACGCCACGAACACTGCAAGCTTTGGATAATCAACTTGTTTACCAGTGGCAGATTTGTGGCAAAATTGAATACATTCCACAATCCACCTAGCTATAGTGTCCTTTGACACCCTTACCATGGGGTTCAATATAAGACAACCATAATGAGGATGGGTCCGTCCGCCATTCCTGTGTACGTTGTTTGTACGTGTTTAATGCGCGGACTGGACACCCTGCTTTTGAATTAGGATCAAACCTAGTTAAAGCTGATAAAACAATTGCTTGACCTGGATATTTCAAAGACTGGTTCTTAGCCAAGAAATTTATCCTCGGTAGAAGCCTAAGGCCTTCCCCTGTAACCACATAACAGTCTGCCTCGGCGGATAAAGCATGAATCTTGCTTCTCCGTCTTGCAGAGGCCGCAGCAATTAGAAATACAGTCTTAAGTGTCAACATTTTCATAGAAATGGCACTTAGTGGTTCAACGCGTTTCTCTGCTAGAACTTGAAGTAGTAGCGATTAACTCCAAGATGGAATCGCTGGAGGATTTCTCGGTCCTAGATTACCCATGCCTTTTATTAAAGTGTTCAATGAACAGACTTCACCACCTCCCCTATCAGGCAAGCAAGGGATAACTGACATCAAAGCTGACTTGTAGCCAGCAATAGAGTTAGGCTTGAGGCTATAGGCATCATACAGGTGACATAGGAAACCGGCTACTACCTGAATAGATGCATCCATTGGATTAACATCTCTGTTTGAGCACCATTCTGCAAATTGATTGATTTTATAATTATATACTCTGGAGGTTGACCCCCTTCTGGCTTTTGCCATAAACATGGCTGCTTGCTCAGAAAAGCCCTCCTTAACTTTCGATTCATTGACAACATCCACGCAGTCAATTGGAACATTGATGGGTTGTTGTGAAGGGACTTGCCCTGGAAAATAATATTGTCCATCAGAGGCAAAGTAACCGGATTGCAGACCAGAAGGTCCAGCAGATCTGTATACCATGATCGGCGTGGCCAATTTGGGGAGATCAGAAGCACTTGGCACTCCTGCCTGATTTTCTGAAGAACTTTTGGAATCAGGAGTGCTAGTGGGAATGCGTATGCATACATTCTCTCCCAGCTGATAGCTAACATATCTGTTGCATAAGCGCTTGGATCTGGAATCGGAGAGACGTACGTCATCATCTTCGCATTCTTGTCCGTTGCGAACAAATCTATGTTGGGTTTCCCCCCAGTGGTTGAATAGACGATCCGCCACACATTCATTTAGTTGCCATTCCGTAGGCAAAACACTCATCCTTCGGCTCAATGAGTCTGCTAACAGATTTATCCTTCCCGGAATGTGAACTGCCTTCAAGGTTATCATTGGCCACGCCGATCATGGATCAAGACACTAGCAAAGCAGTTTCCAAGTCATCATACAGAGACTGGATGACTGGCGGTTTATGTAAGTCACTACTGTTGAGTTGTCTGATCGAGCTAGACCAATCTTGCCCTGAATTTCTTGAAGAAATGTTCCAGGCCCAGAACTACTGCTCGTAATTCCAGTAGATTTATATGTTCCTGTGACTGACCCAGATTCCAAAGCCCTGATATTATGGCTTCTTCCAGGCAAGCCCCCATCCCTCCATTGATGCATCTGTGTACATCGTTATTTGAGGGCGGGGTGGGTGAGCATCACACCCGCCCGGAGATTCTCTCTCTTCATCCACCATTGAAGGTGGTGAATAAGAGGTTCCAACACTGACCCCTCTGAGTCCAGGAAACCTGTCCTCTGGGTCCATAGTGTCATGAGAAATAACTGGATAGGCTGCCTGTGGAATGACTGGTTCCAGAGAAACCATCAACCCCAGCATTCTCAAGTAAACCTGTGCCAGTACATGACGACTGTTGCACACTGACTGTATTACTGAGATGAGTACTACTACCCTCTCCTGAATAGGATAAACATACCCTATCTCTAGATCGAAGAACATTCCCAGGTAAACAAACTTCTGGGATGGAGTCAGCTCTGATTTCTGAAAGTTTATTATCAAGTCTGTGAAAGTTTTCAAAACTATCTCCAGATTTGCTGCAAGACTTTCCCGATTGTGTGCTTTTAACAGCCAATCGTCCATGTAAGTGTGGACTGCTATGCTTTTCCTGCGGAGGTATGCTGTTATTGCAAGAACCATCTTGGTGAAGACCCGAGGAGCCATGAAAATTCTGAATGGTAACACTTTGAATTCCCACTGTCGGCACTGGAATGCAAATCTCAGGTACCGACGAAAACGCTTCGCAATTGGAAAGTGGAAATAAGCATCCTTCAGATCTATGGACGCCGTCCACATTCCCATCTCCAACCCCGGCAACACCGTTTTGAGTGTTTCCATTTTGAAACTCGGTGTGTCTATGAACTTGTTCAATGGCTTGAGGTTGAGAATTGGTCTCCACCCTCCAGTGCTCTTTGTTACCAGAAACATGGTTGAATAGAAGCCTGGGCAATTTTGCGCAGGTTGAATTGGTACTTTTTGTATGAGGGAATTTATCTCTTCCTCTATACACAACCGTTGATCTGGATCTCTTGGAATTTGAGTCCAGATCAGAACCAGAGACATGTATGATGGTGGGCCTATTGCCCAGTCACGCTGGTACCCGGCTGAAAGCCATTGCAAGACTAAGCGGTCCTAGGTTAACCACTCCCACAACTGCTTGTGGAAGGTCAATCGACCTCCCATGGGTCCACCTAGGGAGAGAGTTTGACATACGCAGTGCAAGAGTGGGACTGTCTCTGGTTCTAGCATTGGTGTGGTCCTTGTGGAATTCGGCCCATCAGGCATGATTAGCACGACCAAATCCTCACGCGCCATGACTTGCGCCATGGCCCTCGCACCTCGGTGCGTGGGCAGCTGCCTGGCTGGCTGCGCTTGAGGAGCCTGCACACCACCCCACCCCACCCACTGCAGGCCGGTGCTGGTGTGGCCATGGCCTACGCACTGTGCCGGTGGCTGGCCTCTGACATGACCAGCACCACCTCAGGCCTGCTGAGGACGGTACGCAAGGGATGCTGCACGAACGTGCTCCCTAGGAAGCACCTCAAATTGTTCATGTAGCGCCCTCTGATTATTGACTAGAGTGACTGTCTCCTGGAGGTGTCTACATCCCTCACCCCCAAAGAGACCAGGACCTGACCTAGGCATCCGCAGCAGCCTGTTGTACAGATCATGAAACGGACACAAATTGTCTAGCGCAAATGTGCATCTCGCCCTGACACTCCTAGTCACTGCTATACAGTCCCGAGCAGGTTAATCCCATCCTGGATGGCTCTCTGTACTGAGACAGGGCTTGCTTGGCACGATGCAGATGCTGTTACTACACCCTGTAACAGCTGAGAGACATGCGAAAGCACCGCTATGGACGCTCTCGAGCTCTCCTCTGCATCACGCAATGCAGTGTTTGCTGAGCTGAGCACAGTGCACTCGAGCACAGAGCTCCCGTGTCAGAATGGGAGCCTGACCGCGTGTCCTCGCCAAGCGCTGCACGATCATCAGCGCTCGGCTTTGGCACTGTAACGTATTTCTGATATTGGCCAGCAACAATACGGCACCGCCTTGTCACCTCGCGGGGGGGGGATCTTCGCAAGCCAACTTAATGGATGTCTCTGCCACCGTGAAGATATCCACTACATGTATATGTTCTGCTAGTGGCAGAGATGGCATGGCGGCAACTGCTGGCTTTCCAGCCAACCATGGGTGCTGGTCCCGCTAGCTTGCCGACTGTTCAACACAGAGCTCTGGCCTAATGTTACCAGCCATTGGCACGCATCAGACCAGTCCTCCTCTGTGGCCACCTGTGAGTGCTCGACAAGGCGTGGGCCTTCATCATCCTCTAATGCACTCGCAGGTGTAAACGTGGCTGGAGCCGTGGATACTGATGGCTGGCCGTGGAAAACATGCAGGCCTGAGAGAGCAGGCATGTCTAGCGCCACGGCTGAAAAGCCAGGAGCCGGCGCCATGGAAACGTGTGGGTGTAATCAACCACACCATGGCCCGGATCAGCCGCCTTCATATCCTTGGCAAGCCGAGGTATACGGTAACGACGGCCATCCGCTCCAACCCAGGCCACCCTTTGAGCCGTGAAAGCTACCCCTGCAGTAGTTCCATGGAAATAATCGGCTGTATCCCTGCGAAGGGTGCACGATCATTCATTTCCATGTCCACGGCTTCAACAGGTGAATCTAGCAGAAAATCCTCATCCTCCTGGCCATCATAAACTGCCTCTGGGCTAGCAAAGAGTGCTAACCCGGTATGGCCAGGGAAGGTACCGTAAGAGGAGGCAGTACCTTTCGGGCGTGAACACTCTAGGCGCCAGCCTGTGTCCAGCGGCCCCGGTCCAAGATGAACCGATGAGGCAAGCCTCGAGCCGGGATCATATAGACCTGTTTCAGGATCCATTGGCAAGGCAGCGGGCCTTCCAAGATCTACTGAAGCCACCACTGATTCTGGAACATTTTCGGACCACGGACCACGACGGACACCAGAATCAGTGGTGGGCATTTTCTGCTCGGGAGCAGATGAAGAGGACAATAAATTACTCGGCCCAGGGAGCATGCTTTGCTGCTCTGGTACCAAATCTTTTATTGTCCTCTTCATCTCCCCCATCATTTCCAACCTGAAAGTCTCCATTTCTGAAGAAACAGAGGCCTTTCTCTTACCCTTGCCACTTACACTCTTCTTAGCACCCTTCTCCTCCTAAGACGCCGTATTCTTCACCTGTAAAGACAGGAATTCAGAGAATAAGTCGCCCCCCCCCCACCACTGTTTACAAACATCACATTTTAAAAGTGGACCACAAGGTGAAAACTTGACACAGAGGTGAGGGGCAAACTTCGACTTGATGGAATGATTACAGCCGCTACAAGAAGGCTTCTGAAAAAAGGGACAGACGACGACAATGAGTTAAGGATTCTTGAATAATTTAAATAAAACCATTAACTCATAAAGGAGAAAGAAATCACCTATAGGCCTAAAAAAGGACGATGAAAAAAAAGAAAAAGATGAACAATGAGCCTCATAGAGGATATTAAAAAATAATAACAAGGTTGATTATGACGTCGTAATTTTCAAATAAAATAAAACAGACGAACAACATCCAGGAGTAAGACGAATTGTATGAATACAAGAGCAACAGTAATGTGAACACAGTATAGTAATAGGTCATGCTTTTATAATGATACAGATACATGTAAACAGTATGACTGAAAAAATATTGGCAGCAAATAATTACAAATATTTTCAAATATTTTAATGTGCTATAAAACATAACTAGAGTGTCTGAGTCTTTAGCAAAGGCATACCACAACGTCCAGCTCTTGGAAGTTCCACCAGACAACAACTCTTCATTATCACTCACTTAATTTATTAAAGGGAAGGGTTGGACCAGAGGGCAGAACGACAACCTCTCTCTCTTATGGGAGCCTATATCATTCTGGGCAGTCTTTTATTTTCCTAACATTTATAGGGAAATAGTGGAGACAAACCTCTTTAGATGTGAACAAACCTCCTTACAGAAACCTGTGGACACAATCATAGAGATATTTGCATTTTATGGCACCAAATAATAAAGTTACCAGTTTTCTGAGCGCCTATAACGTCTATACCACGTCACGGAAATAGGTGACACTGTGTAATTAAGACATACTTAAAACAAAATTATACTAGAGATCACCTGATAACTTGGTCCTGGCGTGGCCTCAGGTGAATTATACTTATCAGACATGATTCTAAGCACTCTAGATTAACTTTAGAAAGAATATTGAGCAAAACTCAGCAAGTGGATATAAAAACACAAGCATGTGGTATAGGCCAATCCGGCTGACTGTCACCTGTCTACCTGCCCATTAAGGGCACCTATATTTTTTAATCTGGGGTTATTGAGTCACGGTTGATATTTAGGAAATATCATAGAGTGTTAGGGAGGTAAGTATATCTCTTGAAGTGAAAAGGGAATTTCATGATTAAATCTTAGGCCTGCAGAAATTGCGTAACCCATTTTTTTATTCGTGCAAAGGTTATGCAAATATTTTTATCGGAACACTTTTGCTAGAATACATAAAGATTAGAGTAATGGAAAATTGATAGATGTGCAGCATTGCATAAGCTTAGATGGAGAAATGACGGATGTGCACCATAGCACAAGCTCAGATTGAGAAATGACTGATGTGCACCATAGCATAAGCTCAGATTGAGAAATGACTGCTGTGCACTGTAGCATAAGCTCAGATTGAGAAATGATGGATGTGCACCATAGCATAAGCTAAGATTGAGAAATGATGGATGTGCACCATAGCATAAGCTCAGATTGAGAAATGATGGATGTGCACCAAAGTATAAGCTCAGGTGGAGAAATGACGGATGTGCACCATAGCATAAGTTCAGTTGGAGAAATGACAGATATGCACCATAGCATAAGCTCATATTGAGAAATGACGGATGTGCACCATAGCATAAGCTCAGATGGAGAAATGAAAAACATGTGAAATTTCCTTAGCAATGATGGTCAATTGCATCTCAACCTTGCATAGAATACATCTGTGAAGTTTCATTGAAATCTGATGACCCATTGTTGAATAATCAGGCTGATGAGTAACTTTAACGCAAATATTTGCCAAAATATTCTAAGTCCAAAAACCACGAAAACTATAGAAAAACAGGTGAAATTTCAAAAGAAAATCTTAGCAATGATGAGCAATTGCATCTCTACCTTGCATAGAATAAGTCTGTGAAGTTTAATTGAAATCTGATGACCCATTTTTTAACAATAAGGCTGATGAAAAACTTTAACACAAATGACACGCCACTGCGGACGATGACACCAAAGGTAAACCCCCATTGTCTCACTTTCCCTATGGGCGAGACTAAAACTTTAACATTTACCAGATTTTTGTTGGAAAATAGACCAAGTTCAAATTTGGAAAAAGATTTTAAATCATTTTGCTGATGATGGAGACTAGATGCGATGATGGTATAGATCATATCTGTAGAATTTCGTCAAGATCGGATACGTCTTTGATTAATTAAATGTACATTCAAAAACTTTAACATTTACCTGATTTTTGTTGGAAAATAGACGAAGTTCAAACCCCGAAAAAAGATTTGGAAAAAATTTGAAGATCATTTTGCTGATGATGGAGACTAGATGCCATGATTGTACAGATCATATCTGTATAATTTCGTCACGATCGGATAAGTCTTTGATGAATTAAATATACATTCAAAACTTTAACACAAAAGACACACTGCCATGGACGAAAACGCGGACGCCGCCACCTAAGGTAACCCCATTGTCTCGCTTTCCTATGGGGTGAGACAAAAATTCAGATTTTTCATTAGTGAATGCCCAATTATAGTCCAACAGAAGACAATTAAAAAAATGTAATACTGGAATGACTGGGTCAGCTATCGGGCCAGTCATTCTAATGGAAAAATTTCAAAAATAGTCAGCTCTTGGCCTGTAAATGGTCATTTCTCTGGACAACTGTTGAGGCAGTGATGATGATGATGAAAAGGATCAATATAGAAATACAATGACTACACTACAGGTCATAAATAAGTAAAAATGTTTCCTAAACAAAAACAGAAACATCTGAGCTAACACAATTTTGAACACGATGTATGAAACGTTCTGTTGAATATGTTAGACATATAATTTGATTGGAAGATATAGCCGCCTTATGCAACAATGTCTTCTAAATAAATTATATTCAAACTATTCAACAGTATGTCTTTAGTTTGTCTTGGAAACAGTTAAAGTTATTTCTTCTGAACTACGTTGTAAGTAGATGGCTCTTACTTGTGTGATGCAGCGGCCTCGGTGTGCCCGTACATGTTATGCAGATTGTAGTGCGTGGTGTTGTAGTGATTTGCCGCTGGACATATAGTTTTGGCCGCCAGCAGACCATCTGCAATCACTACAAACAAGGATAAATTAAATTATCAAAACAAAAGCCATCAGACAGTAGCAAATAGTTTGGCTGTATATATTGTGGCAGGATAGAATTATGTCACTGCAAATTTGTCCATTGAAAAGAAATAACATGCAGGTAAAAGTACGCAACTTTAAACGATTAATGCCATTGAATAACTTAGAATAGCAGCTGTACCGTACTGGGAAATGGACCTTTCCAGGTTTAGCTATGCCCAGCCCGTCTCTAGCTAACCTCCACCCATACCTCGCTCATGTTGGGATCAATTGATCCCTGAACTCCATGCCTATCAATTTCCAGAAAACTATACAGGTAAGCTAGGCAGCAACAGCACACCCAGTCAAATTAATTTCAAAATATTCAACAGCATATTTATTAAATAGTAAAAACGAAATTAAATTTTGTGCGACAATGCTTAATAAGTCACCAATTATGTATTCTTGATGAACTTATCTACGTCATTCATGACGTCATTGAATATGATGTCATCCTACATGTCACATAGTTGATTACGACATCATATGATGGATGGATAAACTGGAAAGATCCTTTGGAAATACAAACTACTATATTCATACTAGCGGCTATGGAGGTAGCTCTGCTCACCTTGGAAGCCATCAGAACAATGTCTATTATTAGGGGGGGGGGGGGGGGGGGGGAGAATGGTATTATACTGAGGATAGTGAAACAGTGAGAACAATAGAATCTAAAATAACCCATCTATTATCACAAGTCTCTGAAATCGTACATGTATTCAAATCAAAGAATCATTTTTTTTAAATGATTTAAATCTCAATAAAAAATGCTACACCAGTTAGAAAATCTTTACCTACATTTGTAAATGTATGATAAATCAGAAAAATTTATATGGATAATGTTTTAGTATATAAAAATATTAAGCCTCTTACATGGCAGCCACGGTGGATTGTTCAGCTTGCTGCTAGAACAGCCAGTGGTAGATCCAGTAATAAAGTTTGATGGTTCATTCATGTCCTGTATAAAACAATGTCAAAATTATAGTCATACAATGTAAGATAATTTATTTTTAAAATTAACCTTAGGAGCCGAAATGCTGATTTCAAATGCTGATTTTGAATACAAATTATATAATATTACATGTTTAGTGAATATTTTGAAACTAATTTGACTGGGAGCTGTTGCTGACTATATCAGCGACAGGTTTCAGTCAAATTAGTTTCAAAATATTCAACACCTTACCTGTAACTTACCTGTACATAGTTATCTTGAAATTAAGATGTTGTCAATGGAGGAATCCAGTTTTAGCTATACACCGCTGTGATCTCTCGCTAAGCTCCACCCACACTTCACCTATGTTGGGATCAATCAACCTCTGAAATCTCTGACTATCAATTTCTAGAAAACTATACAGGCAACCTATTGAATATTTTGGACCTAATTTGACTGGGCGCTGTTGCTGCCTATAACAGTCAAATTAGTTTCAAAATATTCAACAGCATATTTATTAAATAGTAGACATACAATTCGTACAACAACGCTCAGTCAGTCATCAATTATGTGGCCATGATGAACTTATCTACATCATTTATGACATCATTGATTTTGACGTCATCCTACACGTCACATAGTTGATTATGACATCATATGATGGATGGATAAACTGGAACTGTCCATTTAAGATTCACAGGGTTAAACCATTGACCCCGTTTAACCCATTAATGGTGCCGCTATCCAAAACCTGCCTCTACAGTGGTCTTTACTGAATCTCCATTTGCAGGTCAAGAGATAATTTTTGAGAATTTACCACTGAAATGACTGGCTAATGAACCAAAATTTTCAAAATACTCTTCTCTTGGCCAGCATTAATAGATATTTACTATGAAAATTTTAAATTATATTAAACTAGATGGACTGCCTCCCGCGTATCGAGCGAGCACTTTAGTTTTTCCACGTAACACACATCATGTGTGGCAATGTCGCGAAATACCAGCCAAAACTGGCCTCTGTTATGGTCTCATGGAATGTCCAATTACAGGCCAAGAGAATACAATTTTTGAAATTTTACCACATGAATGACTGGCTCAATAACCGAGCCGTCATTTCAGTGATAAATTTTCCAAAATTGTACTCTCTTGGCCTGTAAATGGACATTCAATAGGCAGATATTTAAATTTTCTTGACCAAATGATGAATCAAATGACTACTGAAAAACTCTAACATTCTTCTAACCCTTGAAAATAAGCAACATCACCACCCACACCCACCCCATGCCCTCCACACCCACCCCATGCCCTCCACCCCCCTGTTTAACCCTTTCAATGACAAATCCCTGTCAATTCTTTACAAAATAAAGCACAAGGCAGCAACAGCTTCCAATCCTATTAATCTCAAAATATCCAAGATCTTTGATTTACGGCAGTAATTGAAATACAGGTATTTTATCGATGAAAGGGTTACAGATTCGACTAAGCAATACACAAGTTCATTGTATGCAAACTACTTACGATCCACAATGAATCAAATGGTATTTTATCATGGTAGTGCTTGGCTTGTTTGTACCACCACTTGTCAGCTTTGGGATGCGTGAAATCTGGATAGCCAGTCGTACCGGGCCACACCTGAAAAAATACATACACACACATATATATATATATATATATGGATCTAAAGTGTGTGCGTGCGTGCGTGTGCATGCGTGTGTGTGCATGCGTGTGTGTGTGTGTGTGTGCGAGCGTGTGTGTGAGTGCATGAGTGCGTGTGTATGCGTGCATGCGCATGCGCATGCGTGTGTGTGTGTGTGTGTGTGTCTGTGCATGTATGTGTGTGTATGTGCATGTGTACATGCATGCGTGCGTGCGTGTGTGTGTGTGCGTGCATACCTTGATGTGTGTGATCATGTTTGTGTCTGCTTTTTTATTAATTAACCCCTTCATGATGAAACCAGCCCAAACCGGCCTCTGTAGTGGTCTTTGGGAATATCTATTTGCAGGCCTAGAGAAGATAATTTAAAAAAATTTACCACTGGAATGACTGGCTTGATAACCGAGCCAGTCATTCCAGTGGTAAATTTCCAAAAATAGTCTTCTCTTGTCCCGCAAATGGACGTTCAATAAGTATATATTAATTTTTTTGACCAAATTTAGTCATTAGAGGATTAATGGTACCGGTAATCGATTACTTGAAGCATCAGTTCTGACATGTACAGTAGCTGGCTTTAAATCTGTAATAAGCATGTTGGTCCAAACTGGCCTGTAGTGTTCTTGAAGAATATTGTAGGTTAAGAGACCAATTTTTGAAAATTGACGACTGCAATTATTATCACAATAGCAGAGATAGTGAATGGATGAATCCAACCTGTCACTCAGGTATTGATGTCATAATCAATTATGTCACATATATAGGTTAATGTCACAATTAGAATTGACAGAAAAAACACCGTCATAAAGTTCAAGAAGTCTGACAAGTGTAGGAATTGTATGACTTTGATGGATTTACTATTTAATAAACTTTCTGTTGAATATTTTGAAACAAATTTGACTGGGCGCTGTTGCTGCCATAGGCACCAAGTCAAATTAGTTTCAAAATATTCAACAGCTTAACTGTATATATTATAGTTACATTGAAAATTGGGTTCTGAGAATTCAAGATTCAGAGCATATAAATCGATCCCAACAAGCGCAAAGTGTAGGCTGAGCTTTGCCATGAATGGGCAGAGCTTAGCTACAAGCCTGCAAATTGGTGGAGCTTAGCTACAAGCCTACAAATGGACGGAGCTTAGCTACAAGCCTACAATGGGCAGAGCTTAGCTACAAGCCTACAAATGGCGGAGCTTAGCTACAAGCCTTCACATGGGTGGAGCTTAGCTACAAGCCTACAAATGGGTGGAGCTTAGCTACAAGCCTACAAAAGGGTGGAGCTTAGCTACAAGCCTACAAATGGGTGGAGCTTAGCTACAAGCCTACAAATGGGTGGAGCTTAGCTACAAGCCTACAAATGGGCAGAGCTTAGTTACAAGCCTACAAATGGGTGGAGCTTAGCTACAAGCCTACACATGGGTGGAGATTAGCTACAAGCCTACAAATGGGTGGAGCTTAGCTACAAGCATACAAATGGGTGGAGCTTCGCTACAGGCATACAAATGGGTGGAGCTTAGCTACAAGCCTACAAATGGGCAGAGCTTAGCTACAAGTCTACAAATGGATGGAGCTTAGCTACAAGCCTACAAATGGACAGAGATTAGCTACAAGCCTACAAATGGGCAGAACTTAGCTACAAGCCTACAAATTGGCGGAGCTTAGCTAGAAATGAATTACTGTATGGATATTGATTTTGAACAAGGGTTTATATTCTAGATTAGAACAAAATTTTGCATCAAACGCCTCCATACTAAAGGCCATTGAATCATTGGCAATTATTACTATTATTAATCATAATTCAGTACCTTTCCAATGATTGGAGCACTCTTATCCTCCGTCATGACAAAGATACCCTCCTTCACACCCTCATCCCATGGAGGGTATGTGCCAGCAGGCTGTACATTACTGATACCTGGATCCTGAAAATATACGTAATTAATTTGTACATGCTGAAAATTGGTGCAAAATATGTGGTGTTTCGCTTAAGAATGGTATTCTCATGAGCTTTATTGTATTTCTTCCAAAGATAACTATAATTATTATTATTATAAGGAATGGTGTTGCTGAAAACTGTCAAAAATATGTATTATCTGGACAGTCTGGTAACGCTCACAGGAAAACACAAGAGCAATCAGAGAATGCAGACCCTCGTTCACACATTTTTGCTACATTGCAAAAGGTTTTTAGAACTTTCCCGATTTTTTTGGATTTTCTAGATTTTTTCCAAATCGCACCCAAAGTTGTGGAATCCTTTCATACAGTTACACCCTTTGTTGTGTTAAAACTTGAGCCAAATCAGACCAGTAGATTCATAGATAAAAAATTTGATTCGATCTGGCTCCAGGTTCTTTTATCCAGATCATGACAAAATTCTGTAATGGCAAGTTCATTCATTATGTTATAACTTGACACAAATCAGATCAGTAGATTTTGAGATACATATCTGGACACAGACAGCAAGACGGACGGATGGATGGCTGGATGGCTAGACAGATGGATGGATGGACAGACTTGATCGTCATATCCACTTCCCCATATGTGGTAAGAGTAACAAAGATTAGGTCCCTCTTTATCTTTTTTTCTATAGACTTAGGTGATCACATTTTAGCAGAATCAACAAAATAAAGAATACAGAATGGATTTATATATATGCTCGAATTCAAACTGATTACATTAGTGACTGCTAGCTGGGGATTGATGAAAGATTGTATCTGTGGAAAATGGATAGAATGCTGTACAGTTGTGTGGGAGAGGAAAGTAAAGAACATTTGGTTATGATTTAACCCTTTAATATTCATATCAGCCAAAAACTGCTTCTGCAGTCGTCTTGAGGAATGTCCAGTTGCAGGCCAACAGTAGACCACATTTGAAAATTTACATGTATCTTTTTTTTAAAGCTGAGATTGTTGTGTTTCTTTACGATGGTCATTTCAGGCTTAACTTTAACCCTGTCACGGCTAATCTGGCGTCTTCAGTGATCTTGAGGAATGTCCACTTGTAGGTCAAGGGAAGTATTTTTAAAATTTACCACTGGCAGGAATGACTGACTCACTAACCGAGCCAGTCTTTAGTGGTAAATTTGAAAAAATATTCTCTTCGTTCTGCAAATGGACATTTTCTATGAAAAATTCAAAGGGTTAAAGGGTTAAGACAGCATATTGCAAATAGTACATCATAGTACATTATAGTACATCATAGTACATTATAGTACATATCTCAACATAAGTCATTAAATACATGTATACGATTTGTATTGATGAAAACTTTGTTCTAAAAGTGTTCATCAAATGATTGATAAACGTGAACTGAATACAAAACAATACAGAGCTTTCACAAACTGACCACAATCATTATATAGTGCTGATTGTACTTGTGCAGGTCAGACACGATGTCCGGCAGATCATTGTATGCGTCCGTGTCATATGTCCAATCTAAGTACTCCCGCATGTAGTCGATATCACTCCACTGAGTATCCTGAAATGACATTAATCGATTAGTGGACAAGCTGGGCAAAAGTGGTCTTGTGAAATGTTCAGTAGCAGTGCAGCAAGAAGACTATTCTTTAAAAATAACTGCGCCAGTCATTCCAGTGGTAAATTTAAAAACAAGAATTCAGCGGAATTAAATGTCTCGCCTCTCTTTTGTTTGTCAGAGTGACTTTGACCGTTGACCTTGTGAGCTCAATGTTATCACGCCGCTTCCTAACATTATAGGTAACAATGTCTCCAAGTTTAGATCCAATAGGATTAACCAATCCTGAAATATAAGCTGAAGTTTTGCTAAAAGCAGAAACTTAATGTTGACGCCGCGGTCGTCACCGTCAGAAAAGTGATACCTATGTCTCGCTTCCTGCTTCACATTTCTCTTTTATTTTCTTGACCATTAATGAATTAAGCAACAGATATACAGCAAACTTCTTAAGTTAAAATGATTCCAAAATAAAAACAGTCATGTTACTTATTAGCCATTTAAGCCTTAAATTTGTTCACAAAAATTTTAATTTTCTCATTGAAAATGTCAATTTGCAGACAAAGAGAAGACTATTTTTGAAAATTTTCCACTGGAATGACTGGCTTGGTTATCGAGCAAGTCATTCCAGTTGTAAATTTTCAAAAACTATATTCTTTTGGCTTGCAAATGGACATTTCTCAAAACCACTATAGAAGCCGTTTTTCGGTCGGTTTGAGCGTCAAAGGGTTAAGAAATGTTCTGGTGACTATTCTGAACATAACTGGATTGGAAGATATATTGCAGTAATGGCTTCCGATCCAATTATGTTCAAAATATTCAACATTATGTTTTATTTTGTTTTGTAAACATGTTAAGTTATTTCTGAGCTGTACTGTATTAGTACATTGTTAATTATAGTCAAGTCCATAAATTAGCATACATTTATGTTCAAGTAGATCTATTCTACAAAACCTGGACTGGTTCATTGCAGAACAAGCTGTGAGACGTGGTTTACCTGATAAGAACTTAACACTCGAACACACAGATTTGGTAAAGAAAATTTAAATTTTCTTATACATGCCATAAAAATGTCTGTTCGCAGATCAAGATAAGATTCAGAAAATTCACCTGTCTTTGGCTGACTTGAGTGTTATTGGATTACTAAACAAGAGGCCCAAGGGGCCTGTATCGCTCACCACTTGGAATTATTGGCCACTGGAACTACTGAACAAAATGAAAGACCACTCAGAACAAGATGGCCATCAGCCAAATTAGCTGTTCGACATCATTTGAACAAACTTGAATCTATATGCGGTAAGGATTGTTCCTGCCAAATATAATTGAGATCGTCGGCCCACTGGTTTTCGAGAAGACATTAAAAATTTCCCATTGCTTTAGTATTGGAGCTTTTGGCGGGAAAATCATCCAAGATGGCTGCCAAACCATTTATCCGACAGTTTCGAAAATGGCAAATTTGAGATCAGAATACACAAAAACATATATAAAACCAATTTTGGCCGCAAAATCCATCAAATAAAAAATTCCAATGGCCGCCAAACATGCTACATTTTGATTGGCCCACGGCAGCCATGTTTTTGGATGGATCAACTTTCCTTGAACAAACTTTAATGACCCTTAGTGCCTAATCATATCTCCCAAATTTAGGCCTGATCCCTTCAGCGGTTCTGGAGAAGTTGTTTTCGCGAAAGCTAGGTCATCCAAGATAGCCGTCAAACTATTTGACCAATCAAATTCCCTTGAACAAACTTGGTTCAGCTCTTTCCCTAGATCATATTTCATGAGTTTTTAATTGATGCCCCAAAGCATTTTGGAGAAGATCTTTAAATATATTTCTAAAAATCAGAGAAAATCCAAGATAGCCGCCGGCCAAATTGGCCGATCAGCTTCATTTGTACAAACTGGAACCTCTATGCCCTAAGGTTTGTTCCTGACAAATATAAATAAAAACGGCACAGTGGTTCTCGAGAAGACATTTGATATTTCCCATTGCTTTAATATAGGAGCTTTTAGCGGGAAAATGATCCAAGAGGGTCGCCAACCGTTTATCCGACAGTTTCGAAAATGGCAAATTTGAGATCAGTATACTTAAAATAAAAAAATCCATGCTACATTTTGATTGGCCCGTGGTGGCCATGTTTTTTGATGATCAACTTCCCTTGAACAAACTTTAATGGCTCTTCATCCCTAATTATATCTCCCAAATTTAGGCCTTATACCATCAGTGGTTCTGGAGATTTCGCTAAAACTAGGTCATCCAAGATGGCCGCCAAACTATTTGGCCAATCAAGTGCCCTTAAACAAACTTGATTCAGCTCTTGCGCTAGATGATATCTCACGAGTTCTAAATCGATCACTCCAGCGGTTTCAGAGAAGAGTTTTAAAGACGTTTCTAAGAATCGACCAAAATCTAAGATGGACACCAGCGAAATTGGCCAATCAGCTTCGTTTGAATCAAACGTGGATCCCTATGGCCTAAGGGTGTTTCCTGCCAGATATAATTCAAATCCTCCAAGTAGTTCTTGAGAAAGTCATTTAAAGGAAAAGTTGATGGACGACGTACAGACACACGACGGATGGTCGCCATGGCATAACCTCACTTGGCCTTTCAGGTCAGGTAAGCTAATAATACTCACATATGGAAATTCAGCTGCCCTCATTCTTTTAATCACAGCCTTAAGGTCTGCCTGGGTGTAACCATAGCGACACAGATGGAATCCAAGCGCCCAGAATGGCGGAAGGAACGGTTTTCCAATTACGTCCATATACTGCATAAGAACATCATCAGGTGTGGGTCCGGTGAAGATATAAAAATCCAGAATTCCTCCCGAAGTACGATATGTGAGCGCTGGCCGGGTCTGTAAGTCAACCTCTGTAAGGTCATGTGACACATATATTTTAACTGTCTGCCTGCTGAATTTCTGCAGACCATAGTTCCCATGAGGTTTAACTCTGGATTTGCTGAATATTTTGAAAACAATTGGACTGAAAGTTGTTGGTCGCTTTGCCATCAACAACTTTCAGTCAAATTGTTTTCAAAATATTCAGCAGGTCCAGAGCTATTGCCTTTTGAAAATGTTGTCTGGTGGCTTTACACTTTACTGGTCAAGATTGGGCAAAAGGCTCAAAATTTTTGATTACGCATTAAATGTCCATCTACAGGGCAGAAGAGAAGACTATTTTTGGAAATTTACCACTTTAAAGACTGGCTAGGTTAGTGAGCCAGTCATTCCTGCCAGTGGTAAATTCAAAAATACTCTTCTCTTGACCTACAAATGGGCATTCCTAAGATCACTGAAGATGCCAGATTAGCCGTGACAGTGTTAAAGTTAAGCCTGAAATGACCATCTTAAAGAAGCACAAAAATGTCTTTACATAACAGCTACAGATGCTATGGCATAGATTTAATAAATATATGATAGAATCACAGTTCAAACATTTACCAAACTCACTAGAAAATTAACCCTCTAAAATTCACAGACAGAATCGACAAATTCTTTATAATACCGTACAGGGAACATTTTTGAATATTTTGAAACTATTTTTAATGACAGATGTATAGCGCCTATGGTACCAGCAGATGCCAGTCAAATTGGTTTGAAATTATTCAACAGCTTTCCGGTATTGTTGTCTTGAAATTGAGACGCTATCATTTTAATGGTTAAAGGATCAAGCCAGAGCACAAATCAAAATCAAACTTATTTTCCAAGTTAATTAATCGTAATGATAAATTCAACGTAAAATAATTTAACAGTTAAATAAAATTTGTTATTTAAAGAGGCATTACCTGCAAGCTAACATAAATTTTGGAAATTTTAAATATTTGTATTGCAATGTAACGAGCTTAGTATACTATTAATGCATACTGAGTTTAATTATTTTACACAAATTCAGACTGTCACGCACATTTGATATGTTATTGCTGTTCTGGATTAATAGATTCGCGCACACGGGTTTCTTACATTTGTTTACGGATCACTCAGATTGGAGGGAACTCAGAAAATCATATATATCTCTAGACAGCCACCGAAAATAGTGGTGCCAGTGTGCCTAACAGCGCTCAACAGCGCCGAGTGCTGAACAACAATAATTTATAGACCCGATATCAAATGAATTACCTACATTGCTATGATTACACAACGCAACAGCGCCCGGGCCTACTAAATACTCATTCTGTGAAATTTGTACGTTCTCTTTAGGTTTGCAATTTTAATATTTGTGAAATTCATAATTTGCATCTTTTGTACTATTACGTAGTCGTATTTATAAGAAACGCTGTTCAAGTGTGAGTATTGCCACACAAACCATTTTATCCACATATTCTGCATATTAAATTTTGAGATTTACCAGGTATTGTTAAATTTGTTATTTAAAAATATGTCTGACACAGTCATTGTTGTGAAATAGCTGGCCGGCTTTGTCAGAAATGTCTAAAATTTGTCAGACAAAAACACAAGTAGACAAACCAACTAGTACTAAGGTGTCACAACATAAAAGATACAACCGATATAATGTCAGCATTAAATATACATACGCATAGCATTGCTGTTAAGCAATAAGACGCCATTTGCATTATTATCTTTGTCAAGAGCGAGATAAAATGGATGTGTCCCATACAGATTGATTTTCGTCTGAAAGAAACAAGAATACTGTTGGGTTCTCGGTCTAACTTAAAGAACACAAACACTTTAAAACAAAACAACAGAATCCAACTAATTGTATGTTTTACTAAACTCATTATTTGGTAGTGCAGTTTACTTTATATACAGCTATTACAATGTTTAAACCTTAGTGATTCAACGTGCCATGGTCGGTCAGTGTTCAATGAATTGTGGCAACTCCCCTTCATATTGTCCTGGGCTTTTTATAGGGTTGGGCAATGAATTTGCATGTTTCAAGCACCGGCGTATTCCTGTGATTCTCTCGCGTGTCTCCAGTGGGCACGGCATGTTAGTGGACACGGCAGAGACACAGAGATAAGAGAAATATTCAGTTAGTATAATAGAGTACACCTATAGCTCTCCCTATAGAGCCCCATTCACACAGTCTGTAACTCTGTGACATAAATCTAATGCGCTGGTATGCTGCTACTGCAACTCTCCATTCAGTTAGTACATACACACTCAAACCCAGGCATAGCAGCATCCAAGGCATCAATGGCTTGAAACACCACCCCACCCACCACCCACCCCCACCACTTATGAAATACCTGGAAGCTGTTTAAAGAATTCTCATAATCAGTCAGAAAAATACTGTAACAATAAATCAAAACGTATAACCTAAATCCATTACATTACATGTAGCTAGATGCCCCACACCCATTTCTAGCTAAGTTCCACCCACATTTTATATGCGTGATGGAATCGATTTGAACTTTGAAAACTGAGTTCCCAGAATATGAATTTTTAAGGTAATGATTACTACAGGGCTTCTGTGGGGAACCTTCTGGTACGGGGCCTAACTACATATAAAGCTAAGGTGTTCAATACTTTGAAACTATTTGACTGGGAGCTGTTGCTGTCTATATGGTCACAACAGTTCCCAGTCAAATTAGTTTCAAAGTATCCAACAGAATGTTCCTTAAATTGTAAATGTATCAAACATGTTAAAGACATATAAATTGTACACTTTCCTGAATGCCTTCAAGCTTCATGAAGGAGCTAAGTCATTTTGATTGTCACAGTGTCATATAACATGACATATTTGATTATCACATGACCAGATACTTGAGTGACAGCTCACATCTCTCTATTCATATGGCAATGGACCTTTCCAGTTTATCCATCAATCATATGAGATCATAATCAACTCTGTGACGTCGTATAATGACGTAATAATCAATGACATCTTCATGAATGACGTAGACAAGTCTGTCACGAGGGCATAATTGAAGACGGAGTTAGCGCTGTTGTGCGAATTGTATGTCTTTACTATTTAATAAAGATGTTGTTAAATATTTTGAAACTCATTTGACTGGGCGCTGTTGCTGCCAGTTTATACCTGACTGCATAGTTTTCTGGAAATTAATAGTCAGGGAGTCACAATCAGGAATTGATCGATCCCAGAGTGAGTGAAGTGTGGGTGAAGCTTAGCTAAAGATGGGTGGGACATGACTAAAAATGGAGCTCCATTGACCGATATTACGTGCCCATCTTTTTTGGTGACCACATATAAACATCCAATTTATAGACAGGTTTTAATGTAATTCTGTTGCTATCTGAAATACAATAGATGCATATCAACAACAGCATTCTAGGGAATAAGCAATTTGTATATGCTGCAGCTTTGTATATACTCAAACACGTGCACGGCTACAGCCTAGGCATGTGCGATCATTGCTTTGAGTGATTACGATTGATTATTTAAGAATAATCATGATTAGTGGATTAATTAACCACGGATACAAATTACCCAAACACAACAAAAAAGGCATACCAATGATGAAAGCTACAATGGAGTTTAGAATTTTCATTTGCATTTTCATATCTAATAAACATGTTGTTGAATATTATGAAATTAATTTGACTGGGTGCTGTTGCTGTCAATTTAGCAACAGCACCAAGTCAAATTAGTTTTAAAACAATCAACAGCTTGTATACATGTAGTTTTCTAGAAATTGATAGTCAGGGAGTTCAAGGATAGATCGATCCCAACACGGGCGAAGCGTGGGTGGAGCTTAACAAGAGGTGTGAGGGGCATATCTTTTCAGACTGGAAAGGGCCATTGCATTGGACAATATTGCTGCGTACAATTATGTTCAAAATAATCAACAGAACATTTCTTAATAACATGTTTTTGCTTTGGAAGCATTTTAACTTATTTTTAAGCTGTACTGTAATAAGCAGCAAATTAACACTTTGAGCTGTCTTGCTGTTAAAATCAATTTCATGTTCTTTTGACCATATCCCCTACCCCCTTGGGGTGGGGCCAAATGTAAATGTGCTTATCCACTCCACATTGATATAGGTAACTGACATACTAAATTTGGTTGAATTACCGGTACTTCCAACAGTGTCAGAGGAGTTGCATTACAATTAATTTCTTTACCGTTTGACCCCACCCCACCCACCAATGGGGGCGGGGCCAAATGTAATGTGCTCATGTACTCTTTGGTATAATTCTGTCCATTGGTTTCGGAAGAGATGCATTACAATCCATTTCCGCAGGTTAAATTTGATCTATTGACCCCTCCCCCACCCCCTGGGGCGGAGACAAATCTAAATGGCCTCTTACACTCCACAATCATGTTGTAACTTAGATATCAAATTTGGTTGCATTCCATCTAACGATTTCAGAGGAGTTGTGTTACAACTGATTTAACCTTTTGACCCCTGCCATATCCCCCCTGGGGGTGGAGCCAAGCCTAGCTGTTCCCTTGCTAAGCGGACTCATATGGGTAACACACATACCAAATTTGATTTACCAGTACCCTTTTAAATATTTTGAAACTAATTTGACTGTGAGATGTTGCTAAATGTATCAGCAACAGTTTCCTGTCAAATTAGTTTCAAAAAATCAAAACAAATATTTATAAAATTGTATACCGGTATACATCAAAGTCATTCAATTTAGACACTTTCTTGATTGACCATTGAGAATTTTCTGACGGATCTACATGGATGCACTTTTGATTGTGACATCAGCTACTTGAGTGACCGATCCGATCCCTGAATTAGGCAACTAAATAAACTGGTTGTCCTTTTGAAGACAATGCCAAATAAATGCGTACATCGTTCAGTAAGTCGGAAAAATTAGGTATAATATAAGAAATATTGTGTTAGATAATTTAAATAGATACTGTTGCTGTCATGAGGAACACAGCTTTCCAGTCCTTCTGGAAGCTATGGATTCGTAGATCAAAGATGCCCTTGACATAAAGACCACGTTTATACACCGTAACCTGCATATCCTTAATGCTGTATAACTGCAACAGCTTGGCAGCTCCAAAGCCTGCTCTGGATAAACTCGATGCCTGCCACCGCAAACACCTATGCACCATCACTGGACACCGATCGGCAGAGAGCATAATTTCCAATGATGCACTATACAATACGTGTAATCCATCGCTGCTGTCTGTAAAAGTCGACCAGCAAAGATGGTCCATGTTCGGCCATGTGTTAAGGATGTCAGAAGACACACCAGCACAGAGAGCCTTGAAATTCGCCCTATTCGAAGCCAGCAAGTACAAAGCCAGGAGAGGACGTCATTGCATAAATCTGCTAGGCATGCTATGAGGTGACCTCAAGAAAGCAGGACTCATTACACTCAAGTCGAGAATGGACCTGAGGAAGCTAAAGATTTTGGCCGAGGACAAACCATTGTGGTCAAAAGCAAAAGGAGTGATTGCAGCTGTAGGATGTTTCTACTCTTACAGCCGCAGAATACAGTAATCACACATACTGTCGCTGTGTATGGTACATGTAGCAACAACTTCAATCAAATCAGTTTCAAGCTAACAATTGCTCAACGACATAAAAATTAATTTAACACCTAGACTGTTTTATTTCTGGGGGCGATAGAATTCATTAATGACAGGTAATAACAAGAGATTGAAGGAAATTTCAATTTCCCTTTCTCCGAGATCTAACAATACTCACCATTCTATTACTTCTGACAACAAGCTACAATGTATCCTGATAGCTGGCTCTAAGAATCTAGACTTAGTAAGCTTTATCGGCTCCTGGAACCGGGTACCCGGCTCCCAACAACCGAGTACCCATTTGCCAGTGAGGCTCATATTGTTTGCATAGCTACCAAACAAGAGAATACCTATGGCTTACCTCCGTGGGGCTGGGAGGCAGGGTCCGTAATAGAATGGTGAGTATTGTTAGATCTCGGAGATAGGGAAATTGAAATTTCCTTCATTCTCCTTCGATCAATACTCACCATTCTATTACTTCTGATAACACCAGATTTAGTCAGTAACCTGGTGGGAAGGGGCAAGCCATCAAATGCCTCTTTTACCCCATGGAGAAAGATCTTAGACTTAAAAACTTGACAAATGGAGCCCTAAAAGGACCATCAAGTTTAAGGGACCGAATCACATTCGCATCACCGACCAGCCCCCTTTTTTCTCCTAAGAAAATGGAACTCACGAACATGAATCTCGCCTGAAACACGAATAAGCAAAGAGGGTTAACTGCTCTTAGCATATATTAGCCTGGGAATGAGCATGAATATATAAGATGAATGATCATGATATATAAACATAATACAAAAAACTCTCAATCTTGAATTACCTTATGATTATTGGATTCCAGATGTAGACCCTTCAACCAATCACTTGTTCGACCATCCGTGACACATCTTGGTTGTAATCTCCTCACTTGACCATGTCTGCCCCCAACTTTTGCATTTTCAAATACCAAAAGGGAGAAGAGCAGTGTGGCCGTTTAACTATCATTTCAAAACAGCTAATACGAGTGGTTTGGCGGAGTCTGACACATCCCTCATATAGTATTCCATGAAAGAGGACTCACAGTGCCATTGTGCAACAGCCATGATGTCCTCTAACGGAACACCATTGTAAAGGGCAGTCGAGGCCACCATTCCTCTAACATTGTGTGCCCTTGCGCATTGCACCTGGTGCCCAGTCGCAATCTCGTGGGTAGTTTGAATGCATTCCACCACCCAATGAATCCAGGGATGCGGCGCCACATGGTTTCATATGGCAGATCCACAGATGTCTATCATTCGACCGTAACGAGTTTGTCCGTCTTTTGTACTTAGTCAAAGCACGGACTGGGCACCAGACACTGGCATCACAATCAACCCTAGTTAGTTTCGGGCTGAGGAAGCTGCCAATAGACAAACCGCCTTTAGAGTCAAATGCTTTAGACTAGCCGAATGCAACGGCTCGAAAGGGTGCTTGGCCAGTACATTAAGCACTAAAGATAGACTCCAGGCTGGAATGACTACCGGTTGTCTCGGTCGGAGATTGCTCATTCCCTTCACCATCACATTTAACTGGGCCACCTCTGGACTATCCTGTTGGCTAGACAAGGGATAACTGATGCCAAAGCTGACTTGTACCCAGCAATTGTGAGCCAGTCCTGACTAGAACAGCCCAGAGAGAAAGTCTGCTATTTGCTGAATAGTGGATTGAAAGGTATCAATACCCTTTCCTTCACACCAGTCTGCAAATTTGTTAACCTTGTGGTTATATGACTTGAAGGTTGACCTCCTTCTCACAGCTGCGATGAATTTCGCAGGTTGTCGAGAAAAACCTTCCGACGTGGAACGTTGTTTGATAACATCCACGCAGTCAATTTGAACATTTCGGGATGCTCGTGTAGGAAGCATCCCCTGGCCTGAGAGATTATGTTCGGAATCTCGGATAACCGCACTGGATTTTCCACCAGCAGATCCAGAAGATCTGTAAACCACGACCTGCTGGGCCAAAATGGCGCTATTAGCAGGACCAGGCACGGTTCCTCTCTGATTTTCACCAATATCTTCGGCAGAAGAATGGTGAGCGGGTGTGCGTAAGCATGCATCCCTCTCCAGCTTATCGCCAGAGTGTCTGTATCGACGGCATTTGGATCTGGAATCGGTTAGACATAAATCATGATTTGAGCTTTTTCCTTTGTGGCGAACAGGTCCACTTGTGGTTTGCCCCAATGCTCGAAGATCCTGTAAAGAACTGGAGGGTTGAGAGACCATTCTGTCGGTAGAATCCTCTGTCTGCGAGACAAAGCATCTGCCAGAATGTTCAATCACCCAGGAATGTGAGCTGCTTTCAAAACAACCGAGTAATTCTTGCACCATTGAATCAAGTGCCACACCTTCATACACCGTGTGGGTGACTTGGTCCCGCCTTGGTGATTTATGTATGATACTACTAAAAATACTGTCGAGTTGTCCGACCGTATCAATATCACCTTGCCCCTGACTTTTGGAAGAAACCTTTCCAACACCAGTTCCACTGCCATCATTTCCAACAGATTGATATGCAGCTGGCTCTCCTGGAGAGTCCATGTGCCTGAGACCTGGTGTTCTCCCAGGCAGGCCCCCATCCCCCCAGCGATGCATCCGTGTACACAGACAGCTGGGGGTGGGGTAGGTGCAGCAAAACTCCTACTAGGAGATTCTGACGCTTTTTCCACCATACAAGATGCGACATAATTGGCTCTAAAACTGGCACCAGCTTTGACAGGGGTTCTGTTCTCTGTTTCCACAAAGACATCAGATACAACTGGATAGGTCTTCGCATCAGAGCAGCGTACGGGGTTACCTGCTCCATGGAGACGATCATGCCCAGCATCTGAAGAAACCGCCTCGCCTGAATGTGGCTTTCAATCGAAAACTGTTGAGGATGGCTAACAGACACCACTCTGGGCTCTGACGGGTAAACCCTGTCCTCGAGATTGAATCGCATCCCTAAACAAACGAACTGTTGAGTAGGTATCAACTCGGATTTTTCCTTGTTAACTATCTAGCCTAGATCTGAAAGAATGCCAGAATCAGAGCAGTATCCACCTCTAAATTGGCTGGCGTGTCTGCCTTGATAAGCCGATCATCTCTGTATGTGTGAAGCGCCACATTCTCTCTTCTGAGAAATGCTCTCACCGCAAGGACTATTCTGGTGAAAGCCAGTGGAGCTGTCGACAGGCTGAATGGGAGGACTACAAACTCCCATACTTGATTCTGAAACGCAAATCTCAGAAACCTGTGACAACTCCCATTCATTGGAATGTGGAAATATGCATCTTTCAGATCGATCGATACACACCACATTCCTTTCCTCAATCCTGCCATAACCGACCTCAGAGTTTCCATCTGAAACCGAGGCGTATGGATACCTCCACCACCCCCGTTGTGCTCTTGGGGACAAGGAACATGTTTGAATAGAAGCCTGGAGTGTTCTGGTTTGCTGGTTTTATTGCTCCCTTCAGAAGCAAACCTGACACTTCGTTTTGAATGGCTTCTAACTTGTCTGGCTCCCTTGGTACGGGCAAAGACACATTTTGTGATGGAAAATCCCACCACTCGGCCATGTACCCCTGGGATAACCATCCTAGGACCAGACTGTCTGACGTCACACCTCACCAAGCCTTGACGAAACGCATGAGCCTTCCACCCACTATAGACGCATACTGAGGGTGCCTGGCTCGTGATCCGCTCCCCCCTCTCTTGACGAGAGAAAACCACTTTGGTCTTGGCTTGACCGATCTAACTGGCACCGCTGTTCCTGTCGCACAGGCGCGGTCCAGGCAGATATGAAGGGAGCCTCCGTACCCTCAGGTATGATCCGCTCCCTTCTTTCCGCCCTTTGAGGACTTACTCTTACCCTTCCCCTTCCCCTTCCCGCCTCTCGGGTGATCAGCAGCAACATTGCGCTGGGTAACAGCCTTCACAACCTTCTTGGCCTTCTTCGCCGGAGGTGGCTGAGAAGACGCAATAGAAGCAGAAGCAGCACTAGGCTTGGCTTTCGCCTTGCTTTTATGCTTCTTAGAAGGTTGCCCGGTTAGCGGCTTGGCCACAGCCCCTAGTGCGTGCACCTGACATACTAGCTCTAGCTGTAGATTAACAGCTAACCGATTCTGCGCGATGTTGGCAGTGTCTTCTAAGATGGCCCGCGCTTGGCCACCAAAGATGCTAGGGCCAGTCAGGGGTATTCCAAGCAAACGCTCCCTAACAGCAGTAGCCGGATGCATATGGTCACACGCACCTGCACCCTTGCTAATGCATCCATGGAAAGCACCAAGCTGTTATTTATGCACGATAGCGCCACAGGGTGGCCTGCCCCCCCTCTTCAGCACACACCGACGGAAGAAGGCGATAAGAGTGATTTACAGCACTCATTGCTGCTCTCACCCCCTCATCGCATAAGGCCAGCACTTCCTCATGGTGAACCTGGGATCTGTCCACCAGCGCCGGATCGGGACCAACTGCTCCAGCACTCTGAACCCCAAGTACCCAGCGATCATCACTGACCGATGGTACCACACCATATTTGTCGTATTCTGCCCGTGGAATACGACATCTCGCTCGCACCTCCCTGGAGCTGCTTGCTTCTTATTCTTCTTTTCGTTCGCTGATCATACCGCCAGTCCTGTAAGTGACTATCGACATGATCATAAGCTGCTTGCTATAAATAGCATCTAACAGCTCCATAAACCTTGGATCCAGTCCAATAGACTGGATCCGGGCTACAGGCAAGATCCCTGTCCTAATCGATGCAACCGATGGACGGGGTGCATCCTCTTCGGCCGTGGTCGAAACAACAGATGGGTCCACCCTGGCTAGCCAAACCAGAGCCTCAGACCAGCCTGTCTCCGGAGAGGATACTCCCGTGAACACGTCACCCGTTGACGTACTCACGACCCTACCAACAACGGCCTCCCCGCTAGGAGCCATCGCTGAAATGCCAGAAGTCCGGTAGCACACGGTTCCGCCACCACCAAATGGAAAACACCAGTCCATGGAGTAGGTCTGCACAGAAAACCATGTGGACCAGTAGCGGTTGAAGAACCGTGGAAATACATGGGCGCCAATGGCACCCCATGAATGACCGCTGGACCAGGCAAGATAGATGCATACCACGCCTGGCCAGCCACACCCGTCACATTGTCGGTTGGCGGCAAACCAACCAGCACTGGACCGTTGCCCGGTACCAGAGTGGCCTCAACCATTGGCGGAGCCGCTGTCCTGGTTTGCGCCAAGTCAGACAGATGGAGGGCGGTTCCGTCCAGGAAGGAACCAACCTCCATGCTCTCCGCCAACGGCATCTCAGGCCACAGCAATCTCTCTTCCTCGGCCTCCTCATCTTCAGAATCCGAAGTCGTCACCAGACGAGGAAACACTGGAGGCATCCTGGCAACCGGCTCCCATGCCTGACAGACCGGCCAATGCTACTGGACCACCCACAGGTGGCCGCAGAGAAACAGAACCCATCAGGCCGGAGCCCAACAGGACTGCCAGGGAGACGGTTCCCTCGGTGGCCAGTCCAGAACCCTGTCCAAGAACAGGGTCTGTGCCAAGCACGGGAAGAGACTGCCCTGCAACTTTCGGTAGCAGGGACGACACCAGCGTAGGAAGGACGCTACGCAAGAAGCCTTGCATTAGCAGGTCCAAACCACGCCGGCGGTGCCATCTCTGCAACCTCTGGTCCGAAACGGATGCTCCATGATTTACTTTCGGACCGCCTGACCCTGCATCAGACCCTGCCAAGTCCTTCTGGGAAAGGAACTTGACCATCATATCGGATGACCACACTGCACAACCTATTATCAAGATTACATTTGGCACACTTAAAGCAGACATGACCCGTGAACAAGACCATAACAAACTTGTGGCACTCATCACATGATGGCGGGGCTGGCTTGGCCTATAAATAAGCACAAACCTACAATAAGCAAGCGGAACGAAACAGAAACAGAAGGCAGACAAATAATTTTCAAATATATTGACCATAAATTAATTGTTACCCTCCAGCACCCCACCCCACAACGTTACAGCAAAGATCGCATTGACTATGATGACAAGAATGAAGCGGACATGATACACCCATACACTGATCCTGACGGATGTATAAACGGAACCAGGAACCATATCGCATAGCATTCAGGGTATATTTACTAATCAATATAAATTATACTCCTAACGAAGGCCAAAACGATATGTGAAGAAACAACAAAATGAAACAAACTGCTGTAAAACATGGTAAAACCACAGACCACAGATCATAATCAAGAATTTTGAAACCACCGATCATTGCAAACAGATCATGATAACATAAAGCATGCAGCACCCAGAATCAGATGCGCGAATTAATGAAACATTTTCTTCACATAAAAATCTGAGATAACTCGGGTGTGACATCACCTGCTCGGATAATATGGAGAACGACGTCAGCCGATTTTCGTGTTCAAAAACTGTAAGCCAACACCTTATTTCATATCTGCCGATCGCCTGGGGTGAAGGAAGCCGACCAATCTGGCATATTTCATTGTTAACATACGTCCCAGATTCGGGGTCAGAAATTGGAACATGCGACACAGACGAAATTTTATAGACCTAAGTCATTTACAACTAAGGAATAACATGGAAATATACAACCTGGATTTCAACAGCTCCTTCCATGGTAATCCAATAATCCTTTGAGAGCAAACAACTAAGCTATCACAACACAGAAAATGACTTAGAAACTTTAAGAAAAGGCTAAGACACTCCAATTGTGAAAAAGCATGTAGCTCTTGTTGCTATGCAAACAAGAATGAGCCTCACTAGCAGATGGGTACCCATTTGTTGGGAGCTGGGTACCCGGTTCCAGGAGCCGGTAAAGCTTACTAAGTCTAGATTCTTAGAGCCAGCTATCGGGATAGCTTGTTATCAGAAGTAATAGAATGGTGAGTATTGATCGAAGGAGAAATCAGAGATCGCAGCCCCTCAACCCCTGTCACATTGTTAAGCGTCCAATTGCTGAGTTTTTACAGATGACATTTTCCATGGGTAATATCTCTCGACCTGCTAAATATTTTGAAAACAATTTCACTGAAAGGTGTTAGCGGCTAAGCCACCAACAACTTTCAGTCAAATTGTTTTCAAAACATTCAGAAAGTCAGGAGGTAATAATGCAGTACTAAACGTGTTAAATTCGGGGTAAAGATCAAAGGTAGTTACATGTAATTAATGACAACGGACAATAGGCTTTATCTAGAGATAAATAACAAGACAAGTACATGTATATACATCAGGTCATCATTGCACACATTTACACCGCCATCAATCAAAACGAAAAGTTAAATTTTTAAAGTGATGCAAATTGTAGCTGATAAAACAACCTGATGAGCATGTACATGTAGCTAAGAAAAGCTGAACTGCTCGCTCAAATAACAACAGCTTTCAACAGGATTGTTTTAAAAATAAATAACAACAACGTCGATATGGTTGGGGGGGGGGGGTTGGGGAGAGTCGTGAAGAGTGACCTTAATTAGCGGGAAAATTTCTGGTATACAAGTAGAAACATGGCAAAGTGTGTGTACATGTGTAAGATATAATATTTCAAGTAACTGTCCGACTGCTGCAAGCTACCAGACAATAAGTTCAACGGGAAATAAAATTGGGCCTGCTGAATATTTTGAAAACAATTTGACTGAAAGTTGTTGGTGGCTTAGTCACCAACATCTTTCAGTCAAATTATTTTCAAAATATTAAGCACATCAAGAGTTAAACTCCATGAAAAATGTAGTCTGCAGAAATTCAGCAGACACACAGTTAATCTGTTAATCAGATATACCGTAGTTATTAGTAAATTATATGTAATCATTTCACTATCACAGACCCGATACAAGAATTTATTTATGATGCAAGAAATATGCTGCCTAATACTTTAAAACTAAAATGACTAATCAGGACGTCTGTTAAATTAGTTTGAAATAATCAAATGTTCACATACATCCTGTTGCATTAACCTGTTATTGTCCTAATGGTGATATTTTATCATGAAAATTAACATACATGTAAGTGTTTAGCGAATGTCCATTTGCAGGACAAGGGAAGACTATTTTAGAAGACTTACGACTTGAACAACTGACCAGTGGTAGGCATTCTCATGTCAAATTTTTTTTAATAATCTGTTCGCCTACAGAACTGATGAACTTTCATTAAAACTACGGTACAGCAGAAGCCGATTGTAATGGCGAGTTAGTGAAAACGGACATGCATTTGTCCCACTACTGTATATTACCAAAGATTAGCTAGGTTTGACTATCTTGACATGGCATGACAGTTACGGTTAAGATAACTCCAGATCAAGCCTCATCATGTTTCATCTGATAACAAGAAAGGCATGCTGCCATATATAGATAACAATTAGGTCGGATCATCATCCACACTCGAGACTAGGACTAATTGATGCTTAGGGTCAAAATAATCGCACATCATGTCCTAAAACGTTATATCTCACATGACCACAGACCTGCCACCATGTTGAAGATTACATTTTATCTGACAATATCTGATATTAAATCTACAGTACAGTGTTTGCTTAAGGTCACTGTGTCTTCAAAGGCTCTCAATAAGAGAAGGGTGTGGCTGTATATGTGCAGGGGTGTAGTGCTGCAAGTCTCCATATTTCCCCAAAAATATGACAGGATATTTTACCCCAGACCCCACCCCAATTTCTCTCCCTTAAATTTGTCACGATGACCCTAGCTGTGTGTGTGCGTGTGCATGTTTGTGAGGCGTGTGTGTGTGTGCGTGCGTGCATGTGTGTGTGTATGTGTGTGCGTGCGTGCGTGCGTGCGTACACATGCATGCACATGTTATTGGTAGAAACCTTTCGCTCTGAATTCTTATGTGTGCTAACTACCTGAATTATAAACTTCCATAACATAAATACAGCATTCATAGAATGTCTGCCGAATTAGCTACATGTAGACTGCTCTCACGCCTTGTGCCCTATGACCAATCATATGACGTGTCATAATCAACTATGTGACGTGTACATGTAGCATTACGTCATAATCAATGACGTCATGAATAACGTAGATAAGTTTGTCACGAATGCTTAATTGATGACAGAATAAGCGTTGTTGTATGAATTGTATGTCTTTACTAGTTGTTAAACATGCTGTTGATTATTTTGAAACTAATTTGATGGGGCACTGTTGCCATAGGCAGCAACAGCAACCAGACAAATTAGTTTCAAAATATTCAGTCTGGAAATCCTGTGGCACTGCAATGTCCTTCGTTGTCTTAAAATTTGAGCCAAATTGGATCAGTATTTTTTTACACACATGTGTGGATGGACTGATGGATGGGACGCACACACACACACACACACACACACACATGCACATACACACACACGCACATACACACACCCAAACCCATACACACTCACTCACTCATCCACGCACACACTCACTCACTCACACGATCGCAATACCATCCTCCCCTTCATAATGGGATGGGGATAATAATATCTTAACCCTTTAACACTTGAATTTGTTCAAGCAAACTTCAATTTTCTCATAGAAAATGTCCATTGGCAGACCAAGAGGGCAATTTTTGAAAGTTTACCACTGGAATGACTGGCTCGGTTATTGAGCCAATCATTCTAGTGGTAAAAACTCATCCACGCACACACTCACTCACTCACACGATCGCAATACCATCCTCCCCTTCATAATGGGATGGGGATAATAATATCTTAACCCTTTAACACTTGAATTTGTTCAAGCAAACTAAACGAAATCTAGGATTTCTTTTTTCACGAGAGAGTTGATACTTACCTCCCTAATACTTTTGATATTGCTAAATATCGGCTTTCACTCAATAAAACACTCAGATTAAAAACAGTTAGGTGCCCCTACTGGGCAGGGAGTCAGAGGTAGTCCGGCGGATGCTCGCCCCACCACCGCGCATGCGCCAACTACTACTTCCTCTGGCTCATTTATTGGCTAACACATGCAACTACCAAGAGCCTGAAGACCGAGCCTCTGTGGGGCGGAGAGGCCGGGTCAGTATCTAGGGAGGTAAGTATCAACTCTCTCGTGAAAAAAGAAATCCTAGATTTCGTTTATTTCACATCAAGAGTATACTTACCTCCCTAATACTTTTGATATTGCCAGAATTCGAAAGTGAATCTGGCGGGAGGGAGGCGAGGTCAAAAGACCAGCTCTTCCCTATACGCTTTCAAGCGTTTAAGGCACTTATGACGTCTGAAACTGTGTGAAAACACAGTCAGGATTTGATAAACCATCGGATAACACAACCGATGTTTGAGAGATGACCGATTTGTCATATGCGCTCCCCCCCCCCCCCCCCTTGGGAGGAAGATTAAATGACCTCAATGTCCTACACGCTCTCTTCGTACTAGTGCCAAGTACTATAGGACAACGACGAAAAGGCTCCATTTTCGTATACTCTCTCTAAAGAACCACAACCCACATAAACCATCACCATATTAATAACACTGGGTAACGTGACAATACAAACAATGAACAACACATGAACAAGACTGACCTTGTTGTACTAGGAAGCTGTCATCATGAATCCAGTAGAGAAGGATGATACAGTCCCGACAAGTGGTTGTCACCGTCGCTGAATGGCGAAGTATATAAGCAATGCGGAAGCACTCTTCACAAACATAAAGCGGTTATTGTTTCAATATCGACAAGGCGAGAGGGTTAGAGGTGTCACGGAGGTAATGGTCTGTAAAACTTGACTCACAGTGCCACTGAGCCACTGACATAATATCATCCACAGGGACCCCACTAAACAGGGCAGTGGATACCACGACACCGCGGACACTGTGAGCCTTGGCCACGTCAACCTGTCGCCCGGTGGCGGATTTGTGACAAAATTGAATACATTCCACAATCCACCTAGAAATGGTGTCCTTAGACGCCCTACCATGGGGTTCAATATATGACAACCATAACGCTGACTGGTCGGTACGCCACTCCGAAGTACGCTGTTTGTACCGGAGCAGCGCCCGTACGGGGCACCATACTTTAGAATTAGGATCATATCTAGTTAAAGATGGCAAAAAAATAGGCTGACCTGGATATTTCAATGACTGATTTTTAGACAAGAAATTAATCCTAGGTAGAAGCTTAAGGCCTTCCCCTGTAACCACAAACCGGTCAACCTCGGCTGATAAGGCGTGAATTTCACTCCTACGCCTTGCCGAGGCCGCAGCAATTAAAAATACAGTTTTAAGAGTTAACATTTTCATAGAAATGGAACTAAGTGGTTCAAAAGGCTTATCACCTAGTACCTGGAGCACCAGTGATAAACTCCAAGACGGAATCAGTGGAGGATTCCTTGGTCTTAGATTGCCCATGCCTTTAATTAATACATTTAATGTACTTACTTCATCACTCCCCCTATTAGCCAAGCAAGGAATAACAGTCATTAAAGCTGACTTATAACCAGCAATAGAGTTAGGCTTGAGGCTATAGGCATCATATAGGTGACAGAGGAAATCAGCCACTACCTGAATAGATGATTCCATTGGATCAATACATCTTTTTGAGCACCATTCTGCAAATCTGTTGATTTTATAATTATATGCTCTGGAGGTTGACCCCCTCCTGGCTTTGGCCATAAACATGGCCGCTTGCTCAGAAAAGCCCTCCTTAATTCTAGATTCCTTGACAACATCCACGCAGTCAATCGGAACATTGACGGATTGTCGTGAAGGGCCTTGCCCTGGAAGATAAGGTTGTCCATCAGAGGCAGCGGAACCGGATTGCAGACCAGAAGGTCCAGCAGATCCGTATACCACGATCGGCTTGGCCAATCCGGGGCGATCAGAAGCACTTGGCACTCCTGCTGCCTGATTTTCTGAAGCACCTTCGGAATCAGGATTGCTGGGGGGAATGCGTATGCATACATTCCCTCCCAGCTGATAGCTAACGCATCTGTTGCGAAAGCGCTTGGGTCTGGAATCGGAGAGACGTACGTCGTCATCTTCGCATTCTTCTTCATCGCGAACAAATCTATGTTGGGTTTCCCCCAATGGTCGAACAGACGATCCGCCACACATTGATTTAGTTGCCATTCCGTGGGTAAAACACTCATCCTTCGGCTCAATGAGTCTGCTAGCAGATTTAACCTCCCCGGAATATGAACTGCTTTCAAGGTGATCCCATGATCCAGGCACCAACAAAGCAGTTTCCATGTCATCATACAGAGACTGGGCGACTTCGTTCCGCCCTGGCGGTTTATGTAAGTCACTACTGTTGAGTTGTCTGAACGAATTAGAACAATCTTGCCCTGAACTTTCTGTAAGAAATGTTCCAGGCCCAGGACTACTGCTCTTAGCTCTAGTAGATTGATATGTTCCTTGGACTGATCCAGATCCCAAAGCCCTGATACTGTGGACTCTTCCAGACAAGCTCCCCACCCCTCCATCGATGCATCTGTATACACAGTCACCTGAGGGTGGGGAGGGGTTAGCAAAACCCCCGGCAAGAGATTCTCTGTATTCAACCACCATTGCAGGTGGTGAATCAGAGGCGCCAATACTGACACGTTCGAGTCCAGCGAACCTGAACTCTGGGTCCGCTGTGTCATGAGAAACAACTGGATCGGGCGCCTGCGCAAGGCGGCCTGCGGAATGACTGGTTCCAAAGAAACCATCAAGCCCAGCATTCTCAAGTAAACCCGTGCCAGGACATGACGACTGTCGCACACCGACTGTATTACCGAGATGAGTATTTGAACCCTCTCCTGAGTGGGGTACACATACCCCGTCTCCAGATCGAAGAACATGCCCAGGTAAACAAACTTCTGGGATGGAGTTAGCTCTGATTTCGGGAAATTGATCATCCAGCCCAAGTCCGAGAGAGTTTTCAAAACAATCTCCAGATTGGCTGACAATGATTCCCGGGTGTGTGCTTTCAACAGCCAGTCGTCTATGTACGTGTGGACTGCTATGCTTCTCCTGCGGAGGTATGCAGTGATCGCGAGAACCACACGGGTGAAGACCCGAGGAGCCGTGGAAATCCCGAAGGGTAACACCCTGAATTCCCACCGCCGGCCCTGAAATGCAAATCTCAGGAAGCGACGGAAACTCCTCTCTATGGGAATGTGGAAATAAGCATCCTTCAAATCTATTGACGCTGTCCACATTCCTCGCTCTAACCCCGCCAACACCGAGCGCACAGTCTCCATCTTGAAACTGGGCGTCTCTATGAACTTGTTCAATGGCTTGAGGTTGAGAATCGGCCTCCACCCTCCGGTGTTTTTTGGTACTAAGAACAGGGTTGAATAAAAGCCCGGGCACCTTAGTGCCGGCTGAATGGCTCCTTTTTGTATGAGGGAATTTATTTCCTCCTCTATACACAACCTCTGATCCGGATCCCGTGGAATAGGAGTCCAGATCGGCGCGAGAGACAGTCGCGATGGCGGGCCTGTCAGCCAGTCGGGACGATACCCGACTGAAAGCCATCGCAAGACTAAACGGTCCTGAGTCAACCGTTTCCACTCTGGCAAGTGGCCGGCCAAACGGCCGCCCACCGGTCCACCTAGGGATAGAGGTGGACATAAGGAGTGCCAGAGTGGCACTGTTCTCTCGGCGTGAAACACCGGAGTGGTTCCCACCGCGGTAACCGGGCCATCAGGCCCGATTACCGCGACCAGATCCCCGCGCGCCCCGCCCAGCGCCGCGCGCACCACGGTGCGCGGGCGGCTGTCTGGCTGGGTGCGGCTGAGGAGCCTGCGCCCCCCTCACTGCTGGCCGAATCGCCCGTGGCCTAGGCCTACGTTGCGACGGTGGCTGGCCTCTGACCTGGCCAGCACCACCTCGAGCCTGCAGAGGACGAAACGCAGGGGGTGCCGCGCGAACACGCTCCCGCCGGAGCACCTCAAATTGCTCACGCAGCGCCCTCTGGTTGTTAACCAGAGTGACCGTCTCCTGGAGGTGCCTGCATCCCTCACCTCCAAAGAGACCAGGACCTGTCATAGGCGTCCGCAGCAGCCTATTATCCAGGTCCTGGGACGGGCACAGATTGTCAAGTGCAAACGTGCGCCGCGCCCGGACACTTCTGGTCACCGCCCGCGTCAAACAGTCCAAAGCCAGGTTGATACCATCCTGAATGGCTCTCTGAACTGTTACCGGGCTTGGCTGGCGTGATGCGGAGGCCGCTACCACCCCCTGTAGCAGCTGGGAGACGTGGGACAGAGCGGCAATCGACGCTCTCCCACTCTCCTCCGCATCACGCAGCACGGCATTCGCCGAACGCAACGCGTTCGAGCACAAGACTCCCGTGTCAGAACGGGAGCCCGGCCGCGCATCTTCGCCTAAAGCCGCGCGATCATCAACGCTTGGCTTCGGCACCACACCGTACCGCTGGTAATCCAGGGGCACGATGCGGCACCGCTTCGCCACCTCGCGAGGGGCCTTCGCGAGACGTCCATTAACCTTAATGGACGCCTCCGCCGCTTCGAACATGTCCACGACATGTTCAGCCAGCGGCAGAGATGGCATAGCGGTAGCCGCCGGCCTACCAGCTAACCACGGCCTATGGTCACGCTGGCTAGCCGGCAGCTCCACGGGTAGATCGGGCCGAACACTTACCAGCCACTGGCAAGCGTCCGACCAATCCTCCTCCGTGGCTAACTGCGAGCGCTCTACTAGACGAGGGCCTTCGTCTTCCTCCAGAGCACTCGCAGTTGACGTCGACGGCGGGTAAGCTGGTACCCCTGGCAAGCCTGGAAAAGCATGCGGGCCCGAGAGAGCAGGCATGCTAAACTCCGCGGCTTGACCAGGAGCAGGCGCCGTGGCAGAGCGTGGGGTAAACACCGCTCTACCACGGGCCTGACCAGCACCAGCGATACCATCGGCAAGCCGAGGTATGCGGTATCCGTGGTCAACAGCACCGCCCGGGGACACCTTCTGGACCGTGAAATCTACTCCTGCGAGAGTAGAACCACGGAACACGTCGCCTGCATTCCCCGCGAGGGGTGCACAGACGTCGTATTCCATGGCCACGTCCTCAGAAGGCGACCCTAGCAGGAGATCCTCTTCCTCCTGGCCAGAAAGATTAGACTCCGGGTCAGCAAAGAGAGCTAACCCGGACTGGCCAGGGAAGGTGCCATAGGAGGCTTTGACACCTTCGGCGCGCGGATACCCGGGGTCTGATGAGCAGACCGCGGGTCCCAGCAACAACCGTTGTCCACGGCCCCTCGGCGCGGCGCCATGCCTGCTGCCAGGGTCGTGGACTGCCCCCAACAAAGGGGCCACCTCTGAATCCACAAACGGACCGGACCTAAAGAGACCGGATTCAGAGGCGGGGATCACCCGCTCGCAAGCAGATGCCGAGGACAACAAAGGAGCTGGCCCAGGGAGCATGCCGCGAAGCAACTCTGGGACCAAATCCTTTATTGTCCTCTGCATCTCTTGTAACATTTCGGACCTGAAGGCCTCCATATCCACCGCGGATGAGGCCTTCCTCTTACCCTTCTTACAACCCTCCTTCTTCTTCTTCCTCTCTTCCTCCATCACCTTCTCCCTTGCCTGCAAAGATAAAAACTCAGACATTAGGTCTCCCCCCCCACTGCTTACATACGTCGCACTTCAGCAACGGTCCACAGGGACTGCAGCTGAAGCACAAGTGCGGAACGAAACGGTTTTTCAAAAACCTCCCGCAGGACGGGCAACCAGGTCTCTGAAACAGGACAAAGGACAGGGACAATGAGCAAGATAGTTAAGGTTAGCGAACTCAAAACCAACTAAAAAAGAGAGGGACAGGATCCTCAAGATCGCAAATCAAGAAGAACCAGCCTTGGACAAAACGTTAAATGTTAATAAAGGCCAAGGCCGATTATGACGTCATCACTCCTGTGACCAAATTAATCGATCCGCAACAAGCACCAAGTGCAAGAACGAATTGTATAAGTAACCGGAACATTCCCGTTGAATAGGCATATCGAGTACACAACAATCAGATATACAGAGATAACTCCTTCCAATTCTAGCATTGGCAAAAAGGGAAATTATCTCCCCTTTTGTTTATCAATAATTAGATACCTGACACTTGTACAGACAAACCATCCAACGCGATGTACCGGAGAACTCCACCATAGTACGCCTCTACATTCTCTCCACCGAAGGGAAAGGAATTGGATCAAGAGGGCAAAGTGAGAAGACCTTTATAACAGGCCTCCAACTCACTGAACATATTCTTTTGGTTAGATAACCTAACAGTATTAGTAGGAAATGGAACCGTGGTGGAGAGAAAACATATCCTCTTGTGCCGAGAAGTCCATCAAAGCTTCTACGTGATACCTGTGGACAAAACACAAAGAGAAATGAGACTTATGAAGCACCATGTTGTAAAAAACCAACACAAACAGGCGCTAATCACGGTAAGCGCGAGTCCCGGAAATACATTAAACCGGGACAAAACACGCTAGCATATCAAAGAAGTCACCTGATAAAGAGATCCCGCTCCTTCTAAAGGTGAATCCTCCCTTTCCGACATGCTTCCCACGTACAAGAATCGTCAAATTTGAGTAAAACACAAGGTAACGCGCAGAAAAGTATAGACAACACAAAACCGCATGTAACCCTTTGCCAATAAATGAGCAAAGAGGAAGTAGTAGTCGGCGCATGCGCGGTGGTGGGGCGAGCATCCGCCGGACTACCTCTGACTCCCTGCCCAGTAGGGGCACCTAACTGTTTTTAATCTGAGTGTTTTATTGAGTGAAAGCCGATATTTAGCAATATCAAAAGTATTAGGGAGGTAAGTATACTCTTGATGTGAAATTCAATTTTCTCATAGAAAATGTCCATTGGCAGACCAAGAGGGCAATTTTTGAAAGTTTACCACTGGAATGACTGGCTCGGTTATTGAGCCAGTCATTCTAGTGGTAAATTTTTTTTAATAGTCTTCTCTTGGTCTGCAAATGGACAATTCTCAAGAGGACTGCTGAAGCCGATTTTTGGCTGATATGAGTGTTAAAGGGTTAAACATATGTACATATTTGGAGTGCCAAACCGACCCAGACGTATATATACCGGTCTGGCGTTTTGTTAGCTTACTAAAATACTTACCACTCAATTCACTGTTTGCTATAAGTCACCTGACTTAGATATCTCAGAAAATTTTAACCTATTCATTCCCATGGTGTGGGTTCCCTTGTAACAAGGTTAGCAGAGATACATCCCTCCATTGGGTAGTTTTGATAGTATCTCTTTAACTCTAAAGCAGTCATTTCTCTAGGGAACCAGTTCCTCTATTCCTATAGAGAACATATAAACGAGTCTGTGAGCATGCGCACTTGTGCTGCTATGCATGCGACCGAGTCCAAGCCGTCATTAATTAATTCCACAAATTTTTAATAATGATTTGCAATTTAACGACGCGGGGTGGCCGAGATGGGCCACAGTGAATTGAGTGGTAAGTATTTTAGTAAGCTAACAAAACGCCAGACCAGTATATATACGTCTGGGTTGTTTTGTAACACAACAAAAATACTAAGCCACTCAGTTCACTGTTTGCTAAAACATAGAATTGGTCAGAGCCCAAATACTAGGTGGGTTGGTAAATTGCAAATCAGGAATGAAAGGTTAATTACCAAAAATACTAAAACCAACTAAATCGCTGAAGTGCTGAAAGAGCACGAACAAACAAATGTTCTAAATAAAATACAATAATATAATGATAATTAGAAAATCTCAGCAAAGAGAATTTAAAAACAGATGTGAGATGGTGAAGAAGACGGCTGACTAAAGAATCTAGGCAATTGAGCCTAGGTTTGAGTGGCGAAACGAGAAATGTCAGATTGTGAATTGAATCTGATCTTTCAGATAAAAATAATGTAGAATCTGACATTTATACTGCAACTTACATAATGTCGTCCACTGATAGATCTGTATAGAATGCGAAGGAGAAGGCCATACCATGAACATTGTGTGCCTTAACACAAACTGAGTGTCTCCTGGAGATACATTCTAGTGTCAATTAATGGTGTCTGTAATCCAGTTGATGAGATGTGTGCTTACTAAATAAATTTGCATAAGTAACCTGAACAGTGTTTCAAAAAGATCTTTTAAATTGGGTATAGTTTTTGGAAATGATTGAAAACAATTAATTAGGTTTTATATATATAAGATCTATTCAAGGGCAAAGAATGAGGGCAGATCTCCTACCACCTAGAAAAGATCATTCACAAAAAGAATATGAATATCAAAATGCCATCTAACAAACGCGGCCGCTAGTACAAAAAGAATGATTTCAGAGTTATACAATTAAACAGATGGACCCAAGAATGAATTAATAGAGGAATTTATTATAGGTATTTGCCTTTGTGATATACCCTAAAAATACCGGTACCATGGATAAATGATGTAAATACTTAATAACTCTCAAATCGGATTCTAGAAAACAAAGAAGGATAGATGCTAGTGAAAACGATAACACCACCCCAGCATACAGAGATTTAAATCATCAAAAAATATCCCATGAATCTATGACTTGATGATGGGATGCAGAATCGGGCGAGATAATGTGTTGTTCTAACAACCATTTGAAAACCTTAAATATACTCTGGTAAATTCTCCTGTAACAGATAGTTTTAATTGATTAAGAATACTAAAGTTCAGACAAAAAAATCAATTTCTGAAAAACAGGTCTCTTGGAAAATACCATGTATACATATTGAAGATTTGTGGAATGATGAACTGAAAGCTGCTGTTAAAGGAGATAGAAAATCAGCAAAATTGGTAACACGCTTTGGATTTCCACAAAGAGGACTACGAGATCCACTGAATAACTCTCATTGGGCCAAGCAGGAGTGATTAAAGGGATAATACATTCTGCTGACAAAAGTTCTTAAAGACAATTGTACTAGAAACCGCTGATAAAAGTTCTTAAATACAATTGGCACTAGAAAGTAAAATTGAAGATATTTAAACAAAGTGTGAAGTCTATGACTGGGCCAGAGCATCTACCGCCAGAGCCTAGCCTGGAGGAAGAATATGAACATTGGATCTGGACACTATACTGAGTAGAAACTTAATGGGATGTAATAAATGAGCTACAAGGAAAAACATTCTACCTGGAATGTGAGCTGCTGAAAGTTTTCCTGACATCTCCACCGCAGGAGGAAGACCAAGACTCCAGACAAAATATGATAACCTCAACTGCCCTGCTTGTTGATGAAAGTCACTACTATAGAAATGACTGCATGAGCAGATAGGTGGCTTGTGAAAGAGACAATATCTCTTCATTCTCCAATATTCCAGAGTATTTAAGAGGAATACTAGAGTATTAGTTCCTGTTCTAGTTCCTGAAAAAGAAGAGAGTACATGTAGTAAGACTACTTTATCTGATTCCATAGACACAAGAACGAGAGGAAATTCTATAGCGATCCCCTCCCCCAAACACGTAAGAACAAGACATCAAACTGGACCTGCAGATGGATAAACTGTTGAATTGGTACCGATGACACCCAGCGAATGAAAATACAGTGTATGCGGTCGTGGTGAGGGACAAAATTCTGAATTACCAGACTTGACCTTCGTATACAAAACTGACTCCCTTCGGCCCAAATTTTAACACAATTAAGGAACCTTCCAAGCCAGAGGAATCCCAGACTGGCCATGATGTAATTAAAAGAACCCAGATCCAGTTAGGATCAATTCTGTATGTATGGAAATATCAAAAAACACTGTCCCTTATCCTTGATGAGACTAGTGATGTCTGGCCAAAATGACTCCATGTCCATATTATTCCTTTCATCGATGAACTCCATTTCTGAGACAACATATCAGGAAAAGAGTTGAATATTATAAAACGATTGACTAAGTAATTTTTGTCTCAAACAGAATCAAAGCAGCCATGGGTTCCAGACAAAATAATTCCAAAATATACAACAGAATTAGTATCATAAGGACATGAAGTGTAACTTTTTTGGAAGTTGTCAGAAAAGGATAAATATATGAGTTGAAGATAAGAGCCGAGACCATATAAAAGATGATCTGTCAGCACCTCATAATCCTTAAAGTCTTGGATTCTGCCATTCCTCCACTGTATCCTACTTGAAAAGAGCAGAAAATTATTGATCAGGAACAGAAGCAGGACTAATGTCAAAGGAGACCAACATGGTTTGATAGAAAAAAGGGGATTCAATGACTACATTGATTGTACCTTATATGTAGGAAATCTGCTACCTAAGACATGCATGAGGCTAGCTATACCCATCCCCACCCCTGATAGAGTAGAGATTATATAGAAGCACTTAAGCATGACAGCTAGGACCAGAATAAACCTGCAGAATCTTATATTACAAATCTAATTTTAAAACAAAGCTAGTATGATATGAGCCCAATTGTTAATATCTTTATCAGATGATTAAACAGGAAAGAAGTCCATCAAACCTGTGACCAGATCAATGATGGATAAGGACAAAGGACTGAAACTACACAGAAGGGCAATAATCCAATCATCTTGGTTAGGCCCCCTTGAGGAATTTATTTAATAATGCCTGGGAAAGTTAGAATTTAGAAGAATAAAAACAGGCTTGAATAGATAAGGCTGAGAAGACAGCTCCATATGAAAATAGTAGAAATAGACATATCCCTAGACAAATAAAAAGATCAAAATTTCTACTGAACTCGAGAAAGGAGAGTGTAAATCTTGATAAGACAAAAAAGATTTTGTTATTGTGACAAGCTTACATTCACCCATAGATATGCTTCATCATGGCGAGGGATCCTACTGATAGAAAAGAAAGACTGAAAAACTATGTTAAAAATAAATCAGGCCAGATATGATACTAAAAGATAGCAAACCACTATTCACAATTAAAATAATAAAGCCTGACGCACTTATTTGCAGATTGATATTAGGAGAATCGAAAGATGATTGACTCCAATTTTTTGGGAGAACAGGTCGAAAGATGGAGGCTGATAGGAACAGAGTAATACATGAGAAGATTCAGGAGCAAAACGAAATCTATTGAAATCAAAACGACAAAAGCACTGCTAGGATCATAAGAAAAAATTAAATCATTCCTAGAAGATAAATGCGAAGAGTTGGGTGTACACAAGGTTTCGAAGGATGAGGATAATTGGATGGTTCAGCCATTGCACTAAGAGCAACTAATAAAGAATTAAAAATTAAAAATAAGAGCCCCTGAAATAGGGCATTTAAATTGTCAAGTGATTTAGAAATAAACAATACCAGCAAAACAACAGAAGTGAATTGATTTGGCATACCTAAACCAGAAGTTTAATTATAATCAGTTGCTATACCATAAAAATTGAGAGTTATAATCTAGGTTATAATACTGAGCACAGGACAATTAGGCCTTATGGTCATCTCTTCTTCATTTATCTCCATGCCTGTGCCGTCACTTCTGGTCATGGGTTGCGTGTACGGTGTAGTCATGCATTGCCTCTTGACTATGCCAAAGCCTACCTAAACCATTTTCGAATGTTTTAAGAGATGGTGTGGAAACAACATGTTCAGACAAAACATTTCACAGTTTTCACACCCCTTAGAGAGAAAATTTTTCTAACTAGGTCAGTTCTCCCCCTCTTCTGGTAGACTTTCAGATGATTTCCACGAGTAATAGTCCATTTGCAAGCAGAATGTTATATTTGACTATAACAATTAATCGATTGAGAGCCGATAGAATGATCCATCATAGCCTGGGTACGTGCTCTATATATCCAATTTCACCCAAGTTAAGTACCCGCAGAAAGAATTTCCAAAATGATGAGAGATTAGATTATACATTAAGTAGGGAAAACCCCATCTTAGGGCTAATAAAAGTGGCTGATAGTCAAGAACTTTCCTGATCCAAAGGCTATGCTTGCTACTAAAACACTGAGATCAACACACATCTCTGATATAGTAAAACTTGGTCATCAAAGTTTGTAGCGTTTACTATCAAAATATTAACCATTTAACTCTCGAAGTCATTAGTCATAAGTTGCAACTGAAATAAGTTGAATCTGAATGAGTACCAGCAAATATGGGAGTGGCTTATTTACTTATAAATCCATAAATAGGTCGCACATTTATGCTCAATTTACACGTTCTAAAAAATTTGCGCGCACTATATACAAGGATAAAACTTATTTTCCTCTGAATTTTTAAACATCTTAACGTCTGTAGATACCACGAAAAAAAACCTGCACCAATCTTGTCACCTCGCGCCTATGCTTAATGTGTACCTCAAAACATCATTCGCAGAAGTGAAATTATTAAAGTGAACTGCCTAAATATTGCGTATCCTTTAATAAAGATTGTTTTTTCCATCAAAATTAATCCTAACTTGACATAAATGTCGTCTTTATAATATATAAATCAGAATCACGTGATAATCACATGATATATAAATCACGTAATATTATCTGACCAGATCCGGTTAAAGCAAATTTTAATGAAGTATCTTAAGCGAGTACTCGGATATAGTTATCCTGGAATCGGAAATTCGGCAATGAGATCTATGCTTCTCGTCAGCGCCTCCAAACGGAGATTTACTTTGCCACTGGCTGGCTCGCTAACATTAGACACGGGCTACCCAGTTTAATTATCGGGCGTTCATACAACTTTTCTAGAACATCGCCTTACGTTTTAGATCATTTTATGTTGGTCACTCACATTACAATATAACCAGTAATGTATATGATAAATTTTATCGCTAGATTTAGAAATCAAGTGAACGCAAGTTTCTCGCTAGATTTACAAATCAAGTGAACCTGATTATGATAATCTGACACAGGCTTAATAGCCTATCTAACAAAAGAGGGTTATGTGATTACGAGGATTCAAATCAGTATCGTAATTTTGAACATCCGGGCATTCCGAGATCGTCCGACATTTGCCAATTTACGACACACTAAAGAGGATATCCCATAGCAACACAATGTTTACATTTTTCATGAAACTAAGGGCATAAAAAAAAATTGTGTCGAATAACCACACCCAGCATTTGAAAACATAAAATCCTTTTTTTTAAATTTTTATAAGATATTAAATAAAAGGTAAAAAGGTTTCATGGCCCATTGCTAGTAATGTTAAATTAGCCTGCAAAAGCGGCGCCAATTTAAACCGAAGACCGAATTGCGAATTAATATGGTCTTGTCTTTATTGTAATACGACTGACATGACTGATCATCATGAAGTCATTGCGAGTTTCATGTTAGTTGGTTAGTAACGGTCCTTAGAAGGACCACTCGCTTTTCTTCAGGGGATGATCGTGGTGTATCCTTGTGGTGTTCATCCGGTCCACCACGCCTGTTTGCACCACTGTCACATTCTTAATAGATCCGATAACTTCCCAACCAGTATATTACATAGTTATGTAGGATACCTTATGTAGGATTCGATCCAAACCGGTATGTAGTATACCTTATGTAGGAAAGAATGACGCTCGGAAATACGTAACTAGTCAAAACTCTTAATTGATCCACTAACTTCCCAACCGGTATGTTACATATGTTATGTAGGATACCTTTCGTAGGAGATGTTCCAAACCGGTATATAGTATACCTTTCGTAGGAACGAGCCTCGTGGCTAAAATAGGATCAGAGTTATTGACTTCACCTAGCTTGTAATGTGAAGCTGGCGCCATTTTCTTTCAACTTGGTCACAACAAACTTTCTGTTCATATTCACGTAAATTATAAACATTTTACATAAGTACTATGACTTATTCAACAAAGACTGCTTGTTCTGTGGTATTCATGAAAAATCAAATGTGGATGTAGCTCCACAAGATTATGGAATGAATAGGATTTGTTGAGATAAAAGTTAGGTGTTTCCTGTAATACAGAAAATTAATTAATGAAGGCTTGGACTCGGTCGCATGCATAGCAGCATAAGTGCGCATGCTCACAGACTCGTTTATATGTTCCCTATAGGAATAGAGGAACTGGTTCCCTAGAGCAATGACGGCTTTAGAGTTAAAGAGACACTATCAAGACTACCCAATGGAGGGATGTATCCCTGCTAACCTTGTTACAAGGGAACCCACACCATGGGAATGAATAGGTTAAACAATTTTGAGATATCTAAGTCAGGTGACTTATAGCAAACAGTGAATTGAGTGGCTTAGTATTTTTGTTGTGTTACAAAACTCCTAATTCTATACACAATGTACCTTCACGCATTCCGGAGTTCCGGGCCAAAAGGCTTAATAACCCTATGAGCGTTGATCATTTGACAAGCTACATTAAATTGTATCTTGAGGTACTGTACATGCATTTTCATTTCCCTATATCATCTGGTTTGTATAGATTAGCCTCATCTGGTCAGTGTAGATTAGCCAAATATCATTTTTGTTAGCCAAATATTAAATATTTTAGCCACATCTTTACTTCAATGTCACTTATAAACATGTTTGCAGTCGGTCATAATCAGTTAATACTAGCAATTCTACAGTCCAGAGACAATAGAGTCTTACTATATGTATATTAAGAAAGGTGTTGAATATTTTGAAAGTAATTTTACTGGAAGCGGTTACGGTTTAATCATATTAGTTTCAAAATCTTCAGCAACGTAAACAGGAATTTTGCAATAGAAATGCAGGAATTTAAGTCAGGATATCTAACAATCAAGAAAATTAAATTAATTTTAATCATTAGCCAATTATTTAGCCAATTCTGCTTATCATTGGCCAGATTTTAGTTTTACTAGCATTTGGCTAATGAGTAGATCGGTCCCTGCTGAAAGTTGTCGCTGACAGCATCACCATTCTCAAAATGAAGACAAGATACATGTACTCGCACAAATTGCATAAAATGATAATAAAAAAAGCAAGATGACAAATCTGCAAGAAAAGAGCTACATTTTTGTACGTGTAGATTCCTTTAACTCTTTAACATATCAGCCAAAAACGGCTTCAGCATTGGTCTTGAAAAATATCCATTTGCAGACCAAGTGAAGCCTATTTTTGAAAATTTACCGCTGGAATAACTGAGCCAGTCATTCCAGTAGTAAATTTTCCAAAAATAGTTTTCTCCGTGTCGACAAATGGACATTTTCTATGAGAAAGTTGAAATTTTCTTGAACAAATTCGAGGGATAAAGGGTCCAATTATACAGAGAAAGCAATAGATGCATTTGTACCATTGGTCCTTGGTCCCGGGCCCAAAATGCTAGCTTCGTCCACTTCATGTCCAACAGTAATGGAGACTCATGTTCGCCCAAGCCATAGATATTCTGTGTCGTGAGCTGGGAAGCTACCTGTATGAACTGGTCAGCGAAGATCAATGGTGCCACACCTTTAGAATCAAATCTACAAGTACAGATTAGATAACGTCAAAATATAAAAATGCCCAAGGGTGATAATGCTCACCTGGCACATAGGCTACCTGCCTGCCTGAGCACTGACTTCTATGCAGACAACACTTTCCAGCTGGAGCTAAATATATATTGGGATACATAATAGCAAACAGAAATTTAATGTACAATGTACCGCTCATGCATTCAACATTCAGGCCATTCATGAGGTTATTTGTACTATGGTATTTGAACATGTATATCAGGACAATATATTGATGTGAATACAAGTCATACAGCGAGGATACAAATTAACCACTGATACCAAGACCCTTTCGCATACAGATCAATGGTAAATTTTCAAAACTAGGATAAGCAAACATTTTGACTTCCTGATAACACTAGTATACGGCCATACACTTTCACATAAGTGTTCAAAATTGAGCCAAATCAGACAAGTTGTTTCTGAGATATCCGTACAATTTGATCCGATCTGGATCTCGGGTTTTGTTAAAGGGATGCTAATCTCATATCAAATGTTGTATTGCACCGATAGATTATGGTTTATAGATTCCATATCATTCATATCCTGTCACATTCCCTTATCTGTATCACAACTATCTGCTTTGTAATATCGCGTAAATGTTGAACAGTGACTGCCACCATTTTGTCACCTCAAGCGGAAGTGTCTGATGTTATGTCAGTGCCATTGCAATGTATTCTTTATTATGTACATGTAATACGCATCTCGTTGAATAGGCAGCAACAACTTGCAGTCAAATTAGTTTCAAAATATTCAACAACTTACCTGTATGGTTGCTTTTATACCACAATGCCAAACTGTAGCTGGAACCTCTATGACCGAGCGTATATCCCCGAGGCAGACACGCTAGGTTTTTCTGCGAGTAAATCATGACAGCCATGATCATAGGCGGTAGAAATGTACCAAAATTTAGCTACTGTATTAAATAAAGCCTAAATATTTTTCGTTGTCGGCATAAATAAAGGCTAAAATACCATGGCTGGATTATTGGTGGCAAATCCTATTACATATACCTGAATAGTCAATATAAGATAAAGTGAGATTTCCTTTAATCTGTATCATACAATGTACATTTGTAGGTGTGGCCAATGGCTGGACACCCTAGGTCAAGTTCTACTCGCTAACTATAGTCAGTTCCGTGGTTTACTGAACATGTGCAGTCGCTATGCCAAGCCAAACGCTGGATAGTTAACTATAGTTCGTTGGTACCCGGTTCCCCATTAAATTACTATAGCAGAATATCTGGAGCCAGTTACCAGTCTCCATTAACCCTTTCTGTCATCTGTTTTGATGACCTACGAAAATGAGTTATTTTTATCCGCTAAGACGTCAAAAAGTGTCCATATGACATAAAGTGGGAAAGAATATCGGCTTGGGAACATTGACATACAATGAGAAAGCTTTTGATTTGACTGGGTGCTGTTGCTGCGCAGCAACAGCACAGTTAAATTAGTTTCAAAATATTCAACAGCATGTTTATTAAATACATGTAGTAAAGACATATATACAATTTGTACAACCTGACAGACTATTAAGCGTTTAAGGTGGACTAAATCGAGTCATGCATGACATAATTGATTATGACATCAGCGGCTATATGTCGCGTAGTTGCTTACATGACATCATATGATTGACTGAGAAACTGGATTCCTCAACTAAAACACGTTTTCTCTCCTTCCATGTAACTAATGTTGCACCACATGATACTCACATTTTAGCACCAGTAGAACGACGAGTAATCGTGATGCTGAATGGACTCCTGTGAACTGTGACATTATAGTCTGTCACACTTGCCTTCTGATGCACAACAGGTGTAGATATTGGAACGGTGTATCGATCATTGTTCGGGTCTGAAATCTGCAAAAAAATAATGCTCTCTGAGTAGCACTAAAACTAATGGACCTTTCAAGTTTTTGCTAAGCCCTGCCCACCTCTAGCTAAGCTCCACCCACAATTCGCCATGTTGGGATTGATCGATCCCTGATTGCCTGACTATCAATTTCCTGAAAACTATAGAGGCAACTCTGATTATGTCTAACCTTCTTCAAACAAGAAACTGTGCTCGACATCCTCGGACGACGCGATCTTCCCAGGAGCTTACCATAGTTACGTGGAATGTACGTGGTCTGAGTGCAACATCAAAGAGGCAAACCGTAGGTGCAGACTGTGAACACTATAACATCGATATTACATGCATTCAAGAGACTAAAGTAGCTAAACACTCAGGGCAGCAACTACATGTACAGACAGGCCATGAGTGCTCATGGAGCAAAAACAGTCCACATACCGGGGTTTAGGCTTCATAATCGGACCAAGGGTTTTGGACCATGTCATTAGTTTTGGATATGTCAGTGATCGCATTGCATTCATTGACCTGGCTATACCTGTACGAAAAGACACTACCACTACATGTAAGTGTCGCATTGTTAACGGATATGGCTCAACTACCGAACAAGCCAAGGAGAATCCAGCAATATTAGATTCCTTCTAGATGCAGAACTGAGCTCCTTCATTACAATCCAAGCTAGATGGCAACTGTTCGTGCATGGAGATTTCAACTCCAAGCTGGGTAAATTTCGGAATTGCAGACAACAGTTCAAGACTTGGCTTGGCACACGCCACAGCAACGGAGATGCACTGGTGGTATGCCACAGTTCCGATGACCTATTTGTCACAAATACGGCTTTCAAACACCCATGTCGTCACCGGACAACTTGGACTGGACACATTGCTGATCGCAAAGCCCCAAAAGGTTCCAAGGCTACAACAGATGACTTCAACAAAATGGACTTCATACAATCCAAGATAGAAGCAAAATCCCTACTTCGGAATGCTCGTTCTTATAGAGGCACAGGCCTCAATTGTGACCATGAGCCAGTCATTACACACCTTCAGATGAACGATCTCTATTTAATATAAAAATGCCATACCAGGCAAGATGGTAGAGTCACCTATAACCCACCCAAGCTCATCAGTGACACTGACACTCAAATGTCATACAAAAAGGCCCTCGGGGAGCAGATAGCTAACATCAATGTCAGCTCCAATGCAACTGAAGTCCTAACTAAAATATTGAAACCTATGGAATCATCAGCTACCAGCACCATAGGTGTTCTTAAAAGCAACCAAACTATGTATACTGATGATCCTCTAGTTGTAAAACTGTCAGCAGAGCAGAAAGCATTACGGCTGCGCATCTATCAAGGTGGCCAAAGTGAAGACCACACCAAACTATGCAGGGAGTGCAATTAACATTCTGCACCACATTAGCGAACACTTAAAGATCTTGCTATTCAACAAGCAGACACTGCCACGGATGACGGTCACAAAATGTTTCGGGCAGCCCAAGCCATGAGCTAGAGTTACTGACTATTGGGACTGACCAGGGAAAAGCTGAGGTGATTCAAGAATGGTTCAAGGAACAGTTTACTGACCACGATGATGAGCCCTTGCACCCATTCTCAGGACATTCCAGGCCATTACTAACACCAATTAAAACACCAGAAGTTGAGAAGGCACTTAAAGCACTGAAAAATGGATATGCATCTGGACCTGATGGCATGAGCAATGAACTTCAAATATGCAAGTGACATTATCTCAAAACCGATCACGCACCTAATCAATTCAGCTTTTATGCACCACCTTCCCCATCGACACTGTAGGTCAAGGCATCCTTATCGCACTATTCAAGCCCAAGAAGCCACCTGGCCCACCAGCCAATCTGCAGCCCATTGTGCTCCTCAACAGCATACGGAAAATCCCATTCAGTGTTACTCTATGCCGCATCCGAGACAAGATCAATAACTTCACCAGATCATGTCAAAGTGGCTTCAAACATGGACGCAGCTGGGCAGACATTGTATGGGCTCCACACAGGCTTGTGTCAGTCAGTCATGTCCAAACACTGGGATTTCCACAAAATGGGCATTGACACAATTAAACGCTCAAAGACCCTAGATGAACTACACAAGGCCAGTTGCAATGAAGATTAGCTATGACTAGTGAGACTACTGCTCATAGTCACCAAGCTGAGAGTATGAGTCAAGTCAGTGAAGGCTGTAGACTGCAGGGTTGGGTTTTGGACAGTCCAAAACTAACTTTGAGCAGACATTGTCCAAAACCTGTCTAAAACCTGTCTTAAATGGTTTAAACCAGTCCAAAACTATGTTGGACATATCACCATACTCTTATGCATCATAATCCTATTAAAAAATAACAAGAAATCAGAGATTGCATCAAAAGCACTATATTAAACAAATCCATTTATTATATGAGTTATTATTACATTTTTATCAAATACATACAATTAAAACTTAAAAGGCTTAATTAGGTTTAATTAGTAGTCCAAATCAGACAGCCCTCTCAACATCATGTAGCAAAACACTAGCTTTGACGCTTTCTCTACTCCAAGCCTATTACGGATGTTAGTGTGGATATAGCTAAAATTGCTAAAAATTCTCTCAATCGATGCTGATGATCCTGGTGCTTCAAGCAGCTGAATAGCCATATCAATAAAATCACCTGGCACACCTAGTGTTTTCAAGGCCTTCCACCATGTCACTGAAGGCACTTGAACTGCAGCATCACAGAAATATGATGCAGGAAATGGGCTGCTTTTAGCCTGGTATGCAATAAATGTTGCTATAAAGCTAGGGTTCTTAGCTATTATCCAATTGTTCACTTCGTCAAACTGTTTTGCTACCAGCATCTCGCCCTGAAACTTTGGATGTAATGTGTATGCGACAAGATGCTCTGGCAGGCTTGCCTTGCTGAAACGTGCTAACAGAGTTTTCTTGTGTGGTTCTAGCAGAGTGTTGTTTAGTAATTCAAGCCAAACATGGCATGCATCGGCTAGTGTTGATGTGTCACTCTGACATGTGTCAATTGCTATTGAAATTGGCCGAAGTTGTTCGGCTAAGTCTCTTGCATTTCTAAACAGGTTAAAGTCCATTATCTTCTTGACAATAGAATTATCTATTTCTCCTTCATGGTCTTGTACAATTTTCATGAAATGTGGATGGTTGTGAATGAAGGAGTCAATACACACGAGTTGACTCTTCCATCTAGTGTCACAAGGAAGCTGTGGCTTAACACTACCAATACATTCCGAGAGCCAGGATAGTGGCTTGTAGTGATTCCTGAAATATTTTTGAATCTCAACTACATGCTTAATTAGCGTATCCGGTGTTATGTCTTGCCCTAGTAAGTTTAACCAGTGTGCAGAACAGCCATAGACAATAAGATCATTGTCATCAGCCTTCAAACCATCACACATTTTTTCCATGTTCTTTGCATTATCTGTGACAATGCTCTTAACTGTACAGTTGTATTTTGTCTTAGCATATTGTATTGTCTCTTGACACTTCACCTTACAGTTTTCAGCACTTTTAGTCATAGAACCAGTGTCAAAGCTGTTTAGGAAGAAGCTCTTTCCTTCTACTTGCAAGCAGGATGCTATGATAGGTTCATTGTGAATGTTACTCCACCCATCCTCCACTAATGTTGCTGTCTTGCCATCAAGAATCACCTTCATATCCTCTGTCACCTGATCATGCACAGCATCTAGAAGCTTTCCATCAATCAGTTTACGTGAAGGGGGTTTATATCCTGGGCGTAGCATACTAACAACTTTTATGAACTGCAGATGTTCAGCCATTGAAAATGGAAGGTTACAAGCATAAAACAACCTCGCGACTTCTATATCTATTGCTGACTTCATCGCTGAGGTGGTAGTGATACAATGTTGGCTCAGATCGGGTTGAATTGAGAATTGAACTGGACAGGTTGGTGAGGGTGGTGCTGATTGTGATGGCAATTCTTCTCTTAGTCGCTTTGTGCATGGTGCAGCTGATGGTTTGTCCAGCTGAAACAAAGAAAAGGGATATTACATGTGCTATATAAGCCAAATGTAGATATACACCCTACCTGGTCCAAGCCATGTGGGGACAAGATAATAATAATAATAATAATAATAATAATAATAATAATAATAATAATAATAAGTACATTTATAAAGCGCTGAATCCATGACAATGCGTGCTCTAAGCGCTAGTGCGTAATAGCTATATCTACTGAGAATATGCTCGTTTGAAAAGGGTGGTTTTCAGTTGTGATTTGAAAATATCTAATGATGCTGAGTTTTTTAGACTAAGTGGTAGATTGTTCCACTCGGTGGGAGCTGCATAAGCGAAAGTTTTGTGGCCATATGTAGTAGAATTTACTTTTGGGACGTTTAGCAGCATCTGATTGACAGATCTGAGTGATCGACCAGGTGAATAGGGTTGTACTAGTTCAGTTAAGTATGCAGGGGCAGTACCGGAAACACATTGGTAAGTCAAGCATAAAATTTTGAAAGTGATTCTCTGCTCGATCGGGAGCCAATGCAAATTCTGTAAGACAGGGGTTATGTGATCATACTTTCGGCGGAGTGATATGATTCTAGCAGCGGTATTTTGTACAATCTGTAGCTTATGAATAAGTTGTTTTGGTGCACCAATAAGCAAGCTGTTACAATAATCAAGTCTTGACGATATTAACGCCAGTATAAGCATGATTGTAGCCTCCTTCGTAATATACCGTCTGATGCAACCAATATTACGTAGCTGGTACGAGCACACTTTGCAGAGATGATTAACATGCTTTTCCATGGTCAGTTCATTATCAAGCATTACCCCTAGATCTTTCACCACAGGTGACAGATTTATTTGGCTTGTTCCAACAGTGATGCATGTCAAGTCTGATTTAGCGCGCCTAATCACCGGACCAACTAGCATGGCCTCCGTTTTGTCATCATTTAGCTTCAACATATTCAATGTCATCCAGGATTTAATGTCCGAACAGCAGTCATTTAGTTGATCTGTTGCCATACTTGCGGCTGATACTGATGGTATAAAACTGTTGATGAGCTGCGTGTCATCGGCGTAGAAATGGCGTTGGATGTTGTGGTTCTCGATTTTCTGTCCAAGTTGCCGTGTGTATAGCGTAAATAATACTGGACCCAAAATCGATCCTTGCGGCACACCACACGTGAGCTTGATCGGTTCGGAGAATGATCCGTTTACGCAGACTGACTGATATCTCTCGGATAGATACGATTCAAACCAGTTCCATACTGGGCCATCTAATCCAAATGTATGACGCAATTGTGATAAAAGTATCTGATGGTCAATAGTGTCGAATGCGGCACTCAAATCTAACAATAGCAGCAGGGAAACATTACCTTTGTCAACAGCACTGCGAATATCATTTACAACCCTTAGAAGGGCTGTTTCGGTGCTATGGTATTGTCGGTATGCGGACTGAAATGGCTCATATAAATCACATTTTCGTAAATGGACTGACAGTCTTTTAAGTACCGCCTTTTCGACAAGTTTTGACATGAAAGGTAAGTTCGAAACCGGTCTATAGTTATTCAAGATATCGTGGTCCAGGCCATTCTTTTTCAGTAGTGGTTTGACAATAGCCCGTTTGAATGACGCTGGCATAGTCCCGGACATTAGACCAGAATTAACCATCATGGTAATCGACGGAAGCAGGAGGTCCGTGTATTTTAGCACAAGTTTGGTAGGGATAGGATCCAATGTACAGAAGGTTGGCTTTGGTAAGGTAAGATATGATAATCTTTTTAAAAATTTACATTGAAATGACTGGCATTGCAACAAAATCAGTCATTCCTATGTTGAATTTTCAAAAGTAATTAATTTTATGTCATAATTCAATACATTTAAAATTTGGAATGGATAGAGTTAAAGATAGACCACCCTTCTGTCAAATAAATGCATGTTTTTATTTTTTTTCAAAACTTTGGGACTTGCTGAATATTAGTTTGACTGTTTGCATCAGTCTATCTGAAGGGTGTTAGTGTGCTATGCCAAATTTTGTTCATAATATTACTGTAGTAAAGGTATTCAGGCAAGAGTATTTCTGAAAACCCTGGGTTGCAGAAAGTATAGGGTTAAGCAGATCATTTCTAATCTTAAGCCAGCGCCCTCACAGGCCAATTATCACACCTATACCATTGAATTGTAGAGGCTCAGCATGTGATTGTGGTTATCAGAGATTATCAGACCTGGCTCTATTACTAGCATGGCAAAGAGAATAATTAACTCAGGTATCTGAACTAAAGGTGAGACATCCTGTTGATAACCCCTATGCGGTCAAGACAATTACAGTGAATAGTAACCGTACCTACATTGTACATTATGACTTTTAAACACAACTTAGCACAAATTTGTGAAAATTTTTCAATGAAATGACTGGCTTAGTAAAAGCGGCAGTCATTTCACGAGTAAATTTGTTTTCCAGTCAAATTAGTTTCAAAATATTCTGCAGTTTTCCTTGTGTCCTTGAAAATGATAGCTGAGGAATTCATCGGTGAAAGGGTTAAGGCATGTATTAGATATATTGGACTCCCAGCACTCCACTGTCAACAAAAAACATTTTTCAAATAAAATTAAAAGATAAACTGGTTTTTAATTTTCAACAAATTTGTCATCGCCCAACAAAATTGTTGAAAAATGAAAACCAGTTTCCTTGGTATAGTCACAATAAAATATAGAATTTTTAATTATTGACATTAGAGGGCAAGGGGTTAAGCATTAATTTAATTTACCTTCAAAATCTTGATGTCTTTGCTGATATGTGTGTCTGCATCAGCCTGTTCAACAGGACTTTCAGTAGACTTCTCATAGTGTATTTTCATCCTTGCTACTTTGTTGACAACTGTGTACTCACACTCTCTACACTTAGCCATTTGTTTGCCATTAATCTTAACTTCCAAAAAGTGCTTCCAAATTGGATCCTTAGGCCTACCACCTTTGAAATACATATTAACTATTTCAAATACCATCAACACATAAATATTCAGGACAACAGAAGAATTCAAAGATCAATGTAGCACAAGGATATCTTTTTACTAATTGTCTAATTGATATCTAGCATTAACTGAGGATAGATGAAAACATGAAGAATCTAATTTATATTCTATCAGCTTAATGCCTTAATCCCAAATTTGCATAAGATCTTTTTATACCAATATTTTAGGTTTTGGACAGTTTTGGACAATTTAAGGTGTCCAAAACCTATTTTGGGCGGACGGTTTAAACCGCGGTTTAAACCACTAGTGTCCAAAACTTGCCAACCCTGCTGTAGAGTTTGAGGCATCAATCAGCTCCCCACAGGGAGATGGTCTATATCTGGTGCTTTTCACCTGTTACCTTGTTGCTGCATTGAAATCCGTGGGGTAAAGTTCCACAAGACCAAAGTCCCCAGTGTCAATACTGGGTATGCCGCTAGAGATGGAATATGCCGACGATGTGGACTTCATAGATGAGGAAAAGAAATCCATTGACGAACTTCTCCCAATAGCTATAAGAAAATTTAAAATTGAGAATCTCTTTATGAATGAATCCAAAACAGAATTCTCCCACATATACCTATCTACAAAGCATGAAATTACAGAAAATGACGATCCACTTCGTGGCGGTGAACCATGGAGGAAAAGTAATATCCTGGACCCACTGCTTTGCAGTACTGCTGACATTGCTGCATGCTGCGTCATGGGGAACATAGCTTTCCAGTCCTTCTGGAAGCTATGGATTCGTAGATCAACGATGCCCTTGATAAAAAGGCTACATTTATACAATGCAACCTGGGCAGCTCCAAAGGCAGCTCTAGACAAACACGATGCCTGCCACCGCAACCACCTATGCACCATGACTGGACACCGATGGCCAGACAGTATAATTTCCAATGAAAAGTCGCCCAGCAAAGATGGTCAATATTTGGCCTTGAGGTAAGGATGCCAGAACAGAGACCAGCACAGAGAGCCTTGGAATTAGTCCTACTCAGAGTCAGAAAATACAAAGCCATGAAAGGATGTCATTGCATAAATCTGCTAAGAGCGCTACGAGGTGACCGCAAGAAAGCAGGTCTCGGTACACTCAAGTCAAGAATGGACCTGAAGAAGCTAATGAATTCGGCTGATGACAAGACATAGTGGGCCAAAGCGAAGAAGGACTGATTGCAGCTGTAGGATGTTTCTACTACTACGAAAGCGGCAGAATACAGTAATCATACATATCGTCCAGTAAAGTGTTTTCGAGGGTCATGTGATTTCGAGGGTGCATACTTTTTACTTTCTCACGTGCGCGTTGCTTAGGTGATGTCAACAAATCATGTGTCTTTGGATAGATACTGTAGTTTTAGACCACAAGTGTAAATTTTAAAAAGATGCATGTAGAACAAGTGATTATTTTATGCATTTTGATGTCAGTGTAGTGAAAAACATGTATTTTCACCATAACTTTTTTGACCCATGATAAAAATACTAATAACTTATAAGGAAATGATACAAATCAATCCAGTTTTTGCGGCCAACGACATCTATCAGTTACTGGCCTGAGTAGCATAGCAGATCCATAGCCATAGCAATAATTGATTTCTCCTGATGAGTGTAACTGGCATGTTGTGCTTATGTAGTTTTCAGATCTAGACAGATTTTTCTCTACCCACAATAGCGATTCAAACAGGCCCTAGTTACCACATACGATATAAATTTCAATAATGTCTTTCTATTTTCTGGTAGGCAAAACACTTATGTTCATTTTCAATACCACATTTACCAATTTCCAAAAGAAAAACTGAAAGATTTTAAGTTTGTTATGCTTTGGCTGAAATTTGCTGCTACCCGGTTATCAACGAAGAGCAGAATATAACCTGATCTGGATTTACAACTATAAATTATATTCTGTGTTTGTTTCAGACCCGTTTATGGCATCATTGTCGGGGACAGACTCTCTTTAGCTCAAATCATAAAAATGACATCAATTCACCACCCTCACTAGAGTTGAAATTACGCGATTACATCACCCTCAAAAACACATGATGCAATACAGAGATTGCATCTATAGACCAGGTTGTGGATATTTATAAGCAGTAAGTTTATTTTAAGGTTTATTTTTATTTTTATGCATGTTTTATTTGAGTGGATGGTTGCTGGTTATGAAATTGACAAAATGTGTGGATAAAATTCCTGATTACACCCTTGAAAACCCATTATCCGATGATACAGTTAAGTTGTTGAATATTTTGTAACTAATTTGACTGGGTGCGCTGTTACTGCCTATGCAGAGCTGACAACCCCCCAGTTCAAGCAATCAGTAGTTTCAGGTGAAAATCATGATTTTTAGTAGTTTCACACACTCTTTCACTAGTGGATTTTCAGTAGTTTGAGGAACCTTTCAGTAGTGATTGAAAAAGCAACAAAACGTGATTTTAACCCTTTCGTGACAAAAACGGCCTCTGTAGTGGGTTTGCGTAATGTCCATTTGTAGGCCAAGAGAAGCTATTTTTAAAAATTTACCACTGAAATGACTGGCTCATTAGTGGTAAATTTTCAAAAATAGTCTTATTCTCTTGGACTGCAAATGGACATTCAATAAGTAAATGTTTTAATTTTTCGAAGAAATTTAGTGATTAAAGGGTTAAACAAGGCGAGAGAGGAATTTCTACGAAATTTTACCACTGGAATGATTGACTGTTATCGAGCCAGTCATTCCGCTAGTAAAATGTAAATGTAGGCATCCAGTATTGTGCGAGTTAATTTACCATTTCATTTTTTGATAGAAATTTTGAATTTTTTTGCAACGTGCATTTGTACATGTATGTATCACCTTTTTCTGTTCTTTAAAAACCGGTCATCTTTCTGTATACTCTCGCTTATACACATGTGTTTCGAACTTTTTTTATTGGTATTGCAGCATTATCAGGTTGCACTGAGCGCTTCCATGAAGTTTGGTGATTATTTTCCATATTTAGACACCAAAATCGGAAAACAAAGACTGAAATCCACTGTGCACAAACTCTCATACCGCGATCATGAAAATATATATTCCCAGGAAATTCATGTTACAATATTTCGGTAAAGATTTTGATTTTCTCATGCTTTGAACGGATGATTTCCGATTTACATCGGCATATTTATATAGTTGAATTGCATATCTGTAGCCATCATAAACAAACAAACTTCTGGGATTCTTGCATAGTGCTAACTTTCGCATTCTATTAATCCAACGATGTAATAAGGTGAAAAAATACTGATTAACAAGATTAGAGAATCTTGGCAGGCTGTTTCATACATGTAGATATAGAATAGCCGTAGAGCGTGTATGCTAATTCTATTACGTAGTTGTGATTAATATAGTGTCAGATTAATATAGCCAATACATAGTGTCAGATTAATATAGCCAATACCATTTCATTTCTCATAAAAATATATAAATTTGCCTCTATTCAAATGCTCTTCCAATTATCAAAAGAGAATTGAGTCCGTTTTGGAGTCTACATGTATATAAGATGCCGAACTAAAGGCATGAGCATAAGCACTCTACTGCCATTTTAACTCTATGGGCTGTTCTCAAATGTTGGCTGGATTGAGCAATTCAAACACTTTGACATAATGGAAGCTGGCATGTTTTGATAAGCGGTCACCGTTTTTATAGACCCACAAACAGAAATTCGTAATTTTACCAGCTTGTCCGTATTACCGTAATTGCACAATTTTTTATTTTCGTATTTTCACTCGCAACCCGTACATGCGCAGTTCAGATGCTATTTCCGTACAAACTACAGACAATCCGTAGGGGTTGGCAGGTCTGCCTATGGCAGCAACAGCGTTCCATCAAATTTAAGTTTCAAAATATTCAACAGGATATTTATTAAATAGTAAAGACATACAATTAGTACAACAAAGTATAGTCCGTCTTCAACTATGCATTCGTGATGTACTTATCTATGTCATTCATGACGTCATTGATTGTGATGTCATTCTAAACATCACATAGTTAATTATGACATCATATGATGAGTGGAAAGGTCTATTACATGTACACATTGAACAATCACTATCGTGACAGTCGAATAATTTGAAAATAATTACGATGGCAGCTTGATTGTTGAAGCCGGGTTTTATACCCATCTCACATTGCAGAAATCAATGACCTTTCCATGACAAGAATTAAAAACATCCATGAACCAAATATATTGAGGCGGTGCACTTCGAGAGGAGTCTAATGTAACATGTAGAATGAAAAGGTAAATTTAACCCTTTCACTGATGAATTCCCTCATTATTAAGGCAACAATACAGGAAAACTGCTTAATATTTTGAAATTAATTTGACTGGAAGCCGCTGCTACCTAAGGCAGCAATTAAATTAATTTCACAATATTCAACAGAATATACATGTATATTTTATATCGGAATTAAGAACTTACTTTTTCAGGGATTTGTCAATGAACGGGTTAAAGAAGCTAATGAACACTTACTTTAAAGTGTAGTCGCTGTTGTGTTTCTTCCATGACCTCCAATAACAAAGTATCAACATCGTCTGGCCAGGGACTTGGTACAGATCGTGTCAGCTTGGCTTTGAAACCTAATTTAGTGGCTTTACTTTCATCAGCTTTATAGGCTGGAAAATCTTTCGGATAAAAGCAGAACGGGGCACCTGGTGACGCCTGTTTCCAACAACACCCTCTGGCTTCACATTTTTGAGGATCTACTCCACCTGCTGAATCTGGGTAGCAGTCAAACCGGTCTGTCTCGCTCGGAATATTACACTGCGCTGCTGGCTTCAGGCTTGCATCCATAAGTGGCAAGTTCGGCACATTGCTCTCAGTCAGAAAGAAGGGTTTCTGCTTTCCATGTATTGTTTTGATACTTTCTTTATATGCTGCATATTCGATGAACGAGTTGACTTCAATATTATCTTTTGACGGCAGTTCTAAATTGTTATTTGAACTCACAATTTCAATAATTAATTTGTCAACCGTAGCCTTAGCCTTGTCTTCATGGCAAACTGTCGTATTCCTACCAGTACCAATTAACCAGTTTCCATCAATTAGACCAGCAAATTTCAGCAATACCAAATTTCCCATTAATACAGTAGTACACAGGAGAAATATAAGAAGAAATGTGACCTTCGAGTTTTGTTTTGGTGCGTTGTTGCTCGAAGATTTCTCAAATTTTGGATTGTGCTCCACGATCTCAGGATCAATAAGCGCCCTGCGGAGCTCATCTTTCTCCCCCATTGTAACAAAACTAATGGTACAATCTAATTAGTTGAACCGCAACAAACTAATGTTGCTTTGATTAAAAACCATGTAACTTTTATCCAAAAAAAAATCATGTGTTCATAAATGTCACATGATCGGTTTACGATTCACGTGATCTAAGAGCAAGTTCGGATACAACGCTAGATTACTCCGATTATCCCATAGATTTGAATACTATAGATCGCTCATAGTGCCTTCAAATGTAGATCTTCGTAGTTCCGTAATTTTCGGCCGAGTGCGCATGTGGACGAAGTGATTTCCTGTAATACTTTCTCGGCCGATTTCGTTAATTGAGAAAATCCTATTACTAACAAAATTTTATTTTTTGTTGCAATGCCATTACCTAGTCGAAAAAAATGTCAGATTGGTTTAAACTAAATTTTTTTAAGTCTAAGTGGGAGCACGATAAGATATGCGTCTTATGCCCGTGTCTCCATCATAATACACCTATGTTACATGGAATATAATAATAAGTGCCAGATGCACACCATAGCATTAAAATTACTAATATAATAATACATTTGTCGAGATAGTGAGAGAGAGAGATGGGAGAGAGAGAGAGAGAGAGAGAGAGAGAGAGGGTGGGTGGGTGGGGGGAGAGAGAGAGAGAGATAGTCGAAGAAACTTATCGGAATTTACGATGATCCAAATCCAAGATGGCCGCCAGCCACCAGTGGGCATCTTCAAAATTGGTTTCCGGATGATAACTCCATTCGCCTTAATCGGATCAATTTGAAACTTTATAGTGTGGTTGGAGTAGCTAGGTCTGGCAAAGAAACCTATCCTAAATTGACAATGATCCAAAATTCAAGATGGCGGCCAGCCACCAGCGGCCATCTTTAAAATTGGTTTCCGGATGATAACGCTGTTACCGTTTATTGGATCACTTTGATGCTTCATAGGGTGTTTGGACTAGGTCTGGGGAAGAAATCTAGCGAAATTGACGATGATCCACAATCCAATATTGCGACCAGTCACAAGCAGCCATCTTGAAAATTGGTTTCCAGATAATAAATCCTTGACCATTTAATGAATCGCTTTGACAGCATAGAATGACTGGTCTAAGTCTGAGGAAGAAATAAATATTTTCTGATGGCTCACATTCATTGGCTTGTCATCATGGTGGGGTATTATGCATTGTTTGCGGAGCTCTTGTTTTTGTATAAGTTGCTGCCATCATCTATAATGTTGTGCTTTCTTCAGATTCCTTTTAGCAATAACTCGGCTATCCGCTACCTCGCCTTCTTCTGGTCACCCTTCTTTATTCCATACCCACTGTACATATTTTGACTGCTGTACTAGCGGTTTATGCTGTGCATCCCATTTATAGTGTGCTCTGGCTAACTGAGTCATTTTAGCAGGCCTAGCCTCCGTGGCTGAACAAAAAAAATTAGTATTTGTCAGATGTGTTTGATATGGCATGCAGCTGATCTGAAGCGAGTTGTTTATACTTCTCTACATCCACCTTTTCCCAGTTCAATCATTGTGTAAGTGTTAGAGTTACAAAAATGGTCGAAGTCGAGCATTTTTCCTATTTTAATTCCATTGTTAAGGTATATTACCCTACTCAAGGGAATGCTTTCTGAAACATGTCAAGTGCGGTTTTAAAGGGATTTACAGTTTTTGTTCTGATCACGTTTTCGGGTAGGTTGTTTCATTCATTTACAATTCTGCAACTGTAATAGCTTTGTACGATGTGTGTTCGATACTGAGGTTTGAAAAGCTTTAGACGATGACCACGCTATCCAGGTCGTTCTGCCAATAAGAAAAATTGTTATGGGTCATTGTTTTCTTTTTGCGTGATAATGTTTTGTTTTTATAAGGTCACCACTAAATTGATGTTGGTTTGCGGTGGCATAGGCGGCAAAATTAATTTCAGTTCAAGATAGTGTTTCAAAAAATTAAAACATTGACAATCAATCATTGGAAACGGTTAATCTAGCATCATCAGCAGTAGAAGCAGCAGCACAGCAGCAGCATATGCCCTCTAAAAGCATGTAGATTTCAAAATTTCTGCACTCTCTAAGCGCCACCTATGCTTTGTCCATGTTGGCATCAATCTAACCATGAATTACCAGAATCCGATATCAAGGTAAGTACGCAAGTAGGCTGTTGAATATTTTGAGACTAATGTGACGGGGTACTGTTGCTGCCTATAACAGCATCAGCGTCCAGCCAAATTAGTTAAAAATATTCAACATAGTGGTTATAAAGTCGCAAAGAAATACAGTTTGTTCTTACATACGACAGACATTTAAGGGTTCATGGTGGACTTAGGTACATCATTCATTACGCATTTTGATTGCAACGTCTGCCTACACATGACATAATATACTTGAGTGACAGCTTGGACACCTCCATTACATCCCCACCAGTGTGCGTGCATGCGTATGTACGTATGAGTGTATGTGTGTGCGTAAGTATGCTGTAGTGGGTGCTATTGGGTGAAGCCCATCGCTCAAATGTAATGTAATGTTGCTGGTAGATATATTTATTATTTGCGTAGACATAATGGCATGTAGATTTGATCCTGCCAAAATCGGTAAAAATAAAAGAATTTCACTGCCAACTGAAGCTCAGTACTTAACTCGAGAAATACAAGATATGCTCTCTGAAAGCATCTAGATTTACAAACAAAAAATACTCCTGGATAGTCTGCTGGTATAAGGGACCCTTAACGTAAGCTATCCACACCTGCTCCCACTACCCCCACCATATCTGTTTAATACCCATCTGCTACAGCAGTCAGTTAATTTCAAAATATTCATCAGAATAATTCGTATATCATAAAGAATTTTTTGTCATATGTCAGGTTGAAATGTTTAACACAATATCTTGCATTAACTATGGCCAATGTCTTATTCACTTCATAGTTTCTGAAAAGTTAGCAGTAAATACGATTAGAAAATTTTACGTTATTATTCCGTTTGTTTAGAACACTATCAAGGTCATCAGGCCTTTCTTCTAACAATAAATACTGCTGATTATAGCCAATATTATTTTGAGAAATTATGTTGTATCAGAGTAATGTCGTGTAGACGAGAAATAGACTAAAATACAATAATTTAATAGCTAATTAAATACCCAAATTTACCTCCACAATTGAGGGAGAAGCCATCTGAGAACATCTAGATTTTAACATTTTCAGCAGTAGAACCCCCCCCCCCCCCCCGTATCCCCCTTCTGCTTTCGGTTGACTATAGTCGAGCTAATCACAAACTACATTGGCCGCCTGGGGTGGGTAGACCAAGTGATTTGAGTCATTCTTCATATGTTTTGCTTCATAGACCTACGAATTTGGTGCATATAGACTATGCTGTACCTGTTCTAAATGGTTGATGTCTTTGACACGCAATGGTGGCCATGCTTGGACACACTATTCTAGATGTGGGCGGATATAGGTCTTGTACAAAATAAGGAATATTTCTCAGTTGAGATGATTGAAACCTCGTCTGAGTTGTCCCATGATATACATGGCTTTATTTGCTGCTTTTAAAGACTGCATAGGTGGTTTGAGGTCATTTGTTTTATCCAGATTCCTAAATCGTTTTCATGAGCTATTATCTACAGTGTGTGTGTGTGTGTGTGTGTGTGTGTGTGTGTGTGTGTGTGTGTGTGTGTGTGTGTGTGTGTGTGTGTGTGTGTGTGTGTGTGTGTGTGTGTGTGTGTGTGTGTGTGTGTGTGTGTGTGTGTGTGTGTGTGTGTGTGTGTGTGTGTGTGTGTGTGTGTGTGTGTGTGTGTGTGTGTGTGTGTGTGTGTGTGTGTGTGTGTGTGTGTGTGTGTGTGTGTGTGTGTTTCGCTTTTGTCTTCCATGGTATAGTTATGCAATTGATTATTGAGCAAAACCCTCAAATCGCTTGCACATTACAGGTCTGATAACGTGCAGCTCTACACGATATGTGCTCTTCCACACTGTTCCCTAGGTGTAAATAAATTGAATTGAATTGTTCGTCTAAAGATTTCCAAAGATTGATTGTATTTAAACATTTTTGAAAACCTGTCTGGAACTGAAAATATTTCCCGTGACTATGATCTGGGTGTTCGGGGTGGTTCCGCCGCCTGTGCGTCAGTTCAGTAAATTACCAGTGTATACCAGGTATTTTAAGATTTTGACTTGACGAAGTAAGCTGTGACTAACAGTTGTTCAACTCCTGTGTTCATTTCATTTGGCAGTTTGTCAACAACTGTCCAGTGACTGACGTTGCTTACTGCTTTTCTCATTTTTCTTGCTAAGTGCCCAGTCCAATCACCATGCTTTATCATACCATGCCAGCCTACAGAATACTGGGACTGTAATTTTTCCCGTGATCAGGAGAAACCGAACAAAACTGTTTTAATGTTACTGTGAGCTCACTATATAAGCATTATAATCAACCAAACTCTCATGACCAGAATTTATAAAATTTTTAATCGTAAATAATGTTTGGTTGGCTGTAGGCGATTAATCTGACATCTTATTCAACTAGGTAACGGAATTTGCGACAAAAAATAACATATTGTTGGTAATATGCTTTTTTCTAATATGAACGTGTTGTGTTTATTAAAATTAATAATATTTGCTGATGATACTAACATTTTTCTCACAGGTAATAACCAAACCGAATTAGGTAAAACAATTTGCATAGAATTTGAGAAAATAAACCCATGGTTTAATGTAAACAAGCTTTTGCTTAACTTATCAAAAACACATTTTCTGATATTTAGTAATAAAAACTCTCAAAACTGTGAAATTAGTATTAATGAAACAGATTTAGAAAGAGTAATTGTCACAAAATCTTTAGGCAAGTATATCGATGACAAATTAAATTGGAATGACCACATTAAAATTATCAAAGGAAAAGTAGCCAAAAATATAGCGATAATATATAGAGTTAAACATTTACTAACAACATCTGCATTATACTCACTATATATTTCACTAGTTGTACCATATTTAAATTATTGCTGTATAATCTGTGGAAACACATACCACACTAATATAATGCCCATATTTGAACTACAAAAGAAAACAATTGTGTATATAAGTGTGTCTGGCTGCCTGACCATGGCTGCCTATTGCCTGTCATACACGTGGCTGTCAGTAGGCAGAACTGGTCAGCCAGACAAATATATACTTAACATTTAGAAAAATGTATATTAGAGGACTATGCAGCTCATAAGCATTAAGCTTCATGCATTTCCCTTCAACATCTTGTTTCCTATATATATATATATATATATTTACATGTATTCGTTTGTATAACGTAATGTAATATATGTTTCAGATGTTGAATAAAATTGAATTGAATTGTAAAAGTAATTTGTATTGCTTTTTTATGCCAAATTGCCTAATGAGCATACATACATACATTAAGTGCATGAGTTCTATTTTATGGCTAAAGACATACACTCAATAACATCTGGTTGAACTTTATATGCGAATATATACTCACATGCACACACACATACACACACACACACACACACACACACACTCGTGTTCTGTGTATGCGCGTGCACATACACACACACACACACACACACACACACACACACACACACGTGCGCACGCGATTATGTGTATGCCTTTATTCACATGCATGCAGACATGCATGCACATGGCAGTCAGGCTGTAATATGTGTACATAACATAAACCACTGTGCAGGATTAACCATTCACCCGAGCAAATCCAAATCCCAACCTGACTGTTTAACCAATCAAATTACATAGCGTGAATTTGCTCAAGTGAGTAATTTCCCATTGATATAAAAAAACAAAAAAACAAAAACCAATACAAATATATCTTATATGTACATCATGGGCACTAACAACTAGCAAATCTATGCTGTTTTTCAGCTCGAGTCCGCCCGGCACTGAACACTGCACTGTCACAGGTGCATCATCATCATCATCATTTTATGAGGCATAAGCTCTTGGCTTGTTATTGCCTCTGGAGTTGTGTTGGTATTGTATTACTAGTGCTTGTACTTTGTTTAGTTACAATTGTTTATTTGTTTGGTTGGCATTATTCATTGACATTAATCAGTACCTTGGTTGACTTTGGGAGGTGCTGTGGGGCAACTGGACTATCCCCACATCGGCTGCGGTGTGCCACCTACGCTCATGGTTACACCCTTCTGCGCCTAGCATTTGGGTATATTTCTAGATTCTCTTATTAGTATTATATATCTATTAGTTGGTTATGTCATGATCGTATATTATATGTCATTTAGGTGCATATCTAGTTTTGATTTGAACACGCTGAGCGTGGGTGACTCGACCACAACAGAAGGGAGTGAGTTCCATGTGTTAATAATTCGGTTTGGGAAAAATGTCTACGAATTTCTTTTCTGCTGCGTTTAGTATTGAGCTTGAATGTGTGACCTCTAGTACGTATTACTTGATCGGTCAAAGAATGTGTTTTTGTCAATGTTGTAATCATCATGGATAAATTTGTATGTATTGATTAAGTCTCCTCTAAGCCTTCTGTATTTTAGTGACATGAGATTCAAACCCTTTAACCTTCTCAAATTTGGAACAAGTTTAGTGGCTTTGCGCTGGACCGTTTCGATTATACAAGATTGTCTTTTAAAACGAGGAGACCATATGCAGCTACTGTATTCCAAAATTTGTCGGACTAGTGATTTGAATAACAGGGTAAGCGTTTTTTCATCTATGTAATTCAAGGTTCTGTTAATTAGACCACCTATGCTGTTAGCCTTTGATACAGTTGGATTTCTATGGGTATCGAAGGAGAGGTTTTCATCTATGTGTATGCCAAGATCTTTTTCACTTGTGTACGGTATGATTTCAATGGTTTGTAACTGGCGTGTAGTGTCCGTCATATAATACTGGGTCCTAGGATTATTTGAACGAAAATGTATTTCATGTATTTTGTATGTATTAAAGTGTAGGTGCCGAATCTGAGACCAATTACATACATTATCTATATTATCTTGGAGGTTCAGGGTGTTAGGGTTACCAAACAGTTTTGTATCATCTGCAAAGCTCTTACAAGGGCAGGTTACGGAACTGGGTAGATCGTTTATATACAAAAGGAAAAGTGTAGGTCACAAAACACTGCCTTGAGGCACACCACTAGTGATGGCTGTCCAGTCGGATGTTGCTTTGTTGATCTTTACACACTGTTTTCTTTCAGTTAGAAATGCTTCAGTCCAGTTAATTAGTTGCTCTCCTAGACTGTACATTCTCATTTTCTTTAGAAGTCTTTTGTGTGGTACTGTATCGAAAGCTTTGGAAAAATCTACGTATATGGCGTCTATGGGTTTGTTTTCATCTAGATTGGATGTTATAGTTTCCATGTACTCCAGTAACTGCGTTTTGCATGATCTGTTATGTCTGAAGCTATGTTGACAGCTGGTGAAAAGGTTGTTTGTTTCCATGTGGTTCATTATTGCATCACGCACACATGTTTCTAAAAGGGTCTGTAGTTGCTTGGATTACTTTTTGGGCCTTCCTTATAAATGGGACAGACATTAGCCATTTTCCAAATCTCAGGTATTATGGCTTCCTCTAAAGATTTGTTAAATAGGATGCTAAGGGGTACACTGATCTCTTTTGCTAGCTCAATCAAAATTGGTATGGGTATACCGTCTGGTCCATGACTTTTATTTGGGTTTATTTTTTTTAGTTTGGCTTCAATATTCTCTGGGCTTATAGAAATGTCTGGTAAAACAGTGTTTGTGATATTGGGGATATTTTCTGGCATTATATTTACGTTCTCTTCTGTAAATACGCTTGAAAAATAGATGTTCAAAACTTCTGCCTTCTCTATATCATTTGTACACACTTGATCGTTTGAATATTTAAGTTGGCCTACTGTTCCCTTGAGAGTTGTTTTGCTTTTGACATATTTCCAAAAGGACTTGGGTTTTTTCTTGCATTCTGTTGCTATATTTCGTTCTTGTGAGCGTTTGGCTTGTTTGATATATGGTGTAGAATTATTCCATGCCATTTTATATTGGTTATAGTCATCAGAACTTTTTTGTTTACTTGTATTTTGTGTACAGTTTGTTTTTTGCTTTAAGGGTGTGTGTGGCACTGGAAGTAAGCCATAGCTGTTTCCGTTTACTCGAATTGTTTGTTTTTGGGAAGTGTTGATTTAGCATTGTGGTTAAAATATTGTAAATAAGGTGCCATGCTTTTGGTGTATGAAGTTCCTGCATGTTTGTCCAGTCAATATTGCTGACTTCCCTACGCATGTCATTGTACCCACCTTTATTCAGCAAATATTTGGGCAAATTTGATTCAGTTGAAACATTAAATATATAGGCATGAAGGTTTATTTGTAAGCCATCGTGATCGTTTTTCCTAACGGGGATAGATGAAATATGTCATTGATAATGTTTGTACTATTTCCCAAAATGAGATCTAAGATATTTGATTTCTTGTTTATCCTGTGTCTTGTTGGTTTTAATACAAACTGGTGGTGAAAATTGTTTCTTATGGTGTTGATAAAGTTGTCACTATCATGAGTGCATGAGAGACCAGAAAACCAGTTGATATCTGGGAAGTTAAAGTCTCCTGCAATAAAAATGTGGTTTGGTTTGATTTACTAGTGATGTAATTATTAGGGCCATGAGATTTAAATTGTTGTCTCTATCACTGTTGGGACTCCTATAGATACATCCTACCAAAACATTTTCTTTATTCTGGGTAGTCCATGTACACCAAACTGACTCCTTGAAAGAATCGCCACTTAGTGTCTCACAGGGTTGGGCTTGTACTAGTTTGTGGCTGTAGATGGCAACTCCCCTAGCTGGGTTATTATTAAGAAATAAATCATAGTTATCTAGTTGCAGTTCACTTAATTTGATGCTTGTGCTGGAATCTTTGTGTTTAGGGAAAACTTCAGTGATACATATAACAGCTGGAGAGGTTTCATGGACTATTGCTTCGAGTTCATTTCTTTTATTCAGCAGACTATCTGCATTGGTGTAGATGCATATGTTTGTAGGTAGAGTTTTCTGTGCAGTGGATGTCTTCCCCGATGATATATATTATTACTGCTCCGTCCAATATTGTCTTCTTTTTGGCGATTTTGATATAACTGAGGCATTGGTTTGTTCATATTTGTTTTGTGACGTTTAGAATACGTAGCATTCCGTATTGTGTATGTTTCATTTTTATTTATGCTGTTATACTCCAACAGTTCCGTTTCTGTAGAGTGTGGCAGTTCATCTGCTATGGGTGAAAAACGGGTTACTGAGGATGCATTTACTGTGTTTTGGGGTTTGCAGATGACTGTATTTTTGTGAACTTTGGTAATACTATGAGTTGGTCGAAGGCTAAGTGTTTATATGTGACTGGTAATTTACCTGATAGATCGCAGGATTGTAAATCAGATATCTTTCTCAGGACACCCTTCAGTGTCAGGGCAGAGCCGGTCTGTACTGGCAAGCATATGCAATTGCGTGAGTCAATCAGTCAAGCCAATAATTGGGTTATTGATTGGAATGAATTTGAGATTTCCATTTATAACACAGGCCACACATGGAGAATTGAACTGAACAAAATCGGCCGAGAAAATATTACAGGAAATCGCTTTGTCATACGCTCCACACGCACGGTCGAAAATTATGGACATACGAAGATCCACGTTTGAAAGCATCATGAGTGATCTATAATATTGAAATCTATGGGAATAATAATAATAAGCCAAAACTACTGTTGAACAAAGGACGATATAACGAACTGCGAAGAGACTTAGGAACGACTGACTGGAATCATCTACACCAACTTAATGCATCAGAAGCTTGGAACTTCCTACACAAAACATTGAACACAGTGAAAGAACAGTATATACCTACAACAAAAAACCATGGCAAGAAAAAGCACCTCTGGATTGATCGGGCGGCAACAGATTCACTCAATAGCAAAAAGCGTGCATACAAAAGATACAATGAAACTAAGAAAACTACAGATTACACACTCTACAAAATTGCTAGAAACAAAGCAACAGCATGCATCAGAAAATCAAAACAGACATTTGAACGTAAAGTGGCAACTGAAAGTAAGAAAAATCCTAAAGCCTTTTGGAACTATGTCAAGAGTAAAACAGTTCTACGTGAATCAATTAGCAAGCTACGTAACCCTGCAAACGACACCATGACCACAGATGATACAGAAAAAGCAAACATTCTCAACACATTTTTCTCAAACATGTTCACTCCAGAAAATCTTCTTTCTACACCAATCATTAACCCCAGAAACAATGGTACCATACTAAAAGACATATTAATAACACCTATTGCCATCGAAAATAAACTAAAAGGACTCAACCCCAACAAAAGCAATGGCCCGGATGAAATACCAGTGAGAATACTAAAAGAAGCTGCTAAAGAAATTAGTACACCACTATGCATAATTTTCAACAAGTCTCTTGAAGAAGGCATTTTACCCGACATCTGGAAAATGGCAAATGTATGCTGCATACACAAAAAAGGCTCCAAGAATGACCCAAGCAACTACAGACCAATCAGTCTCACTTCTACATTATGCAAGGTCCTAGAATCTTTTATAAGAGACAGTATTGTAAATTTCCTGGAAACGGCTAATCTATTTACCAAATGTCAGCATGGATTTAGACGTAAAAGATCATGTAAAACTCAACTACTAGAATACCTGGAGGATTTAACAGCCATGCTTGACTCAAACGAACCTGTCGATGCAATATATTTAGACTTTTCAAAAGCTTTCGATACTGTGCCACACCAACGACTCCAAACAAAACTGAGAAGCAATGGTATTGGCGAAAATTTAGTAAAATGGATAGGGAACTACTTAAGCAACAGGAGCCAGAGAGTTAGAATTAATGATGCAACATCGGACTGGATTGAGGTGGCCAGCGGCGTGCCACAAGGAAGTGTTCTAGGACCTATACTTTTTCTGATATATATAAATGACCTACCTGATCGATTAACCTGCCACTGCAAAATATTTGCAGATGATACAAAGATATACGGCAACACAGCTACCAGTCAGATTCAGGAAAACATAAATAAAGTATGTAAATGGTCGCAGACATGGCAACTATCTTTCAACACAGACAAAACGCATGTCATGCACTTCGGCAGAAATAACCCTCAAACCAAATACTATATGACAGATACACCTGATCCACATCCTGTATCAACATCAGATGTAGAAAAAGATTTGGGGGTTCATGTCGACAGAAACCTCTCTTTTGACATACATATAGGGAACATTGTATCCAAGGCAAACAGTACAATAGGACTAATCAAGAGAACATTTACCAACATTGATCAGTCTACTTTCACGCTACTATACAAATCACTTGTGCGACCCATTCTTGAATACTGCAACTCAGCATGGTCTCCAAGACTGAAAAGGCAATCGCAGCTATTAGAAAGAGTACAACGCAGAGCAACAAAACTTGTCCCACAAATCAGAGAGTATAGCTACACCGAAAGACTTGAAGCCCTAAATCTAATGTCACTGAAATATAGACGGTTTCGTGGAGATTTGATTGAAACATTCAAACTCATCAAAGATCTATATAATATTGATAAGAACTACTTTTTCGAACTGTCCAATGTTACACGGACCAGAGGTCATAGGCTCAAGCTCAACATAAAACGTAGCAGCAAAGATATTCGGAAGCACTCCTTCGCAAATAGAGTGGCACCACATTGGAATTCACTGCCAACAACAATAGTCGAAGCAACCACAGTCGAAATATTCAAGGGCAAACTAGACATCTTTTTCAAAGAAAGAATATTTGAATTCGACTGAACACAATTAATTGTGGTGGGGCTTTGGACGTTGCTGTTACACATATGCTTATACAACATATGTGAGCCGTCAATTCCCAAAGTCATAATACAATTATTACATCACAGTGGACTAATCTTGAAACAGCCTGTGCATCTACATGAACATGCACACATGAAGATAGCTACACGTGTTGTATCCAGACCAGGGTTGCCTGCCCTACCAGTTTAGCACTGAGGCAATAACAAGCCAATGGCTTATACCTTGTAAATTGATGATGATGATGACTAAGTGTGCGAACTTACGCTTAGATCACGTGAATCGTAAACCGATCATGTGACATTTATGAACACGTGACCTGTTGTATTTGGAGAATTTACAAATTCTTGAATAAAAACAACAACAATAGTAATTGTTTGTTACGTTTCAACTACTACTGCAATACTGCAATGGGGGAGAAAGATGAGCTCCGCAGGGCGCTTATTGATCCTGAGATCGTGGACCACAATCCAAAATTTGAGAAATTTTCGAGCAACAACACGCCAAAACCAAACTCGAAGGTCACATGTCTTCTGATATTTATCCTGTGTACTAGTGTATTAATGGGAAATTTTGTATTACTGAAATTTGCTGGTGTAATTGATGGAAACTGGTTAATTGGTACTGGTAGGAATTTGCCAGTTTGCCATGAAGACAAGCCTAAGGTTAATAAAATAATTTTGGATATTCATCATATCGCGACTTCAAATAACAATTTAGAAGTGGTATCAAAAAATAATATTGACGTCAACTCATTCATCGAATATGTAGCATATAAAGAAAGTATCAAAATAACACATGGAAAATGGAAACCATTCTTTCTGGCCGACAGCAATGTGCCGATGTTACCGCTTACGGATGCAAGCCTGAGGCCAGCAGCGCAGTGTGATATTCCGAGCGAGACAGACCGGTTTGACTGCTACCCAGAATCAGCAGGTGGACTAGATCCTCAAAAATGTGAAGCCAGAGGGTGTTGTTGGAAACAGGCGTCACCAGGTGCCCCGTTCTGCTTTTATCCGAAAGATTTTCCAGCCTATAAAGCTGATGAAAGTAAAGCCACTAAATTAGGTTTCAAAGCACAGCTGACACGATCTGTACCAAGTCCCTGGCCAGACGATGTTGATACTTTGTTATTGGAGGTCATGGAAGAAACGCAACAGCGACTACACTTTAAAGTAAGTGTTCATTAGCTTCTTAAACCCATTCACTGACAAATCCCTGAAAAAGTAAGTTCTTAAGTTCACTACCTCTATAAACTGGTACTTGAGCCACTGGCTTTTCTCCCACGCTCATTCTAAAAACTGGTCTCTACCATGGCTTCTCTATATATGGTTTCTTTTATATTTACAGTACTTTGGCACCGACGCATTCGCTATGCTGACTTTCATCACTGGTTTTTCACAGTACTGCGCCATTGGATTTGCACCCTTCATTTCAAAATCTGATCTCTCTCTTCTAGTCTACTGTAGGGCTGTAACGATTTGTTTTGCCACGATACGATATGTATCACGATACACTGGTCATGATACAATACACGATACGATATGTTATTTTTTCACTAAGTTCATCGGAATCTGTCCATTTTATGCCACTCCGTCTCTCAGTGCAGATTTATAACAAATAATTAACATATTCAGATGAAATTTAGTGAAAATGGTGCACTTGTGCATAACTTTAACTATAGCTTACCTGGCAATGTTAATGCATGAAGGATACCATAGGCATATTTTCATGTATCGTGTGTGTATCGATACGATAGGTCATGATACGATACGATATGCCCGTGCCTCTATTTCAATTTCGCAACTTAAAACTTATATTAATTTATATGGAATGAAATCATCATATGTTAAGATGTATTTCATTTCATAACATATAGACACATAATTTAAGCCTATAAAAGAATACAATTTGAACAATTTTATTTTCAGTAATTTTGCTGTGAATATGCACCTTTAATAATTATTCCGTTTTTATGTTGAATATTTTAAAACTAATATAATGGGCAGGGGTTGCGGCCATTGGCAGCAATGTCAGATCCCAGTCAAAATAGTTTCAAAATATTCACTCACCGAGCCAGTGATTTTAGTGAAAAATTTTCTAAAATAATAATTTCTTGGTCCGAATCCTTTCATCAATTAATTCCCCATATCTCAATTTCAAGACAATAATATAACAAATGTGAACATGAATATTTTGAAATTAATATGATTGGAGGCTGTTGCTGCCTTAGTCATGTTAGCTTCAAAATATCCAACAGAATATATGCTACCATCAGACTGTACATTAATGAATTGGAAGAAAGTTATTTTTTCAGGGATTTGTCAGTGAAAGGGTTAAGTGTCAAGCCAGCCCTTGAGAATGTCCATTTGTATACCAATTGCTAAGAGAAGTTTCATGACTAGCGGCCCTGGGATGGGATGGTTCAGTATAGTGACTTGCTTTGTACTTGTATAGCGTATCGGATGGACAGGATCATAGGAGAAACAATTTGATTGAAATTTGTTGGTGTTTTCTTAGAAAGCAACACATTTTCATTCAAAATGTTTCTTATAAATAAAGTCCCTCGCACCATGTAGAAATACATTTTTGAAATTGTACAGAGTATCCGAGCCAGTCATTCCATAATATTAAAATTTCAAAAATAAACTTCTTGTCTCTTGACCCACAATTGGACTAAACAAGATTGGTTTTTTCTTGACCCATCTTGACTATGAAAGGGCCATGTACATGTAAGCTGAATATCAATGACAAAAATTGCAATAGCCAGGCAGGCATTCCAGTGATATGTTTTCAAAATTAGACTTCTCTTGCCATGCAAATTGACATACATTCAGTAAGCAAAATGTCATTTTTCATGACCGATCGCATTAGAGAGTAATTGAAATTTAGGTTTTAAGATATTTTATGCAATAGAAAATATTCATAATTATTCGATTATTAATCATATAAATTCACGGTTTAAAACATAATTGCGATTTTTGATTTAATCACATAATCACGCAAGCCTAATCGGGGTCCTTAAGCCCTGAGTAATCCAGTAATGAGTGAATGAAATACATGTATACCATATGCAGGGCATCGTATTTATCTCATGTTTTCGCGAAGTTGAAAAATTGAGATTTTGGGAGAGGGGGAAAAAATGTTGGCATCGGCATCCGGACAGGTTAATCTTTGTAAAATGGCATTTGTGTTTATTAAATTTGAAAAAATTTTACACTGATGTGTTCTATATGCTTAAGGACTAGTCTGCATCAAAATTATATTGATTTTATAATTTTTTCCATACTTTTATCATGTTTGAACATAGAATATTTTATGTGTCAAGAGTTATCTTTCTTGGCTGTGTTAAGGTTTTTTAAATGACATTTTCACCCATAAGTTGTCCGATCTGAAAAAAACTTCACAGATTTGTTCTATACAATGTTTAGGACCAGTCCACATCCAAAAGAAATCAACTTTCAAATTTTTTCCTTTTTATTTCGTCGCTTGAACTTTGACTATTTTAGTGCTCATTTGCATGCAGATTATATCCTGGTTATGGTTCTTGGCTGTGTTAAGGTTTTTTCAAATGACATTTACACCCACAAGAGGTTGGGCGATTTGAATAAAACTTCACTGATTTGTTCTATACGATGCTTAGGACTAGTCCACATCAAAAGAAAATCGACTTTGACATTTTTTCTGGAATTTTTCATTATTTGAACTCTGATTATTTTAAGGCTGATTTGTATGCAGGTTATATAGCCAGGGAATAGGTTTTTGCTGCTTTTTTTTAAAACGCCATTTACACCAACAAGGGGTTGGGTGATTTGAATAAAACTTCAGAGATTTGTTCCATGCGATGCTTAGAACTAGTCCACATCAAAAGGAAATCGCATTTGACATTTTTTCCAGATTTTTTTAGTCCTGGGCAGACCGGGTCCTGTGGCAGCCGGATCCTGCGGTAACTTAAAAATTTGAGATATTGGTATCTTTTGATACCTCTTGTTGAGGCGAGCTATCACTTTCGCTCACGCAACTCACCTAACATTTCATCCCGGGAGAGCAATTAATAGCTCACATTAAACCTCAAAACTTTGATAAAAATTTAGATATTTTACTACCGGTACTTAAGTACAGATTTAATACTATATGTGAAAATTTTCATTCTGCTTAAGGAGTGATCACTCCCCTAGCACTGATCATGGAGAGCAATTTTTAGATTTTCTAGAAATGAAGCCCTGCATATGTAGGCATGATAGGCAGCAATAGATTCCAGTTGAATTGCTTTCAAAATATTCAACAGAATATTTATTAATTTCAAATTTACTTTTCATATTTAATCATTAATTTTTGGGTTAAAAACTAGATTTTTTTATGCGTGCCAAATATGTTAAATGTATCGTACAGATTCTACAGAATCATCCTGGGAACAGAGGTATAGACACATTCATGACGTACATGACATTGTTTATTTCCTCAAGTTCATGGAAGTTTTTAATTCTTGTCATGGAAAAGTCATTGATTTCTGAAATTTGTGACATGGGCACAAAACCATACTTCAACAATCAGCAGTTGCAAGCTAATTATTTTCAAATTATTCAAGCCATGATAATGATTGTTCGATGTGTACATGTAATAGATCGTTTCACTCTATCCATCCATCATATGACGTCATAATTACATGTAACTACGTGACATAGATAAGTACATCACGAACGCATAATTGAAGATGGACTATGCATTGTTGTATGAGTTGTATGTCTTTACTATTTAATAAAGATTTGGTTGAATATTTTAAAACTAATTTGACTGGGCACTGTTGATGCCACCAAGTCAAATTAGTTTCAAAATATTTAACAGCTTTTCTGTATAGTTTTCAGGAAATTGATAGTCAGGCATTCAGGGATCGATCAATCCCAACATGGTGAATTATGGGTGGAGCTTAGCTAGAGGTGGGCGGGTCTTAGCAAAAACTGGAAAGCTCCATTAGTTTTAGTGCTATTCAGAGAGCATTTTTTTGTGTAGATTTCAGACCTGAACAATGATCGATACATTGTTCCAATATCTACACCTGTTGTGCATCAGAAGGCAAGTGTGACAGACTATAATGTCACAGTTCACAGGAGTCCATTCAGCATCACGATTACTCGCCGTTCTACTGGCGCTAAAATGTGAGTATCATGTGGTGCAACGTTAGATACATGGAAGGAGAGAAAACGTGTATTAATTGAGGAATCCAGTATTTCAGTCAATCATATGACATGATAATCAAGTATGTGACATGTGCCGCTGATGTCATGATCAATTATGTCATGAATGACTCCATTTAGTCCGTCTTTAACCCTGGAATTTTTTCAAGAAAATTTAAATTTTCTTATAGAAAATGTCCATGTGTGCAGACCAAAAGAAGAATATTTTTGAAAATTTACCACTGAAATGACTGGCTCGATTCCAGTGGTAAATTTCCCAAAATAATCTTCTTTTGATCTGTAAATGGACATTTCTCAAGACCACTGCAGAAGACGTTTTTGGCTGATATGAGTGTTAAAGGGTTAAAGCTTAATAGTCTGTCAGGTTGTACGAATTGTATGTCTTTACTATTTAAAAAACATGCTGTTGAATATTTTGAAAATAATTTGATTGCGCTGTTGCTGCGCAGTAACAGCACCCAGTCAAATTAGTTTCAATATATTCAACAGCTTACCTGTATAGTTTTCTGGAAATTGATAGTTAAGGAGTTCAGGGATCAATTGATCCCAACATGGTGCATAGTTCGGAGCTTAGCTAAAGAAGGGCAGGGCATACATATAGCTTAAACTTCATTCCTTCATTAACCTGTCACAATATGGGGTAGAGGTGTGTTTGTCCAGAACCATGTCTCAAAAACTGCTTGTTCGATTTGGCTTAATTATTAACACAACAGAGGAACTTAGTGTGTACTAGGGATTCCAGCCATTGGCCACAGCTCTGATACGGATTAACAAAATCCCAGATCGGATCAAATTGTACGGATACATGTATTTCAGAAAGAACATGTCTGATCTGGCTAAAATTTTAACACTTTTAGGAAAGTGTATGAACGTATACTACAGTTCAACAACTTTGGACGTAATCTGACATATTCAGATTTTCAATCTGAAAGGTTATATCAATGTGAGAAATGGTATGGTCTTGTGGAATGTTCATTTATTGGCCAAGAGAATACAAGTTTTGAAAATTTACCACTGGAATGACTGGCTCGATAACTGAGCCAGTGATTCCAGTGATAAATTTTGAAAAATTGTATTCTCTTGGCCTGTAAATGGACATTCAATAAGCAGATATTTAAGTTTTCTTGACCAAATTTGGCCATTGAAGGGTTAAGCCTAATTACAGCAACGGTTAGAATAAAGGAATCCAGCTTTAGCTCCATCCACGCTTCGCCCATGTTGGGATCGATCGATCCATGAACTCACCGACTATCCATTTCCAGGAACCCAAACGGGTAAGCTATTTTGAAATCAGTCCCCAGTTAAATTAGTTTCAAAATATTCAACAACATGTTTATATATTAAATAGCTACATGTAGTAGACATACAATTTGTACAACAAGGCTTAGTTCGTAATCAATTTAAAAGCGGGCGTGGCGAACTTATCTGTGCCATTCATGATGTCATATTAAAACGTCATTAAATAATGTTGATATATGATTGATGGATAATCTGGAAAGGGCCATTAATCTGTGTGGGCCAGCAGGAATTCTCAGATCACTAGACTCTACTACAGTAGCCCTACTGATTATTTAACAATTTCATGGTCAAAATTTGTCACAAAGGTTGAAACTTCTTCTTACTGCATGCCTATTTGTAGGCCAAGAGTATTTTTGAAAATTTACCACTGGAATAGCTGGCTCAGTTCTAATAATAAATAACCATTTAATTATCAGGAAGTCAAAAGGTTTGCTTATCCTATTTTTGAAAATTTACCATTGATCCGTATGCAAAAGGGTCTAGGTATCAGTGGTTAATTTCTATCCTCGCTGTATGACTTGTATTCACATCAATATATTGTCCTGATCTACATGTTCAAATACCGTAGTACAAATAACCTCATGAAGGCCTGAATGTTGAATGCATGAGAGGTACATTGTACATTAAATTTCTGTTTGCTATTACATTGTTATGTATCTCAATATATATTTTTCTCAAGCTGGACAGTGTGGTCTGCAGAAATTCAGCAGGCAGACAGGTAGCCTATGCCAGGTGAGCATTATCACCCTTGGGCACTTTTATATTTTTAGTATTACCTAATCTGTACTTGTAGATTTGATACTCAAGGCGTGGCACCATTGATCTTCGCTGACCAGTTCATACAGTTAGCTTCCCAGCTCACGACACAGAATATCTATGGCTTGGGCGAACATCAGTCTTCATTACTGCTGGACATGAGGTGGACGAAGCTCTCATTTTGGGCCCGCGACCAAGGACCAACGGTATTTTGCTTTCTATAGAATTTCATGCATGTATCTCCTCCTGTGCAGGTGTGCATTTCCTGGTTCAGCGTCAGGAATTTGCAGCTATCCGATTCTGAAACATCTATTTTTACGGAAATCGAGCATCTAGTGGCAGCAGATAGCTGGAAATTAATAAGCAAGGATGAGAATCTTATTCTCCAGATGTTACTCGATACAACTCTCTTGATCTGCCTAATGGACCTTTCCATTTTTACTTATGCCCCGCGCATCACTAGCTAAGCTCCACCCACACCTCGCCGTGTTGGGATTGATCGATCCGCGAATACCCTGGCTATCAATTTCCTGAAAAGTTTACAGGGAAGCTGTTGAATATTTTGTAACTAATTTGACTGGGTGCTGATGGCAGCAACAGCACCCAGTCAAATTAGTTACAAAATATTCAACAGAATATTTATTAAACAGTAAAAGCAATTTGTACAACAACGCATAGACCGTCTTCAAATATGCGTTCGTGATGTACTTATCGACGTCATTCATTATGATGTCATTCTACACATCACGCAGTTCATTATGACGTCATATGATGGGTGGGTAGTACTGGGTACTCTGGAAAGGTGAATTGAAAGTGAAGCTATGTCGAAAATTTTAATCCATCAGCAGGAAACTCTGCCATAAACTTCATATCAGATGTAATCTTCACTTAAAAGAAACAAATTACCTAACAAAGTTTGCCTAATAAAATATTAAGTTAGTATAGTTAAAGATAATTGTGCATAGTAAAATATGATGCACCTTATTCTTGCTGGATGTTCCTACATGTAAATAACAATGAACTCATTTACGCGTCTGGTGAACATAAATTTACTCGTCTTTGCACTGTGAACATTTACTACTTTATATGCACTACAGATAAGAAACCACTTGCATGTGTACACACACACACACACGCACACATGCATGCTCACACACACACACACACACATGCATAACTATCAGAATGAGTGTTTGCGTGCAGGTTTGGCAATTTCCAAGGAAATTCCCAGGGCAGTGAGAAATATTGGGGAAAACTGGGAAATACTCAAATATCAGGTGGGAAGTTTATATATTTTACCTCATGGATGTTTATCATGCTTAAGAAAACACTAACAAGCATTAGTAAATATCATCTAGTGACATGTCCATAAGTTGCAAACCTATGCATAACGACATGAAGGAACATAGTCTTTTAACTGCTAAAGCAACACTACATCAGACAAAACTGAACATCCAATGAAATACCATTATAATTTTATGAGGTATGACTGGATATTTGACAGTATATCACTGTCTATAGATCTGCATGGAATTCAGTAGATCTATACAATTACCTATCAAATAATAAAAGGCTTAGACTACTGTCAGAACATGCAATGTAAACTTACTTCTCAGGTCTTTACTTATTCCTATGTACTTGCTTTAACCCTTTAGCGCTCAAGTCGGCGAAAAATAGCTTCTGCACTACTAGTCTTTGATAAATGTCCATTTGCAGAACAAGAGAAGACTATTTTTGAAAATTTACCACAGTTGCTGGAATGACTGGTTTGATAACTGAGCCAATCATTACAGTAGTACATTTTCATAAATAGTCCCATGGTCTGCAAATAGATATTTTCTATGAGATAATTGAAATTTGCGTGAATAGATTTGAGTGTTAAATGGTTAAATAACTAATTCACTCTCTGGGATGTCATTGTATCTAAGTTAGTGCTACATGTATGATGACTGACAATGAATGAATACATTTCATTCTAAAGTTGCAGAAATGTTAAAATTGTAATTGCTATTTAAACCTGAAATCTACAGGATTTGTTGAAAATAATGTGAAAGTCTGTGTTTTCAATCAGTCATATTGTAGCCTGTAATGGTATAAATAGTAAACAGTACATAATATTGGTATTTAATCGTATATGACAGAATGAAATGTGTTGCCATCTCAATCAGTTTAACCCCAATTAGACACCTTGCTGTCTCCATTGTGAGACAATACCACATTTGTATACAAGTCTACATGTACATGGAGTTCAGAGCATTGATTTACATAGAAATCTAAGGTTTACATGTAACTAAATAAACAATACTTGTAGATATATCTACTTGTAGCATTATTTCTACCAGCAGTTTGGTAATCTAACCTTACATGTATATCTCTATTTTAAATCAATATCCTAATAGGCTGAGAATTCAAGGCAGTATAATGGATTTGTATCGTATGTCACAATATATTGTACATGTACAAAGTGTATCTACATGTACAGCATGCTAATGCATTGTACAAATGTATATAAGTTTAAGTAAACAATTCATGACATGAAAGTTTCTTAATATTTGGAAACTCTTACTGAAAGTTGTTTCTACTTCGAATAATACTTACCAGATGTACAAACATGTACTATTATGATAATGTCTATTATCTAGTCTAGCTCAAAATAAACAATTAAAATTCCGCACTCCTGGTCCTGCCCATACTGTGTCCGGGAATTACCATATCCCCAGGTACCGAGTCAATTCCCAATCACAGTCAGATTCGTCTATTTTGCTCTCCATGATAGTCGTGTTTTTTGTAGCTCAAAATTTGCGATTATTTACGGAATTAGCAGTTGTTTGTTTAATTCATTGCTGGAAGGATGGAGGAAAAAGGAAAATCATCACAGGGGCAGGTTGTATCAATCTAGAATTTATACATTCGTGCTGTAATGACTGTTTGAAATTTCCTTAAATTGGCACATTATTTTAAAATGGTAGCCATTGTTGGAGTCACTCGGTACCCGTTAACTTTTTAATCTTATCCGGGTACTCGGTTAATTTCTCTTGCGACTCGGTTCCTTCCAAGATGGATGCGCCCTTAGCCAAGATGGCGGCGACCATGATTAATGTTTCGCTTTGGCTTGGCATGTCTATGCACTCTGTTTATGCCGATTTTTAGCTCTCGCTTCATTGTTGAGGGTGTTTGTAGCGATCGGCATTTATTTCTTGGCTGTATTAACGTTAGTTAACTTCCAAGTTGTGTTTATTAATTTTCACTCAAAAAAGTTTCAAATATTTCCTGCCTAAGGGCTTGATTATCATTAATTTAAGAGAAAGTTAATGTTTCTAAGTAATTCTGCTTTACAATCAAGTCAATTGTGCGTATTGCTCGTGATCGTATGTCATGTGCAGCGTTTTAATTCTTCTCTGTGTTCGCAGAAGGCCAAGAACCAGGACACTTTGTGCCACAAAGGCAATAGGTTCATGAAGCGCAAGTACTCGGGTCATCATTGTGTGGCTTGCGCGAAGTGCAAAGTGGGAAGACCGTGTGATGTGTGCGCCAAGTGGTCGTCGGAATTGGTGGCAGAGTTCGATCGTGATCATTGTGCGCGCTTGGAGAGAATCGCGAGGGACAAGGCGGCCAAGCTGGATCAGGCGTCAGTGAGAGGACTGGAAGATCGTCTGAACAAGCGAATGGATTCAGCATTGGGCGTATGGGCGGCCCAGTTCAAGGCAATGTTTGAGTCCTTGCAATCCACGATCTGGACGATGCAGGCTGGTGCAGGGCAACCTTTCAGTGGCCCGGCTAGTTCTGCGGAGGGACAAGCACCTGTCCCTTCTCCGACCTTGGCTCAAGAGCCGACGGCGGAGGAGGAAGATCTTCTCCTAATGGAAGATTCCGGCATGCCGGATATTTCGTTGACGGCTAGACCAGGTACATCCCATGGATCTCCCTCTGGATTTGTACGGGTTTACCAAGCGGGTGGTGATGTTGATGTTCCTCGGGCATTTTCCACCCGGATTTCGCTCAACCCGCGTTGTCATTGGTGCCGTGTTTTGCGGTTCCTAGCGGCATCCCGGCGGCGTTAGGTGCGGCTCCTCTCAGAGTGCCGGCATCTACCGTGGTGTAAGCGGCTGTAGTCCTGCCTCCCATGCTGGAGTCGATGGACTGTGGTGAATCCGTGTCCGGCGATTCGTTGGACACTGCGCTAGTAGTCGGGCTATGGACGCGCTTCATGTTGGAAGAAGTGCGGGCCATGGCTCTCAGCATGGATCGTCGGTGACCTACTCATCCAAGGGTGAGAAGGAAGATGAAAACGGTAGTCCATTGAAGGACGAGTCCGCTTTCTGCACTGAAGCTGAATGGGTGCAGGTCCTTGGCTGGATGTCCGACCGTCTCGGGTTGGCATCGGCTCAAGGACCTCAGCACGATCCGGCAAATGGAACGGATGTCAGAGCAAGCAGCTAGCGCTCTGTCAAGTGGCTCTTCGGCCATGCCGATGCTCCCTTTGGACACACAGACTTCCGACATGTTGGAGGATGTGGCATATCGTCTGGTTCAGCCAGAGTATGCATTGCCCAAAGCCCCGAAGGGGATAAAGAGTAGCGTCCGTTTTCCGGAGCTGGCCTATCATCAGTATGCCCGGGTTCCACGGCTTTCCATCGGGGAACGAGAGGCGCTGAATAGGCCATTGGCTGGCAAATCGAAGGGGCGTTTTCGTCCCTTAGTTTCCCAAGCCAATAAAGATCCGCTTAATAAGCTAATGCTCATTGAAGATGCGGCGAGGGCAGCCATGGCTGCGTTCTTGCACGGATGTACCGTCTTGCAGGGTATGCTGGCCTGCGTGGCGGAAGGTGGAGAAGTGCCAGAGGCTGCTCCCGGAGTTGTTCAGTACACCATGCGCTTGTCCCAGGATTGCCTAGCCAGGATGATCACCAGATCATTGGCGGAGAGAAGGAGAATGGTTCTCGATTGTGTAGAACCAGGACCTGAGATGAGGGTTGCGTTATCTTCTGTGCCTTTCATTGGTCCAGGCTTGTTCGGTGGCTCGGCACGGCAAGCCTTATCCAAGGTCGCGTCAATGGTCGCTGAGCAGGAAGTAGTCGGCAAGTCGTGGAAGTCGACTAAGAGGACACAGCCGCAGCAGTCCTACAAACAGCATCGGCACGAGCAGCAGAGGCAGCGCCAGAGATCACCCTTCCGTCCTTCTGGCCGTGATGTCCATTGAGCATCCGGATCGCAGGGACCTGGCCATTCGTCCTCATACAAGTCCTCTAATAAGAGGCCGTATGAGGAGGACAGGAAGGGTGGCAGTTCGGGTCGCGGCGGTTATCATAAGGATAGCTGTGGCGGTTGTTCTGGGGCGTCATATTCCAAGAAGGCGCGGGGCGGCCGTGGAGGCCGGTCCTGACGGGTTTCCGGTGGAATCAGTTCCGGTGACGTCAGGAACGAAGGGAGTCGAGAATCTTCACCCAAGCAATTTAGCGTCTTATCGTGCAATATCGACCGCCAGCTGTGTGCAGATTCCTACCGTCGGAGGCAGACTTCAACTGTTCTCAAGCCAATGGGAACAGGTCGTGCGAGATTGTTTAGTCTGTCAGTAGTTAAGAAACAGCTACAAACCGGACTGGCTCATCCATCAATCGTTAGTTCCATTAACATGGACTCCGGTGTGGACCGTTCCAAGGGAATCCGATCGTCTAGATGCTATTTGCTCAGTGATCGATGTTCTTCAGCAGAAGAACACGTTTCATCTAGTCCGCAATCAGTCCTCCCTAGGCTTCTATTCGATGATGTTCCTCGTTCCGAAATGTACCGGAGGATGGAGACCAATTCTCAATCTCAAACCGTTGAACAAATTTATTCTTTCTCTAAAATTTCAGATGGAGACTGTAGCATCAGTGATGACAGGGCTGAGAAAAGGCATGTGGGCAGTGTCGATAGATCTGGAGGATGCATATTTTCATATTCCAATGTCAATTCCATTTCAGAAATATCTTCGCTTTGCATTCCAAGACAATGGTTGGGAATTCAATGCGCTTCCATTCGGCCTGACCACAGCACCGAGGGTCTTCACCAAAGTGGTTCTCGCCATGACTTCTTATCTTCGCAGGAGAAATATAGCTGTTCATACTTACATAGACGACTGGCTGCTGGAGGCGGGGAATCCAGTCACACTGCGCAACAATCTTCAGTAGTCCTAGCCTTACTAAAGGATCTAGGATAGATTGTGAATCTAGAGAAATCAGAATTGACTCCATCCCAGGAGTTTGTTTATCTGGGAATATTTTTCAACCTCAGGGACAGCATAGCTTTTCCGGCGGAGAGCAGAGTCAAGAGTTTGATTGCAGTACTGGAGTCAATTTCTCTAGGAGCCTTTCTGACAGCACCAATTTCTCAGGATACTGCGTTTACTAGTGTCTGGAGAAAGTGGTTCCTTATGCGGCACTCAGGCACAGGCCGATTCAGATGTATCTAATGTCATTCTGGTCTCAGAGAACGGATCCATTATCTCTGAAGATTCCAGTAAAAGAACCATTGATATTCCACCGTCAGTGGTGGTTATCAGAACAGAATCTCCTGCGAGGTGTTCCTCTACAACCTCCTCAACCACAGATGTCCATCTTCACAGATGCATCGACAATGGGTTGGGGAGCGGTATTGGACGATCAGTCAGTGTCAGGGGAATGGGAATCGGACCAATGCGCTGAAACATATCAATGTTCTCGAATTATTAGCAGTGACATTAGCACTTCGAAAATTTGAGAGCTTAATCCAAGACAAGATTGTCCTAGTAAGGACAGACAACTCAACAGTGGTGTCTTATTTAAACCGCCAAGGCGGGACGAGATCACCGGAGTTGTGTATGATGATTTGGAACCTTCTGCTGTGGTGCCAAGAGAGGAATGTTATTCTTCGGGCAGCACACATTCCAGGAAGACTGAACATCTTAGTGGATGCTCTCAGTCGAAGGACGGTTTGTTGTCCAACGGAATGGCAGCTCAACCAAACGGTAGCAGAGGTTCTATTCAAACATTGGGGCAAGCCAAATGTGGACCTGTTTGCGATGAAACAAAACGCAAAGATGGTCACATACCTGTCACCGATCCCGGACCCGCTAGCTCTAGCAGTAGACGCACTGGCGATAAGTTGGAAGGGAATGTACGCATATGCGTATCCTCCAACGGTTCTCATTCCAAAAGTTCTGGCAAAGATAAGAGAGGGTATGTGCCAAGTACTACTGATCGCCCCTTATTGGCCAGGCCGATCATGGTTTACGGATCTGCTGGACCTTCTGGTCTGCAATCCAATCCCTCTTCCAGACAGAAGAGATCTGATCTCTCAGAACAGGGGTCTGTACTTCCACGACAGACCGGAAATGTTCAAATTGACTGCATGGATGTTATCAAGCAGCGTGCAATTAAAGGTAGCTTTTCTGAGCAAGCAGCAAAGTTTGTCGCTTCAGCCAGAAGAGGGTAAACCACTAAAACATATAATTATGGAATCAACAAATTTGCAGAGTGGTGTAAGGGAAGAGATATCGATCCCTTTTCTGCATCTGTTCAACACGTAGCAGCTTTTATTTGTCATTTATACAGAGTTGACAAACTTGTACCTTCAACCCTAGCAGCATATAAGTCTGCATTAGCTTCAGTCATTCCCAGTCTGGCCATTGAAGGAGTGGAGAATAACACCTTGAATGAAGTTATTAAAGGAATGAGCAATCTGCGACCTAGTCAGCCAACTCCTATCCCAGCATGGAATCTATCTCGTGTTCTACAGGTTTCAGGGCATGCTCCCTTTGAACCGATTAGATCTATAGATATTAAACTGTTAACTATTAAATCAGTTTTCTTGGTTGCAGCAGCGTCGGCGAGAAGGAGAAGCGAAATTCATGCGCTTTCTGCCGATTAAGACCGTTTTGTCATCACGGGTGAAGGTTTAAGACTCCTTCCACGTCTTTGTTTCCTGGCAAAGAGTCAGTCACTTAAATGTCCAGGGGAGCCGATCAATTTACCAAGTTTAACTAGGCATAACCCAAAGTCTTCTGCTTGGTGTCCTGTCAGATGCCTGAAAATGTATAAAAAACGTACTGAGGAGTGGAGAGATGACCCGAAATCTCTGTGGTTATGTCTCAAAGCTCCTCATTTGCGCGCCTCGAAAGATACTATTTCTTGTTGGATAGTCGATGCTATTCAGATGTCGCACAAAATCGCTACAGGAAAGCAGATTGATCGTGCGAATGCCCATCAGGTCCGAGCACTAGCAGCATCATTGGCCCTTTATAAGGGTGTCTCATTAGAGGAGGTGATGTCTGTAGCACAATGGCATGCCGAGTCGTCATTTACTGATTTCTACCTTCGCGACATCTCCAGCGCACTTAATCCGGTAGCCGTCGCCAATTTGTCGAACATTGGTTAAGCCACATCCGACCACTATTTCCCACACATCACAAGTTCTTCCACTTGCACTGAACAATGGCCATGCACATGACCTGAGAACGCCCGTGGATTGGGCCGAGCTCCTGTGATGAACTAAAAGACCAAGCATTCAAATGGTGAGTGTTTACATTAATTAAGTGACTATAAATAATTTACTTACAGTCGAAATACCAGATTGCTTAGGTAAATGATCTGGTGTAAGAGTATACTTATCCTCTCAAACAGACATTAGACTCATTCCAATTTGAAAACTTAATTGATATACTGATATTTTTTCAAAATTAGAAGTTGTAGTAGCTTCTTTGCACTCTATTGGACTGCCCTAGCCGAGACCTGGGGCTGACACGGGTCTGGTGGGTGTTGCATCCCCTTTTTGACAGCCCTCTGGGTTTTGTGCGGACAAAAGAGGGGGGAGCGTGGTCTAGACCATGGAAGTTTAGCACTCTATGAGTCAGATGGCAGAACCAAAGCGTATGCCAGGGTTCTAGTCTCTTCACAACCTTCTCTGTCGGAGTGTAGATGAGTGCTGGTTCGAGCCTCACCTCCTCCCACCGGTATTTCTTGGCTGTTGAAATCCGGAGTTTATCATAATAGTACATCTGGTAAGTATTATTCAAAGTAGAATAAAAAAAGCATCCGCTTTTGTTTCTACGAGAATTCGTAATACTTACTACATTGTAGATGTACTATGGCCCTGTCTCAGCCGCCCCGCTGAGTTGAGGCTGAGCTGCTTTCGCTGTTAGTCAAGACAAATATAAGACGAATCTGACTGTGATTGGAAATTGACTCGGTACCTGCGGCTATGGTATTCCCGGACACAGTATGGGCAGGACCAGGAGAGTGTGGAGTTTTAATTGTTTATTTTGAGCTAGACTAGATAATAGACATTATCATAATAGTACATCTGGTAAGTATTACGAATTCTCGTAGAAACAAAAGCGGATGCTTTTTTGATTCTGCAGCCTCTACTGAAAATGCTTTCTACAAATTCCACCAACATTGTGCTACATGTATATTGCCTAATTGATCTCATATGTCAACATGTATTAGATATAGGCTTCTGTATTAGCTCCTCTGATTAATATATCTAAGATATTTAGTTTAAAATTCACCACTTCTAATGAGTACTGGAATATTTCCCGGTATTTCCCATTATTTCCTGCTTTTTTAGTACCAGGGTCGGTATTTACTGGTATTTCCCACATCCGGGAAATTGCTACCAACCCTGTTCGTGTGTGTATAATTATAAAATATATAAGTAATATAGACTAATCCTGTTGGGTAAAGATTCAGTAATTAGTCGTATTCGCAGATTTTAAAGATTCTTGGATAATACACCGAAAGGTGGTCCACCAGACATTGGCAGAAACTCCAAGAGCAGAACGGAGCAGAGCTGACCATTCGCCAGAAAGTAATGAGATGCAGGGCTGACTATTATAAAAGCTGCCTGCTCTGCGTTAAACAAGACCGTGCCACTGAAAGGGTTTGCGCTGACAGTTCGACAATGGCTCCGCTGACAGTCCTTTGGTTCCTGCTTCACTTGCTTTGCTTGACACATGCTTGAGGAATTCACCACAATACTTCACTTACTTTGACCGCTCGGTGTGAGACAACATTTACTTAGCCACCAGCGCAAATTTGTGCTCTCGCCATCCTGTTGCGCACCTTTAGGCCAATTGACAATACCGCGCACAGAGCCTTGGAATAAAGATAGGATGAGACTGCCCTCACAACCTCTCCTCCTGTCCTCTCCTCACCACACTAGTGCCCGAGAGTAAATCGCTTGAAAATAGCTTGGCTAGAATACAGGTAGGAAAGACCGAAAGCCATCTGCAGTAAAGAGAGCCACCTGTGGCCCTTTCCATCTGTTACGCACTCACCCCACCCGCATGCACCTCGATATCCCGAGTGAACTCCACCCTCCTAAGGAAAACCCGCCGACCTGGGAACACCATTCCGACCATTCGTACCTAGAATATCCGTCGGCGCCATGGGAAGAACATCCGTCATCACCACCGACACCTCTGCCACGACAAGAACCATGGTCACAAGAACTACAGTCACCACCACTGCCTCATTCACCGCAGTGCTCACATTCTCCGTCCCGACTGAAAAGAATGAGAAGACTACATCTCTGATTAAAATGGCTGCCTCTAGCCCCGAAACACTGCATGTAGACAACTACAACAGGGAGGAAAATAACACACCACTCTCCGGGGGGAGGGCGCGGCTTTCCGGCTCCATCATCCACAGGCACACAGCTGTGTTGGGAATGCTCGACTGGACCTGCATGTCACCAATGAGATGGCTGGTCTCTCCGGCCAGCAAATGTTTGTGGCGGAGCCCCAAGAATGCATCCATGAGACCGCGTCGCAAGCCCTGAGATCAGCAGTAACCGAGAGCCACCCAGAAGGACTCTGTGGCATGGACAGCTTCGACGATCTAACCACATCGGACTAGCACCCCGATACGGAGCTCAATGGATATGAAGAGCAGGAAGGCTTTTGCGATGACTGATTACCCGGTCCCTCCATACGACACCAGACCTGACGACAATTAGTAAAGACATACAATTCGTACAACAACGCTTAATCAGTCACCAATTATGCCTTCTTGACAAGCTTATCTACAGCATTCATGACATCATTGAGTATGTCATCATCCTAAACGTCACGTTAGTTGATTATAACATTGATCAGATGATACATGTAGATGGATAAATGGAAAGGTCCATTATGTTCACTTAACTTATCGCATCCTGCAGCCGCCTCATGTTTAAAAAAATTCATATTTTGGGAATTCAGTTTTCAAAGTTCAAATCGATTCCAACACGCGTAAAAATTTGGGCAGAGCTTTATAAGCCAGAAATGGGTGTGAACATAATGAAATGGATTTAAATTATACATTGTGACGTATTCTTGTTTCTTTCAGAGTAACACCAATCTGTATGGGACACATCCATTTTATCTCGCTCTGGACAAAGATAATAATGCAAATGGCGTCTTATTGCTTAACAGCAATGCTATGCGTACGTATATTTAACCCTTTAATGGTCAGATTTGGTCAAGAAAAAATTTAAATATCTGCCTATTGAATGTTCATTTACAGGCCAAGACAATACACTTTTTGAAAATTTATCACTGGAATCACTGGCTTGGTTATCCATCCAGTCATTCCAGTTGTAAATTTTGAAAAATTGTATTCTCTTGTAAATGAACATTCCACAAGACCATAACAGCGGCCGGTTTTGGCCGGCTTGACCATTAAATGCTTAATGCTGACATTGCTTTTAGCTGTGACTCTTTACTGCTGGTAATAACTAGTCGCTTTTTCGACTGGTCTGTGTCTGTCTGTCTGTCTGTCTGTCTGTCTGTCTGTCTGTCTGTCTCAAATTTCAGACAATTCTGACAAAGCCCACTATATTATGTCACAACAATGAGCGGATCACACTTGTTTTTATAGTCCAGCTTTAAAGGGGGACGTATTATGTGATGGCGCTTGTCATCCGTCCGTTTTGTGTCCGGGCCATATTTCGAAGAGTTTTGAATGTTGTTTTTTGTGTGGATATATTACATGAACGCGATGTACCATGATTTCATTTCGTAATAATGTGTTCGTATTGACAAAAGTTATGTCCCCTGAAATCTTAAAATTTATCGAAAACTTCTTGAGTTATATTTAGTTTTACTAAACCTGTTGTTAAATAATGAATTTTAATTAACTGTTAAATTATTTTACGTTAAATTTACATTGTGCGTTAAAAACTTTGTACCTTAGAAAATAAGTTTGATTTTGATTTGAGCTGTAGCTTAACCATTTCATGGCTAAGCCGGCCAAAACCGACCTCGGCAGTAGTCTCGAGGAAGATCCATTTGCAGGCCAAGAGAAGACTATTTTTGAAATTTTACCAAAGGAATGAGTCATTTCAGTGGTTAATTTTCAAAAATAATCTTTCGGTCTACAAATGGACATAAAGTTGCAAATATCTTGATATTCTTGAAAATATTTAGACATTAAATGGTAACTCATTTAACAATTAAAATGCCAGAGTCTCAACTTCAAGACAACAATGCAAGAAAGCTGTTGAGGATTTGAAATTAATTTGACTGGAACATGTTGCTGCCATAGGCAGTAACAGCGGCAGTCAAATTAGTTTCAAAATACCCAACAGAATTCTCCCTCTATCATAAAGAATGTGTCGTGTCTGGTCTGTGGGTGTTAGAGGGTTAAGTTTCTAGTGAGTTTGATAAACTTTGGCCGTGATTCTACCATGCTTATCACATAGGCTATAGCATCTAGTCTATTATTAGCACTTTAACACTCAAATTTGTTCAATAAAATTTCAATTTCCTCAGAAAATATCCATTTGCAGACCAAGAGAACCTTATTTTTGAAAATTTACCTCTCCGTTATCGAGCCATTCATTCCAGTGGTAAATTAAAAAGGAATTTCTTCTCTTGGTCTGCAAATGGACATTTCTCTAGAGCACTACAAAAGACACTTTTGGCTGACATGAGGCTAGAGTCAAAGGGTTAACATTCAAGCCAGCCAAAACAACTTTTTGTGGGGGCCATGAGCGTTAATATCCATTTGCAGAACAAGAAAGAACTATTTTTGAAATTTTGCCGCAGGAATGACTGGCTCGATAGCCGAGCCAGTGATTCCAGTGGTAAATTTCCCAAAATAGTCTTCGGAGTCTTTGTCTGCAAATGGACATTCTTTATGATAAAGTTTAACTTTTCTAGAAAAAATTTGAGGGTTAAGACCACATTGTTGTGTACCTTAGATTTCAGGTTTTGCTATGGCCTTTTCATAGCAAAACTGTGGCCAGTCATTCCGGTGGTAAATTTTCAGATTTCACTTCAAGAGTATACTTACCTCCCTAATACTCTTTGATATTGCTAAATATCGGCTTTCACTCAATAAAACACTCAGAATAAAAACAGTTAGGTGCCCCTACTGGGCAGGGAGTCAGAGTGCAGTCCGGCGGATGCCAGCCCCACCACCGCGCATGTGCAGACTAGCACTTCCTCTTTGCTAATTTATTGGCTGAGAGACAACTCATGTTTTCTATGCTCATAGGCTTTTCCTTAATTTCTGAAAGTGTTGGCTGTGTAGAAGTTCTATTTCTCCTGGATTAATATGGCAGAACGTGTTACTACTCCAGAGGAGCGCCCAGGGCCTAGTCATCAGGTGACTTCTATTATAATTTAGCGAGTTTTTCCTGGTGTAATGTGTTTCCGGGACTCACGTTTATCATGATAAGCGCCTAAAATAACTAGTTTATTTCGAAATGGCGCTATGAAATACTAATCTCTCTGTGTTTATGTCCACAGGTATCTACCTAGGAGTGTTAGGACATCACATCTTCAGAGAGTTTGTTTTTCTCTCCACCAAGGTTCCATTTCCTACTAACATTGTAAGGTTATCTAACCAAAAATCTTTTCCCAGTGAGTTGGAGGCCTCGGATGAAGGTCTTCTCACTTTGCCCTCTTGATCCACTTCCTTCCCCCTAAGGTGGAGAGAGTTAAGAGGTCATAAGGTTGGTGGAGCGTCCGGTTCATCAGATCAGATGGTTTGTCTATGCTAAAGACTCAGGTACTCTAGTTATGATATGAGGCTTTTCAATTATATTTGACAATATTTATCAAATCTTACTGCCATTTATCATTGTTTATCTGATATTTGTATAGTCTGTATAAACTATCCGGTCTAATTAGAATGTTCTGGATATGATTACAATTCGTCCTTACACCTGGAGGTTTTGTTTCGGATCGATTTAACTTCTTATTTTTGAAGTTATGATGTCATAATCAGCCTTGCGCCTTACTATCAGTTATAAGTTTTGTCCTATGCTGATTTATTATCATTATTAGCTTGGGTCTTATGGCCCCTTCCTCCTTGTTTATTTCGTGTTGTGTTCTAATTCAATATCTGTAATACTCATTGTCTTCGTCCTCTGCTGTGTTTCAGAGGCCTGGTTGTCCTTCATGTGGAAGATTTATCCTTGACAAGTTCTTCCCCCATTTATGCTCCCAGTGCAGCCCATGTGGGCCATTGCTTAAATGTGAGATCTGTAAAAGAGGGGGGGGGGGGAGCTAATGTCTGAATTTCTCTCATTACAGACCAGGGAGAAGGATCCAGAGGAGGAGAGGAAGAGTAAGAAAGAGGCTTCTGGTAAGAAGGGTAAGAGGAAGGCCTCGTCCGCTATGGATATGGAGGCCTTCCGTATTGAGATGATGGGGTAGATGAAGAGGACAATTAAAGATTTGGTCCCAGAATTGTTTCGTGGCATGCTTCCTGGTCCAAATCTTTCGTTGTTCTCGTCATCTGCTCCGGAGCAGATAATCCCCGCCTCTGAATCAATGCTATTTAGGGACCTATCAGTTTTCGACCATGATTCAGAGGTGGCCCTATTAGAGGGTGAAATCCACGGTACTAACACTGGCAGCAGGCTTGCCGCGCCGGTTGTTCATGGTCAGGTGTCGCTGGAACCGCACCCTGCAGGTACCAGTTCCTCCTATGGTACCTCTGGCGTTGGACTGTTTAACCCGGTCTGTAACCAGGAGTGTCCGGGCGAGGCGCACGTTTGCTCTTGATAACTTGTTCCCGTCCCAGGATTTGTATAATAGGCTGCTGCGTATGCCTATGACAGGTCCTGGTCTCTGGAGGTGAGGGATGTAGGCATCTCCAGGAGACGGTTACCCTGGTCAATAACCAGAGGGCGTTACGGGAGCAATTTGAAGTGCTCCGTAGAGAGCGTGTTCGCGCGGCTCCCCGTGCATGTCATCGCCTGCAGGCTCGAGGTGGCGGTGGCCAGGTCAGAGGCCAGCCACCAGCGCAGCGTCGGCCACGGCCGCGTGCGCTTCGGCCAGCAGCGAGGGGGGCGCAGGCTCCTCCGGCGCAGCCAGCCAGGCAGCCGCCCGCGCACCGTGGTGCGCGCGGTGCGGGCCGTAGTGCGCGAGGATCTGGTCGTGGTAATCATACCTGACAGAGTGATTACCACAGTAAGAGCTACTCCAGTGCATCTGCACCAGGAGACAGTGCCACTCTTGCGCTTCTTATGTCCACCTCTCTCCCTAGGTGGACCAGTAGGAGGCCGATTGGCCAACCACATGCAAGAGTGGGAACGGTTGACTCAGGACCGTTTAGTCTTGCGATGGCTTTCAGTCGGGTGTCATCCCGACTGGATAACAGGTCCACCATCACGACTGTCTCTGGTGCCGGTCTGGACTCAAATTCCAAGAGATCCAGATCAGCGGTTGTGTATAGAGGAGGAAATAAATTCCCTCATACACAAGGAAGCAATTCAACCGGCGCAAAATTGCCCGGGCTTCTATTCAACCGTGTTCTTGGTAACGAAAAGCACTGGAAGGTGGAGACCAATTCTCCACCTCAAGCCATTGAACAAGTTCATAGACACATACGGTTTCAAGATGGAAACTGTGAGATCGGTGTTGGCGGGGTTGGAGAAGGGAATGTGGACAGCTTCAATAGATTTGAAGGATGCTTATTTCCACATTCTAATAGCGAGGGGTTTCCGTCGCTTCCTGAGTTTTGCATTCCAGGGCAGACAGTGAGAATTCAGGGTGTTACCCTTCGGGATTTCTACGGCTCCTTGGGTCTTCACCAGGGTGGTTCTTGCGATGACAGCATACCTCCGCAGGAGAAACAGCAGTCCACACATACATAGACGACTGGCTGTTAAAAGCACACAACCAGGAAAGTTTATCAGCAAATCTGGAGATAGTTTTGAAAACTCTCACAGATTTAGGCTGGATAATAAATTTTCAAAAATCAGAGCTGACTCCATCCCAGAAGTTTGTTTACCTGGGAATGTTCTTCAATCTGGAGATAGGATATGTTTATCCTACTCAGAAGAGGGTACAGATACTCATCTCAGTAATACAGTCAGTGTGCAACAGTCGTCATGTCCTGGCACAGGTTTATCTGAGAATGCTGGGATTGATGGTTTCTCTGGAACCAGTCATTCATCAGGCGGCCTTACGCAGGCGGCCGATACAGTTATTTCTCATGACACAATGGACCCAGAGTACAGGTTCACTGGACTCAAGCGTGTCAGTGTTGGAGCCTGTAATTCATCACCTTCAAATGGTGGTTGAAGACAGAGAATCTCCTGGCGGGGGTAATGTTAACCCCTCCTCACCCTCAGTTAACGATGTATACAGATGCATCGATGGAGGGGTGGGGAGCTTGCCTGGAACAATCCACGATATCAGGGCTGTGGGATCTGGAACAGTCGAAGGAACATATCAATCTACTGGAATTAAGAGCAGTAGTCCTGGGCCTGGAACATTTCTTACAGAAAGTTCAGGGCAAGAGTGTTCTAATTCGATCAGACAACTCAACAGTAGTGACTTACATAAACCGCCAGGGCGGAACGAAGTCGCCCAGTCTCTGTATGATGACTTGAAAACTGCTTTGTTGGTGCCTGGATCACAGGATTACCTTGAAGGCAGTTCATATTCCGGGAAAGTTAAATCTGTTAGCAGACTCATTGAGCCGAAGGATGAGTGTTTTACCTACGGAATGGCAACTAAATCAATGTGTGGCGGATCGTCTGTTCGACCACTGGGGGAAACCCAACATAGATTTATTCGCAACGAAGAAGAATGCGAAGATGACGACGTACGTCTCTCCGATTCCAGATCCAAGCGCTTTCGCAACAGATGCGTTAGCTATCAGCTGGTTGGGAATGTATGCATACGCATTCCCTCCAGCAATCCTGATTCCAAAAATTCTTCAGAAAATCAGACAGGAGGAGTGCCAAGTGCTTCTGATCGCCCCAAATTGGCCACGCCGATCATGGTATACCGATCTGCTGGACCTTCTGGTCTGAAATCCGGTTCCTCTGCCTCTGATGGACAATATTATCTTCCAGGGTAAGAACCTTCACAACCATCCGTCAATGTTCCAATTGACTGCGTGGATGTTGTCAAGGAATCTAGAATTAAGGAGGGCTTTTCTGAGCAAGCAGCCATGTTCATGGCAAAAGCCAGGAGGGGGGTCAACCTCCAGAGCATATAATTATAAAATCAACAGATTTGCAGAATGGTGCTCAAAAAGATGTATTAACCCAATGTATTCATCTATTCAGGTAGTAGCCGATTTCCTCTGTCACCTGTATGATGCCTATAGCCTCAAGCCTAACTCTATTGCTGGCTATAAGTCAGCTTTAATGACAGTTATCCCTAATAGGGCTAATAGGGGAAGTGATGAAGTAAATACATTAAATACTTTAATCAAAGACATGGGCAATCTAAGACCACGGAACCCCCCAGTGATTCCGTCTTGGAGTTTATCACTAGTGCTTCAGGTGCTAGCTGATAGGCCGTTTGAACCACTAAGCTCCATTTCTATGAAAATGTTGACGCTTAAAACTATTTTTAATTGCTGCGGCCTCGGCTAGGCATAGGAGTGAGATTCATGCCTTGTCAGCCGAGGCAGACCGTTTTGTGGTTACAGGGGAAGGCCTTAGGCTTCTACCCAGGATAAATTTCATGGCGAAAAACCAGTCTTTGAAATATCCGGGTCAACCGATAATTTTACCAGCTTTGACTAGGTTTGATCCTAATTCAAAACTATGGTGTCCAGTCCGAGCATTAATCCGGTACAAACAATGTACTCAAGATTGGCGGATGGACCCAACAGCGTTATGGTTGTCATATATTGAGCCCCATGGCAGGGCATCAAAGGACACCATTTCCAGGTGGATTGTAGAGTGTATTCAGTTTTGCCATAAATCTGCCACAGGTAAACAAGTTGACATGGCCAGGGCTCACAGTGTCCGAGGTGTAGTGGCTTCCACTGCCCTATTTAATGGGGTACCTGTGGATGACATTATGTCAGTAGCTTAGTGGCACTGTGAGTCAAGTTTTACCGACCATTATCTCCGTGACACCTCGAATCCTCTCGCCTTATCGATTTTGAAGAGCTAATCTAGGTGTACATATTTTGATGAGGTATCCTCATTTTTTATATATTTCACATTTAATCAATGGAAACATCTACTTTATGGGCTGCATCAGTCTTCACCAATGGGGAGATGATGACAGCACTAATCTTCCACAAGGTGAGTCTTGTGTGTGTTGTCCATGGTTTTTTGTAATGTCACGTGACCCTTCATTATTAATATGGTAATGGTACGTGTTTTTATGTGGTTCATCATTGAGAGTATACGAAAATGGAGTTTTTTCGTCTCTGTCCTATAGTACATGGCACTTGTACGTAGAGAGCGTATGGGACATTGATGTCATTCGAGTCTTCCTCCCAGGAAGGGATGGGGGTGGGGGGTTGGGGGGGGGGGGGGTGCGCATATGACATTCGGTCATCTCTCATCCATCGGTTTGTGTTAGCCGATGTTTTTTCAAATCCTGACTGTGTTTTCACACAGTTTCAGAAGTTTAAGTGTCTTAAACGCAGAAAAGCGTATAGGGAAGAGCTGGTCTTTTGACCTCGCCTCCCTCCCGCCGTATTCCCTGTCGAATTCTGGCAATATCAAAGCGTATTAGAGAGGTAAGTATACTCTTGAAGTGAAATAAACGAAGTCACAGATTTCTTTTTTCACGAGAGAGTTGATACTTACCTCCCTAATACGGACCCGGCCTCTCCACCCCACAGAGGCTCTGTCTTCAGGCTCTTAATAGTTGCATGTGTGTCAGCCAATAAATTAGTCAGAGGAAGTGCTAGTCTGCGCATGCGCGGTGGTGGGGCTGGCATCCGCCGGACTGCACTCTGACTCCCTGCCCAGTAGGGGCACCTAACTGTTTTTATTCTGAGTGTTTTATTGAGTGAAAGCCGATATTTAGCAATATCAAAGAGTATTAGGGAGGTAAGTATCAACTCTCTCGTGAAAAAAGAAATCCGTGATTTCGTTTATATAGTCTTATCTTCGCGCACAATGAGTATACACTAACCACAAATTCTGATTATCTTGACCAATCTTGACAAGTAAATGTTGCTGCGGCCGTGGTTGTGTTTAAATACTGTATCTGATGGCTGCAAGTCACCAGACAGCAATTTCAAAGTGAATAGCTCTGGACCTGCTGAGTATTTTCAAAACAATTTGATTGAATATTGTTAGTGTCTGAGCCACTAACAACTTTCAGTCAAATTGTCTTCAAATTATTCCGCATATTCAGGGTTAACCCTTTAAAACTCAAGTCGGCCAAAAATGGCTTCTACCGTGGTCTTGAGAAATGTCCATTTGCATGTCAAGAGAAGACTATCTTTTAAAATTGACCACTGGAATGACTGGCTCGATAACCGAGCCAGATAACCGAGCCAGTCATTCCAGTGGTAAATTAAAAAAAATTATCTTGTCTTGGTCTGCAAATGAACATTTTATATGAGAAAATTTTAATTTTCTTGAACACATTCGAGTGTTAAAGGGTTCAACCTCAAGGGAAATATAAAGTCTGCAAACAGTTAAAATATATGTGTCACATGACCTTACAGAGGTAGACTTACAGACCAGGCCAGCGCTCACATATCGTACTACGGGAGGAATTCTGGATTTTTATATCTTCACCGGACCCACACCTGATGATGTTCTTATGCAGTATATGGATGTAATTGGAAAACCGTTTCTTCCGCCATTCTGGGCGCTTGGATTCCATCTGTGTCGTTATGGTTACACCCAGGCGGAACTTAAGGCTGTGATCAAAAGAATGAGGGCAGCTGAATTTCCATATGTGAGTATTATTTAGTAATCCGATAACTCTCAAGTTGGCCAAAAATGGGTTCCGTGTTCGTGAGAAATGTCCTTTTGCAGAAAATGATGAGGCTATTTTTGAAAATTTACAACTGGAATGACTAGGCCGATATTTGTTTCTTTATTTTGGGTAAACTTGGCATCTTTCTCAAAATCATGAGAAAAAAATAACCGAGTCAATTCATTGGTAAATTGTCTAAAATAATCTTATCTTGATCTGCAAATGGACATTTGTATGACATGTATGATAACATTGAAATTTTCTTTACCAAATTTGGGCATTGGAGTGTTAAGTTCTTATCGCGTAAATCACTTCTCTGCTTGTTCCGCAAATAAAGGGTCCAAGTTTTGTAGACTAATTCTACTTGAACATAAATGTATACTAATTTATAGACTTGACTAATTAACAGTGTGCTAGTTAATACAGTACAGCTCAGAAATAACTTAACATGTTTACAAATCAAAATAAAACATACTGTTGAATTTTAGTTGAACATAATTGGATCGGAAGCCATTACTACAATATATCTTCCAATCCAGTTATGTTCAGAATAGTGACCAGAACAGTTCTTAACCCTTTAATGCTCAAACCCGCCAAAAAACGGCTTCTATATTGCTCTTGAGAAATGTCCATTTGCAGGCCAAAAGAATATAATTTTTGAAAATTTACAACTGGAATGACTGGCTCGGTTATCGAGCCAGTCATTCCAGTGGTAAATTAAAAAAAATAGTCTTCTGTTGGTCTGTAAATTGACATTTTCATTGAGAAAATCGAAATTTTCTAGATGAAATTTAAGGCTTAAAGGGCTAATAAGTAATACATGTATGTCATTGTTTTTATGTTGGAAACATTTTAACTTATTTATGAAGTGTACTGTATATCTATATATCTTAATTCATTAATGGTCAAGATTGGTCAAGAAAATATAAGAAAAATGTGCTTAGTGGACGTACATTTGCGGGCGGAGGTAAGACAATTTTTTTAAATTGAACGCTGGAATGACTGGCTCGGTTATCGAGACAGTCGTTCCAGTGGTAAATTTTCAAAGAATAGCGTTCTTGCTCTGCTTATGAGCATTTCACAAGACCACTTTGGATGCCAGTTGTATGACCAACATGACTACCAATCTGTTAATGTCATTTCAGGATACTCAGTGGACTGATATCGACTACATGCGGGCAGACCTAGACTGGACGTATGACACGCAGACATATAGGGATCTGCCCGACATCGTGTCTGACCTGCATAAGAACGATCAGCACTATATAATGATTGTGGTCAGTCTGAGAAAGCTGTGTTTTTGTCTTGTATTCAGTTCACTTTTATCCGTCATTTGATGACCACTTTGAGCAAAAGAGCAAAATTTTACATATTATTTAGAGCAAAGGTATTTGTAATCATTAAATTTGTTCAAGAAAATTAAAATTTTCCCAAACAAAATGTCAATTTGCAGACTACATGTACAGTAAGAGAATACCCTTTTTGAGAATTTACCACTGAAATGACTGGCGCAGTTATCGAGCCAGTCATTCCAATGGTAAATTTTCTAAAATTTACTTTTCTTGATCTGAAAATTGACATTTCTCAAGACCTCTGCAGAAGCTGTTTTTGGAAGATATGAGTGCTAAAAGGTTAAGTTTGAGAACAAGGATTTTGTCAATACAATTGTTGTATCATCGATTACCTCGAAATATGTACTGTTTCTAGTATCTATAGTTCCCCTTTAAGTCATGAACAAAAAAATTGTCCCTTCCCCTTCGTCTCTGTGTGTGAACTGTACATGTATATCAATGAATGCCCCATACTGTACAATATTACGAACCACACCGACACTGAGGGTCACATGACCCACATCTAACAATGTTGTAAGGTTGATTTCAGCCATTTCAAATCAGTTTAAATTTGATCAAATAATTAAACATTCTCCGCACTCTTAATTTGTGTTTTCAGTATGAAATGGGATCATTGAAGTCCATAACCAAAAAGGATTAGAAGTTCACTTGTCATGTTTGTTTTTAATGTCAGAGATATATGCAGTACCTAGCTATTCATATTTGTACAGTATTTAGCAACGGCATTCATTCCTTATAACAACTGTTATCAATGGAAAAATCCAGTTTTAGCTATGCCCCGCCCATCTCACAGAGGTGATTATGATGTCATTTGATTGAGAAACTGGATTCCTCAATTGAAAATAGTTGCCATGAAACTACCACTTATGTAATTCGCACAAATGTTTCAGCATGTACAAATCCATTACGTATATTTTCAGGATCCAGGTATCAGTAATGTACAGCCTGCTGGCACATACCCTCCATGGGATGAGGGTGTGAAGGAGGGTATCTTTGTCATGAAGGAGGATTGGAGTGCTCCAATCATTGGAAAGGTACTGAATTATGATTAATAATAATAATAATAATAATCCTGATTTCCAGTGGTTCACTTGCCTTGGTTCACTGGCTTTTAGTATGCCTGTCATGTTTAGCCTTTGATGCAAAGTTTTGTTTGGTCTAATCTAGAAAGAAAACCCTTATTCAAAATCAATATCGATACAATGATTGGTTTCTAGCCATGACCCGTCCATTTGTATAGCTAAGCTCCACTTATGCTTTGCGCATGTTGGGATCGATTTAAATACTCGGAATCTTGAATTCTCAATTCTCAGAATCCCATTTTCAAGGTAACAATACTGCAGGTAAGCTGTTCAATATTCTGAAACTAGTTTGACTTAGTGTTGTTGCTGCCAGAGCACTCACTCAAATTAGTTTCAAGATATTCAACAGAAACATAATCAAATAGTAAATCCATCAAAGACATACAATTCATAAACTTGACGGACTTCTTCAACTTCATGACAGAGTATTGTCTCTCAATTATGATTGTGATATTAACCTATATATGTGACCTAATTGATTATGACGTCGATCAGGGTTCCCACAGCTCCTGGAAACACCTGGAAATTTGAACTTTTGTGGTGAAGTTATGGAAACGTCATGGAATGTTGAAATAATGCTAAAAGTTAAGGAAAAGTCGCCATTTTTTTTAGTGTTCCTGAGTGTGCACAATGAATGTTTTATTTGTTCTTCTTTTGTGTCACTCACTTTTATTAAGATTGGTCATTGCAATTCACCTTTCCAGAGTATCCATCTATCAAAATGACCTCATATGACATCATAATCAGCTAAGCGGTGTGTAGGATGATGTCATAATCATTACGTCTTAAATGATTCTCTTTGGCCTGTTTTTAACTCTTAATAATCTGACACGGTGTACGAATTGTATGTCTCTACTATTTAATAAACATGCTGTTGAATATTTTGAAACTAATTTAACTAGACGCTGTATGCAGCAACAGCGCCCAGTCAAATTAGTTCCAAAATATTCAATAGGTTGCCTGTATAGTTTTCTGGAAATTGATAGTCAGAGAGTTCAGAGATCGATCGATCCCAACACAAGCGAGGTGTGGGTGAAGCTTAGCTAGAGATTGGTGGGGCATAGCTAAAACTGGAAAGGTCCATTAAGTCGAGTAAATAATGGTAAATAATGTTTTATTTTGTGACCATTATTTCCACTTTTTACGAGTACATGTCTTATAGTCTTGTAATATCATACTTCATTATGACTACAGTAGCCATTAATATTCTGGATTCGTAGTTGCCATATAAAGTGAGGAAAAATTTCATGAATTTCAATGTTTATAATCACGACTGGGGGGAAATTTGGGTATAAACATGGCAACCAGCAAACAATTTGCACAGAATAAGATTATTAGATTAGATTTACAAGAAAATCTGTTTCATTCTATTGAGAAAATAGGATGTCTCTTTATTACTCTTTATTCCGGACCCCTAGTTCAGTCTGGAGATCTGTAATTATTCTGAAAAAGTCAGAAAATTCAGGGATAAGTCAGGAAAAATTCGGTGAAATTATTTCCTCATTGTTTGTTGGAACTGTGTCAATATATTAGTGACAGATTGGATTCAGCTATTCACTGCAATGAGTATCTCTGCTATCGTGATAATCATTCCAGTCACCAATTTTCAAAAATTTGTCTCCTGCCCTGCAACATTCTTCAAGAACATTACGGGCCGGTTTGGGCCAGCATGCTTGTTAAAGATTTTAAGCATGCTACCGTACATGTCAGAACTAATGCTTCAAATAATAGATTACTGGTACCATTAATTAATAATATAGGATACTCAATCATGATCACATGCATGGACAAATGCACACACATGCACGCGCTCGCACGCACAGTGACACACACACACACGGAACTAAAACCTATATGTATGTACTTTTTCAGGTGTGGCCCGGTACAACTGGCTATCCAGATTTCACGCATCCCAATGCTGAAGCATGGTGGTACAAACAAGCCAAGAGCTACTATGATAAAATACCATTTGATTCATTGTGGATCGTAAGTAGTTTGTGCACAATGCACTTGCGTACAGCTCAAACCCTCTCATCAATAAATTCCTGGTATTGCAATTACACGGTAAAGGAAAGCTGTTGCATATTTAGAGATTAATTTGATTGGAAGCCGTTGCTGCTTTGTGCTTTATTTTGTAGATAATTTACTTTTTCAGGGATTTGTCATTGAAAGGGTTAAAACAGATGGTCAAAAGTCGACTTGTTGCTTGCCATAAACAATCATCATTTTGGACCCGGCCACACCCCCCCCCCCTCTTCCTTAGAGCTTGTCCTCTCTATTGCCAGACTAGAACATTTTATGAGCCCCCTCTGTGAGCTGTTATTTTATAGACCTCATCCGCTTGTAAGTAAAATCAATTGTACAATTGGGATTTTAAAAATTGTCCTTAATTATATTTTTCAACAATATAACCATAAATTGAAGTACATGTAGTATTTTATTAGTAGCACTTTAATTTTCAAGATTTCTGTTGTGTTTTATTGAAATCGGATAAGCTTTTGATGAACTAAATGTACAATAAAAAACTAACATTTATCTGCATGCTGCATGCCATTTGAATGGCTTTGTGGAGAGGATGGCTCAACATAGTGATCCAAATGGCGTGCAGCAGATAAATGTTAAGCTTTTCAATGTACATTTAATTCATCAAGAGCTTATCCGATTTCAATAAAACTTTACACATTTGTTCTAATACTATCATTGCATCCACTTTGAATCATAATTAAAATAATGTTTTACTGTGTGATTTGTCTTCTTTTCAAGGATTAGGGTGGAAGAATGTTAGAGTCTTTCAATAGACATTTGATTCATTAAGGGGACTATACTATTTTAAGAAATCCGTGTTTCACAGCTGTCTGCTACACATGATGCGTGATATGTGGAAAAACTAAAGGGCTGATCAACACACACGAAATTATTCATAGTAAATGTCCATTTGCTGGCCAAGAGAAGACTTTGAAAATTTTGGTTCGTGAGCCAATCAATTCAGTGTTAAATTGTCAAAAATCATCTCTTGACCTGAAAATGGAGATTCCGTAAAGACCACTGCAAAGGCAGGTTTGGGATGACGCCACCATTAATGGGTCAAAGGGGGGGTCAGTGGTTTACTCCTGTGAATCTTAAATGGACAGTTCCAGTTTATCCATCCATCATATGATGTCATAATCAACTATGTGACGTGTAGGATGACGTCAAAATTAATGGCGTCATGAATGATGTAGATAAGTTCATCACGATCACATAATTGATGACTGACTAAGCGTTGTTGTATGAATTCTATGTCTAAGTACTGTTTAATAAATATGCAGTTGAATATTTTGAAACTAATTTGATTGGGTGTGGCAGCAACAGCGCCCGGTCAAATCAGTTTCAAAATAATCAACCGCATACCTGTATAGTTTTCTGGAAATAGATAGACAAGGATCGATCGATCCAAACATGGGTGAAGTGTGGGTGGAGCTTAGCTAAAGATGGACAGAGCATAGCGAAAACTAGATTCTTCCATTGACAGCATCTTAATCATTTTCATAAGATAACTATATACAGGTACATTGTAAGGTGGTGAATATTTTGAAACTAATTCGCCTGGAATGTAGCCCCTGTCGCTGATATAGTCAGCAACAGCTCCCAGTCAAATTAGTTTCAATATATTCTTTAAACATGTAATATTTATTAGCTCACCTGGCGTAAAAGGCCAAGTGAACTTATGCCATGGCGGCCATCCGTCTGTCCGTCATCTCTGTTCATCCGTCCGTCAAATCGTGTCTTCTCCTTAAGGTTTTGACCGATTTCAACCAAATTTGGCTGGAATGATTCTAAGCTGGTACCCTCCAGACCCATTTTTCAGAATTTTGGTTGATCAATTTTTTGGGTGAAAATTTTAGATTTTATGAAAAATCTACCGGAAATACTGAAAATGCTACTCCTCCTGAGCTACTTGACATATTTCAACCAAATTTGACTAGATGCATTCTATGGTGATATGCGCTAATACTTTTTTTTTCAGAATTTTGATTTATCAGTTCTTTGGCTGAAAATCTGAGATTTTATGACAAATCTACTGAAAATAGTCAAAATGCTACTCCTCCTTAGCTACTTGACATATTTCAACCAATTTTGACTAGGTGCATTCTATTGTGGTAGGCTCTAGACCATCTTTTCAGAATTTTGATTTATCAATTTTTTGGGTGAAAATCAGAGATTTTAATGAAAAACCTACCGAAAATGGTCAAAATGCTACTCTTCCTTAACTACTTGACATATTTTAACCAAATCTGACTAGATGCATTCTATCATGGTAGGCTCTAGAACGTCTTCAGAAATTTGATTTATCAATTTTTTGGGTGAAAATCTGAGATTTTATGAAAAATCTACAGAAAATGGTCAAAATGCTACTCTTCATTAGCTACTTGACATATTTCAACCAATTTTGACTACATGCATTCTATGGTGGGAGGCTCTCGTACATCTTTTCAGAATTTTGATTGATCACGTTTTTGGGTGAAAATCTTAAAATCAACCGGAAATGGTCAAAATTCTACTCTTCCTTGGCCGCTTGACATATTTCAACCAAATTTAATTAGATACAGTCTATGTTGGTAGGCTCTAGATCTTCTATTCAGAATTTTGATTGATCATTTTTTTTGGGTGAAAATCTTAGATTTTATGAAAAATTTACCGGAAATTGTCAAAACGCATCATCCTTAACCGCTTCATGAGTTTCTACCAAATTTGTTTGGAATAACTATAATGGTAGGCTCCAGAACTTCCATTCAGAATTTTGATTGGTCAATTTCTCCAGTCGCCCCCTTGTTTAATGTAAAGAAACATGTATATTTAAATATAAATGTTTCAAATGCTAATGATCCTGGTGAGCATCAAAGGCCCTTAGGCCTCTTGTTAAATTATCTGAGTTTTTTAATTTGCCATTTCGGCTCCTATTGTTAATTTTAAAAATAAATTAACTTGGATTGTATAATCATAATTTTGACATTGCTTTATACAGGATATGGATGAACCATCAAACTTTGTTACTGGATCTACCACTGGCTGTTCTAGCAGCAAGCTGAACTATCCACCGTGGCTGCCATGTAAGAGGCTTCATATTTTTATATAGTTACTAAACCATTGCCAATATAAAAATTTCTGATTTATCACACATTTAGGTAACGGTTTTCTCACTAGTTTAGCATTTTTTATTGAGATTTACATCATTCAAAAATAAGATGCTTGGTTTTGAATACCTACATATATGATTTCGTAGATTTGTTGTATGTGGTAATAGATGGATTATTTTAGATCCTATTGTTCTCACTGTTTCACTATGTTCAGTATAATACCATCCCACCCCCACCCCACACACACCTGTGATACTAATAATAGACATTGTTCTGATGGCTTCCAAGGTGAGCAGAGCTACCTCCATAGCCGCTAGTATGAATATAGTAGTTTGTATTTCCAATGGATCTTTCCAGTTTATCCATCCATCATATGATGTCATAATCAACTACGTGACATCATAATCAATAATGTCATGAATGATGTAGATAAGTTCGTCAAAAACACATAATTGGTGATGGACTAAGCATTGTTGTTGTGCAAATTGTATGTCTTTTTTATTTAATAAACATGCTGTTGAATATTTTGAAACTAATTTAACTGTGTCATGGCAGCAACAGCACCCAGTCAAATTAGTTTCAAAATACATGTATTCAACAACTTACAATGTACCTGTATAGTTTTCTGGAAATTGATACTGAGATCAGAGATCAGTTTTTCACATCAAGAGTATACTTACCTCCCTAATACTTTTGATATTGCTAAATATTGACGTTCACTCAATAAAACACTCAGATTAAAAACAGTTAGGTGCCCCTACTGGGCAGGTAGACAGAGGTAGTCAGGCGGATGCCGGCCCCACCACCGCGCATGCGCCGACTACTACTTCCTCTTTGCTAATTTATTGGCAGAGAGTTCACATGCGTTTGTGCTTGTTAAGAAGTTTTCACTCGTTTACCTGTGTAAAATAGTCTGAATATACCTGGAAAGAAAGAGAAAGATGTCAGAAAGGGCGACTTCTCCGGAGGAGGGAGCTGGATCTCTTTATCAGGTGATTTCAACTATATTCTAGTGAGTTTTTTCCCCGGTGTAATGTGTTTCCGGGACTCGCACTTACCGTGATGAGCGCCGGTTTGAGTTGGTTTTTTCAACTCGGTGCTATATAAGTCTAATCTCTCTTTGTGTTTATGTCCACAGGTATGGATTTGCATTAGTAGTGGACATCTCAGCACAGGAGGGTTTGTTTCTCTCCACCACGGTTCCATTTCCTACTAATACTGTTAGGTTATCTAACCAAAAAATCTATGCTCAGTGAGTTGGAGGCTTGATATAAAGGTCTTCTCACTTTGCCCTCTTGATCCAATTCCTTCCCCTTAGGTGGAGAGAGTTAAGAGGCGTAGTCTTGGTGGAGTGCTCCAGTGCATCACGTTGGATGGTTTGTCTATACCAGGTGTCAGGTATCTAATTAATGATATGAGGTGATATGAATTATTTGAAAAAATAATGACTATTTACCATTGTTATCATTGTGTATCTGATGGTGTGTAGTCTGAATATCCAAGTGAGGACGTTATGTTAGGAATACAATTCGTTCTTGCACTTAAATGCTTGTTGCGGACCGATTTAATTTCTGTCATGGGATTGATGACGTCATAAGCAGCCTTGCTCTTTATTTACATTTAAAGTTTTGTCCAACGCTGGTTTCTTATGGTTACTGATCTTTATGATCTTTTCCCTCTCTTTAGTTGGTTTTGAGTTTTTTAAAAGCTATCTTTGACTAACTTGCTCATTGTCCTCGTCCTGTGTCCTGTTTCAGAGACCGGGTTGTCCGTCCTGTGGCCGGTTTCTGAAGGATCGGTTTGTTCCCCATTTGTGCTTCAGCTGCAGTCCCTGTGGACCGCTGCTTAAGTGCGACGTATGTAAGCAATGGGGGGGGGGGGCGAACTAATGTCTGACTTTTTGTCATTGCAGGCAAAGGAGATGGGCGTGGAGGAGGAGAGGAAGGCGAAGAAAGAGAGTGGTTCGAAGAAGGGTAAGAGGAAGGCCTCGTCCGCGGTGGACATGGAGGCCTTCCGGTCCGAAATGTTGGGAGAGATGCAGAGGACAATAAAGGATTTGGTCCCAGAGTTGCTTCGCAGCATGCTTCCTGGGCCAGCTCCTTTGTTGTCCTCAGCATCTGCTTCAGAGCAGGTTATCCCCGCCTCTGAATCTAATTTCCGTAGGTCGATTCCGTTGTTTGAGAACGATTCAGAGGTGGCCCCGTTGATGGGGGCGTTCCACGACCCTGGCAGCAGGCTTGGTGCCGCGCCGAGGGGCTGTGGACATCGGTTGTCGCAGGAACCCGCGGTCTGCTCATCAGACCCTGGGTATCCGCACGCCGCGGGTGCCAATGCCTCCTATGGCACCTTCCCTGGCCAGTCCGGGTTAGCTTTCTTTGCTGACCCGGAGTCTAACCTTTCTGGCCAGGAGGAAGAGGATTTCCTGCTAGGGTCGCCGTCTGGGGACGTGACCATGGACTACGACGTCTGTGCACCCCTCGCGGGGAATGCAGGCGACGTGGTCCATGGTTCTACTCACGCAGGAGTAGAATTCACGGTCCAGAAGGTGACCCTGGGCTGTGCTGAAGGCCAGCGTTACCGCATACCTCGGCTTGCCGAGAGTGTCGCTGGTGCTGGTCTGGACCGTGGTGGGGCGGTGTCTGCCCTGCGCTCTACCACGGCGCCTGCTCTTGGTCAAGCCAGTGAGCTTAGCATGCCGAGTCTTTCGGGGGCCGCATGTTTTCCCTGGTTTGCCAGCGGTATCAGCATACCCGCCGTCAATCTCGCAGCTAGCCACGGAGGAGGATTGGTCGGACGCTTGCCAGTGGCTGGTGAGTGTTCGGCCAGACCTGCCCGTGGAGCAGTCGGCTAGCCAGCGAGATCACAGGCCGTGGTTAGCTGGTAAGCCGACTGCAAACGCTATGCCATCTGTGCCGCTGGCTGAGCATGTCGTGGACATGTTCGAGGCGGCGGAGACGTCCATTAAGGCGAATGGGCGTCTCGCGAAGGCCCCTCGCGAGGTGGCCAGGCGTTGCCGCATCGTGCCCCTGGACTACCAGCGGTACGGTGTGGTGCCCAAGCCAAGTGTCGATGACCGCGCGGCTTTGGGCGAAGATGCGCGGCCAGGCTCCCGTTCTGACACGGGTGTCCTGTGCTCGAACGCGTTGCATTCGGCAAATGCCGTGCTGCGTGATGCGGAGGAGAGTGGGAGAGCGTCGATTGCTGCTCTGTCCCACGTCTCCCAGCTGTTACAGGGGGTGGTAACGGCATCCGCATCGCGCCAACCAAGCCCGGTCACAGTCCAGAGAGCCATCCAGGATGGTATCAACCTGGCTCTGGACTGCTTGACGCGGGGCGGTGACCAGGAGTGTCCGGGCGAGGCGCACGTTTGCCTTGGACAATCTGTGCCCGTCCCAGGACCTGTACAATAGGCTACTGCGTACGCCTATGACAGGTCCTGGTCTCTTTGGAGGTGAGGGATGCAAGCACCTCCAGGATACGGTGACTCTGGTCAACAACCAGAGGGCGCTGCGCGAGCAGTTTGAAGTGCTCCGCCGTGCGAGCGATCGCGCACCACCCCCTGCGTATCGTCCGCTGCAGGCTCGAGGTGGAGGTGGCCAGGTCAGAGGCCACCCACCATCACAGCGACGGCCTAGGCCGCGTGCGATTCGGCCCGCAGCGAGGGGGGTGCAGGCTCCCCAGGCGCAGCCAGTCAGGCAGCTACCCGCGCACCGAGGTGCGCGCGGTGCTGGGCGTGGCGCGCGGGGATCTGGTCGCGGTAATCGGGCCTGATGGGCCGGTTACCACGGTGGGAACCACTCCGGTGTTTCTGGCCGAGAAGACAGTGCCACTCTCGCACTCCTTATGTCCACCTCTCTCCCTAGGTGGACCGGTGGGCGGCCGATTGGCCGACCACTTGCCAGAGTGGAAGCGGTTGACTCAGGACCGTTTAGTCTTGCGATGGCTTTCTGTCGGCTATCATCCCGATTGGATGACAGGCCCGCCATCGCGACTGTCTCTCGTGCCGATCTGGACTCCGATTCCGAGAGATCCAGATCAAAGGTTGTGTATCGAGGAGGAGATAAATTCCCTCCTACAAAAAGGAGCTATTCAGCCGGCGCAGAGGTACCCGGGCTTCTATTCAACCGTGTTCTTAGTAACAAAAAACACCGGAGGGTGGAGGCCGATTCTCAACCTCAAGCCATTGAACAAGTTCATAGAGACGCCCAGTTTCAAGATGGAGACTGTGCGCTCGGTGTTGGCGGGGTTAGAGCAGGGAATGTGGACAGCTTCAATAGATTTGAAGGATGCTTATTTCCACATTCCCATAGAGAGGAGTTTCCGTCGCTTCCTGAGATTTGCATTCCAGGGCAGACAGTGGGAATTCAGGGTATTACCCTTCGGAATTTCCACGGCTCCTCGGGTCTTCACCCGTGTGGTTCTCGCGATCACGGCATACCTCCGCAGGAGAAGCATAGCAGTCCACACGTACATAGACGACTGGCTGTTAAAAGCACACACCCAGGAAACGTTATCGGCCAATCTGGAGATTGTTTTGAAAATTCTCACGGACTTGGGCTGGATAATCAATTTCCAAAAATCAGAGCTGACTCCATCCCAGAAGTTTGTTTACCTGGGCATGTTCTTCGATCTGGAGACAGGATATGTTTATCCTACTCAGGAGAGGGTTCAGAGACTCATCTCCTTAATACAGTCGGTGTGCGACAGTCGTCATGTCCTGGCACGGGTTTACTTGAGAATGCTGGGTTTGATGGTTTCATTGGAACCAGTCATTCCGCAGGCGGCCTTACGCAGGCGCCCGATCCAGTTGTTTCTCATGACACAGTGGACCCAGAGTTCAGGTTCGCTGGACTCGAACGTGTCAGTGTTGGCGCCTCTAATTCACCACCTGCAATGGTGGTTGAATATAGAGAATCTCTTGCTGGGGGTTTTGCTAACCCCTCCCCACCCTCAGGTGACTGTGTATACAGATGCATCGATGGAGGGGTGGGGAGCTTGTCTGGAAGAGTCCACAATATCAGGGCTTTGGGATCTGGATCAGTCAAAGGAACATATCAATCTACTGGAGCTAAGAGCAGTAGTCCTGGGCCTGGAACATTTCTTACAGAAAGTTCAGGGCAAGATTGTTCTTATTCGTTCAGACAACTCAACAGTAGTGACTTACATAAACCGCCAGGGCGGAATGAAGTCGCCCAGTCTCTGTATGATGACTTGGGAACTGCTTTGTTGGTGCCTGGATCACAGGATTACCTTGAGAGCAGTTCATATTCCGGGAAGGCTAAATCTGCTAGCAGACTCATTGAGCCGAAGGATGAGTATTTTACCCACGGAATGGCAACTAAATCAATGTGTGGCGGATCGTCTGTTCGACCATTGGGGGAAGCCCAACATCGATTTGTTCGCAACCAAGAAGAATGCGAAGATGACGACATACGTCTCTCCGATTCCAGACCCAAGCGCTTTCGCAACAGATGCGTTAGCTATCAGCTGGGCGGGAATGTATGCATACGCATTCCCTCCAGCAATCCTGATTCCAAAGGTGCTTCAGAAAATCAGGCAGCAGGAGTGCCAAGTGCTTCTGATCGCCCCGGATTGGCCAAGCCGATCGTGGTATACGGATCTGCTGGTCCTTCTGGTCTGCAGTCCGGTTCCTCTGCCTCTGATGGACGACCTTATCTTCCAGGGCAAGGCCCTTCACGACAATCCGTCAATGTTCCGATTGACTGCATGGATGTTGTCAAGGAATCTAGAATTAAGGAGGGCTTTTCTGAGCAAGCGGCCATGTTTATGGCCAAAGCCAGGAGGGGGTCAACCTCCAGAGCATATAACTATAAAATCAACAGATTTGCAGAGTGGTGCTCAAAAAGATGTATTGATCCAATGGATGCATCTATTCAGCTAGTAGCTGATTTCCTCTGTCACCTATATGATGCCTATAGCCTCAAGCCTAACTCTATTGCTGGTTATAAGTCAGCTTTAATGGCTGTTATTCCTTGCTTGGCTAACAGGGGGAGTGATGAAGTAAGTACATTAAATGTATTAATTAAAGGCATGGGCAATCTAAGACCAAGGAATCCACCACTGATTCCAGTTTGGAGTTTATCTCTGGTGCTTCAGGTACTAGGAGATAAGCCTTTTGAACCACTTATGTCCATTTCTATGAAATTGTTGACTCTTAAAACTGTGTTTTTAATTGCTGCGGCCTCGGCAAGGCGTAGGAGTGAGATTCACGCCTTATCAGCCGAGGATGACCGTTTTGTGGTTACAGGGGAAGGCCTTAAGCTTCTACCTAGGATTAATTTCTTGGCTAAGAATCAGTCTTTGAAATATCCAGGTCAACCTATTTTTTTGCCATCTTTAACTAGATATGATCCTAATTCTAAAGTATGGTGCCCCGTACGGGCGCTGCTCCGGTACAAACAGCGTACTTCGGAGTGGCGTACCGACCAGTCAGCGTTATGGTTGTCATATATTGAACCCTATGGCAGGGCGTCTAAGGACACCATTTCCAGGTGGATTGTAGAATGTATTCAGTTTTGTCACAAATCCGCCACCAGGAGACATGTTGATGTGGCCAAGGCTCACAGTGTCCGCGGTGTCGTGGCATCCACTGCCCTGTTTAGTGGGGTCCCTGTGGATGACATTATGTCCGTGGCTCAGTGGCACTGTGAGTCAAGTTTTACAGACCATTACCTCCGTGACACCTCAAATCCTCTCGCCTTGTCGATTTTGAAACAATAATCGCCTGTATGTTTTATGAGGAGCGTTTCCTCGTTGCTTATATACATCACATTTAAGTTATGGTAACAACCACTTGTCGGGACTGCGTCAGGCTTCTCTACTGGGAACGTGATGACAGCTTCCAAGTTCAACAAGGTCAGTCTTGTTTATGTGTTGTTCATTGTTAAATGTATTGTCACGTTACCCGTTATTATTAATATGGTGATGGTTTGTGTGGATTGTGGTTCATAGAGAGTATATACGAAAATGGAGTACTTTCGTCGCTGTCCTGTAGTACGTGGCACTAGTACGTAGAGAGCGTATAGGACATTGAGGTCATCTAGTCTTCCTCCCAGGAGGGGGGGGGGGGAGCGCATATGACATTCGGTCATCTCTCATGCATCGGTTGTGTTATCCGATGGTTTGTCAAATCCTGACTGTGTTCTCACACAGTTTTCAGATGTTTTTAAGTGCCGTAAATGCGTGAAAGCGTATAGGGAAGAGCTGGTCTTTTGACCTCGCCTCCCTCCGGACAGATTCACTTTCGAATTCTGGCAATATCAAAAGTATTAGGGAGGTAAGTATACTCTTGATGTGAAATAAACGAAATCTAGGATTTCTTTTTTCACGAGAGAGTTAATACTTACCTCCCTAGATACGGACCCGGCCTCTCCACCCCACAGAGGCTCGGTCTTCAGGCTCTTAGCAGTTGCATGTGTGTCAGCCAATAAATTAGTCAGAGGAAGTAGTAGTCGGCGCATGCGCGGTGGTGGGGCTGGCATCCGCCTGACTACCTCTGTCTACCTGCCCAGTAGGGGCACCTAACTGTTTTTAATCTGAGTGTTTTATTGAGTGAACGCCAATATTTAGAAATATCAAAAGTATTAGGGAGGTAAGTATCAACTCTCTCGTGAAAAAAGAAATCCTAGATTTCGTTTAGATCGCAACATGAGCGAGGTGTGGGTGGAGCTTAGCTAGAGATAGGCGGGGCATAGCTAAAACTGTTAAGGTCCATGTCCTAGTATGCCACAGCTGATCTACCCTGCAGTAGAATACTTGTATCCTGCCACAATATATCAGGGATGAGATGTTGCCTATTTTTTTTACAGGAAATCATATTTTTTGCTAACAAGATGTATAGGAAATCCCATGCTTTTGTTGGCCAGATTATCAGCAAGAATCAGACAAGTATCTTAATGATGATATAGATTAACATTTTAGAACACTTTAATATCAAATTACATTGATTCATCAGTCCTTTAATCTTCATTGAGTTGCAGAAATAGTGTATTCGTTCTCCTTTAATGGTCAGGATTGGTCAAGAAAATCTAAATTTGCACTTATTGAATGTCATTTGCAGGCTGAGAGAAGACAAATTTTGAAAATTTATCATTGGAAAGAATGGCTTGGTTACCAAACCAGTCATTCCAATGGTAAATTTTCCAATAATTCTAAAAAAGGTTAATTGTTTTAGGAGATCGTGACAATTTCTAAGTCAAGAAGGATTGAAACTTCACATCGAGCCATTTGCTAGTTTTTTCTTCGAGATAGATCACCTCCCTGATATATACAGGCAAACTATTTGCTACCTTCTAATAGCTCTTGTCTTGACGATTTTATTTATCCTTTTTTGTAGTGATTTTAGATGGTCAGCTTGCGGCCAAAACTATATGTCCAGCGGCAAATCACTACAACAACACCCACTACAACCTGCATAACCTGTATGGGCACACCGAGGCCGCAGCAACGCACAAGTAAGAGCCATCTACTTACAGCGTAGCTCAGAAATAACTTAACATGTTTTCAAGACAAAGAAACTTGGTGTCAGCAAGAGAACAAGCGTCAGGCAATATAAAGTTATTTCATCTTTAAGACTACGTTGTTACACAACATATTCAACAGAACATTTCCTGCATCGTGTTCAAAATTGTATTAGCTCAGATGTTTCGCTTTTTGTTTAGGAAACATTTTTACTTATTTATGACCTGTAGTGTAGTCATTGGATTTCTATATTGATCATTTTCATCATCATCATCATCATCATCATCATCACCATCATCATCACCGTTGTCGTCATTGTCATCATCATCATCATCATCATCATCATCATCATCATCATCATCATCATCACTTAAAATTTTATTGTCAAGCCGGTCTCGACAGTTGTCCTGAGAAATGACCATTTACAGGCCAAGAGCTGACTATTTTTGAAAATTTGCTATTAGGGTGGCTGGCCCAGTCATTGCAGTATTAAATTTTTTTAATTTTTCTTCTCTTAGCCTGTAATTGGACATTCACTAATTAAAAATCTGGATTTTTTTAACCAATCTTGGCCATTAAAATGTTGATTAGTCATTCAAGTCAAGCCTGGTAGTGGAATTCGACATTTACATGTGGCTATAAAATTTAATATGAAGTTTTTATTTATTAGTGTCTTGAAATCAAAGTTCATTAGCATGCGAAAGAGATCCAGTTACATGTTTTTAAAATAATTTGCCTGGAAGAGGAACATTGCTGCCTAATCTTCCTGTAAAATTTATTTTACCCTTTAATTGTCAAAACAGAACTAATCAATGGCCTGGAGGAAAGTCCATTACAGGCTACGAGAAGATGATTTTTGAGAATTTACAACTGGAATGACTGGCTCGATAAGAAAGCCAGTCATACCTGTGGTACGCTTTAAAAATAGCTCTTATCTTGACCTATGTACATTCAATTAGCAGAAATTTTGACCAACCGTGACCGGTAAATGGCTAATTTATGAAGCCTTATGCTGAAATAGAAATTTAGCAAAGAAGTGTTTAATTTCTTTTACATTCCAGAATATTGCACAAATTACGGAATAACCGAAGCATTATCATCACCCGGTCCACCTACATTAGTACCGGTCAGTATGCGGGTCATTGGACTGGCGATATCTCATCTACGTGGTCAGATTTGTACTACACCATGCCAGGTAAAGCACACTGTAATCTGTAATTGTTATGATATAAATCTTGTATCAGTGCATCAGGCATTCTTACTGGTGTCAATTACATTTATCCATCCATTAATTCATCCATTTATACAGGTAGGGGTGGGTGGTCTCCCCTTGCGAAGCAGAAGTGAAACATATGTAGGTATCACCTTTCCAACAAGGACAGCAGCAGCTAGTATTATTCCAATTAATAAATTTGATTGATGATTGATTGGCTTACATGTACATGTTCAACCAATCAAATGCATCAAACTATCTACGCCCTTTAATGGTAAAGCCGGCCAAAACTGGCCTCTGCTATGGTCATGTGGAATGTCCGTTTACAGGCCAAGCGAATACAATCTTTGAAAATTTTCTACTGGCGTGACTGGCCAGTAATTCCAGTGGTTAATTTTCAAAAGTTGTATCCTCTTGGCCTGTAAATGGACTTTCAATAAGCAGATATTTAAATTTTCTTGACAAATTTGACCATCAATGGGTTAAAATTAGTTGGAAATCTTATTTTCAAAAAATAACTAGAAACATGCATGGATTTTTTTACAAATTTAGTACATTGCTATCGTCTGACGTGAACTCCCTTTGGATTGTGCTTCAGCAAAAACTTTTGCAATATATTCAACAGAATGTTTATTAAATAATAAAGACAAACAATTCGTACCACAACACTTAGTCCGTCATCAAGTAAGCATTCGTGATGAACTTACAGTGAGCTACGTCATTCGTGATGTAATTGATTATGACATCATCCTACACACCACGTACCGGTACAGTTGATTATGATGTCATATGATTGATGGATAAACTAGAATCCTCCATTAACCACTGTGAATTCATAGTCCATTTTCGCATGCATATAAGTAAGTGATCATTGGTTTATAATGGTAACTGATCTGGCTGGATCACTGTGTTTAAACCGGAAGAGTTAAGAAAAAATTCAAAGAGCTTTTATTGTTTACTTTTTCAGCAAGTTGGCGTGTTATCAGTTTTAAGAGCTGAGACTAAATGTCTTAACTTTTTCCAGTGGTCAAATCAGCAAAAAAGACTTACCACTAGAATGACTGGCTAGCTCTAAACTATCCAGTCATTCCAATGATAAAGTTTCAAAAATGAAAGTATACACGACAGCAAAATCTTGGCAATTAAGTCATTACTTAATATCCTTATAATATGATTTCAATGATGCAATCAACTTATTATCCCCACATGCATGACATGTTTTAAATAAAAATGGGAGGGGATATATGCAATCGCCTCTGGCTGTCTGCCCGTCTATCTGTCTGGCTATCTCCTCCAAAGCCGGAGGTGGAACTCAATCAATTTTGTCATGCGAGTTACCAATATATGTGTGCAGACTATACGACAACATTTAGATTGGGCTTCACCGCCAGGGTGTGGGTGGAGGGGTGGTTGGTGGTGGTGGGTGGAGCAGATTGGAGGGGGGAGAGGGTGTGTTCAGAACGTCAAACTTGGCGGAATTAACTAAATCTGGTATTTCCAAAAAGGTTGGTCCTGATCCCAGGATGATTCATAATAAGGAAAAATTAGTTCCTCTCCGGGATGTAGAAATAGTTTGAGTGTAGCTTTTGTGACCATCTCGGTCCCTTCTACAGCACTAACTGACGGTCGCTGGCAACGTCACTCTGGTCCGTTCTTGTGGAATTGATTTTAAGATGTTCTTTGACTCTGGTGCTGAGAGGCCTTTTGTTTTCGCCTATGTATGTCCCCTCACATTGGTCACATTCGATCTTGTAGATGACTCCCGAGCGTTCATCTGTGGTCAGTTTATCTTTGGGTCTTACTAGTTGTGATCTTACGGTGTTGACGGACTTGTGGTAGGTTTTGATGTGGTGTTTTCTGAAGAGTCTGCCAAGGTGTTCTGATAGGCCTTTGATGTACGGAAGTCCAAAGGCCTCTCAGCACCAGAGTCAAAGAACATCTTAAAATCAATTCCAACTCAGCTGTGGCAGAATATACAGAATCCACTGGCCACGTCATCCGCGCCAGAAGTGCCTCGGTCATCAACATTGAGACCAACTTATTCAAACGGAAGGTTAAAGAGGCCATAGAAATCTACAAGCATCTACCAACCATGAACAGAGACGAGGGATACCATATACCAGCAGTCTACCAGTCAATGCTGTCACGTAACTCCACAAGAACTGACCAGAGTGATGTTACCAGCGACCGTCAGTTAGTGCTGAAGAAGTGGCCGAGATGGTCACGAAAGCTACACTCAAACAATTTCTACATCGCGGGGAGGTAACTAATTTTTCCTTATTATAAATCTGGTGTCTTAGTTACCAATTTATAAATATGATTGCGGATTGCAAGACAATGTGTTTGTTAATCTCTGCCCCCAGAGTGGGTGGGTGGGGAATGGGTGTGGAGCAGAACTGCAAAGTTTAATGCATTTCAACCAAATTTGCTATGTTAGTTACTCATATCATTGCAGATTGCGAGATTGCGTCTCTGCCCCCTGGTTTGGTGTGTGTGTGCGTGCGTGCGTGGATGCGTGTTTGTGTGCAGAATGTCAAAGTTGGAAAAAGCGTGTGGGTTTGCGATAGCTTGCCATGGACTGTGCATTCTAATTTTATATGCTGTGCAGTGCAGTATGCATCAGTACAAAATGTCAGTGATCTGTGAATTTTCTGATATCCGTATCCGTGTGACTCACCATTAGGTTGCAGTGCTATTTGTGCTGCATTACATTAAAATGCTTGGGTCAGAATACATATGACTAGTGTTTTCTTACATTAAGATGCTTGGGTCAGAACACATATGACTAGTGTTTTCTTTTCTATGTTTAAAGAACACTAATTCAGATACTTTATTTTTTCAGCTATCATTTCTTTCCAATTGTTTGGAATTCCATTTGTTGGCGCTGATATCTGTGGTTTTGAAGGTACAACCACACCAGAACTGTGCACTCGATGGATGCAGCTCGGATCCTTTTATCCTTTCATGAGGAACCACAATGCCCTACATGAACCTGTAATTACATTATATAATACCAGGCTAATTTATATTTTGTTTTATTAAAATTCCCACCTAAAACACAAAATCGTAGATGGAAGGGGAAGAAATAGAAAATAATGACCAATTTCAAGCTCAGATCGAGATTTAGAGTATTTCTGTATTAGTCATTCAATGACCAAAAGTCATCAGAAAAATTGGAATTTTTAGTTAGTGAATCTTTATTTGTATGCCAAGAGAAGAATATTTTTGAAAATTTAATACTGAGCCGCCCATTCCAGGGATAAATTTTCAAAAATACATGCAAATGAACTTTTCTCATGACCATTTCAGTCCTACAGTAAGCCATTTTTTGCCTACTTGACAATTAAAGGTGCATATTGAAAGCAGATTGCTTGAAAATAAAATTGTTAAAATTATATACTTTTAGGGGCTTAAATTGTGGGCCTAGATGAAATGAAAAAAATCAAATCTTAATATGTGATGATTTCATTACGTATAAATTAATATAATTTTTTGAGTTGTGAAATTGAATTAGAGGCACGAGACCATAATTCAATTTCACAACTAAAGAAATTATAATAATTTGTGAGGAATGAAGCCATCATATATGCTAAGATTTATTTCGTTTCATTACATATACACAAATGTATTTCCATTTTTAGCTATGCCCCGCCCATCTCTAGCTAAGCTCCGCCCACACCTCGCTCGAATTGGGATCGCTCGATCTCTGTACTCCCCTGACTATCAATTTCCACAAAACTATACACTGTCAGGTAAGCTGTTGGATATTTTGGAACTAATTTGACTGGGCGCTGTTGCTGCCTATGGCAGCAATAGCGTCCAGTCAAATTAGTTTCAAAATATTCAACTGTATGTTTATTAAATAGTAGAGACATACAATCCATACAATGTGTCGGACAATAAGAGTTAAAGACAGGCCTCATAGAATCATCTATAACGTAATGAGTAAGACGTCATCCTAAACGCCACTAGCTGATTATGATGTCAGATGATAGGTGAATTAAATCACTAAAAGTATATAATTTTAAGAATTTTATTTTCAAGCATTCTGCTGTAAATAGGCTCCTTTAAAGGCTCAACAAAGCACGGCGAACAGGATTCTGGAAATCTTATGAGTTCTGAGTGATAAGGATTTAGCCGGTAAAAATCATAAAATTGAAAGAATGCTGGACATAATGCCATATACTTAAAGTTAAGAAGGATTATAAAACAAAAAATAAATTGGCCTGCCCTAAGTCGTATATATATAATTTAGAGACCTCTATTTAAAATGTATTTATTATTTCAGCCGTCCTCTCATTCCAAATGTTTGGAATTCCGTTTATTGGAGCTGACGTATGCGGGTTTAGAGGAGCAACTACTCCAGAGCTGTGTACACGCTGGACGCAACTCGGATCTTTTTATCCCTTCATGAGAAACCATAATAACCTAGGCCAACCAGTAACTATACTAACATAAAACAGCTCCTATCCTAATCGCGTCCTGATTATCCCATCATAGCTTTCTGATCCTGTTTTTCTCTTTTCTCTTATCCTAAATAAGATAGCAAAGAACTTGATGCAAATATTCAGTTTTCCCACTCTTTGCAGTACTTATTAACCATCTGATTACTGACATGGCGGAGTTTCTGAAGATGACACATTCCTGTGGTTATATCTGTGGACCTGCTAAATATTTCGAAAACAATTTGGCTGAAAGTTGTTGGTGGCTAAGCCACCAACAACTTTCAGTCAAATTGCTTTCAAATTATTCAGCAGTCCAGAGTTATTGCCCATTGAATTTATTGTCAGATGGCATGCAGCAGTCGGATAGTTAAGCAATCGAGGGATCCATTTCATGGCCACGCCCATTTCACATCAAGAGTATACTTACCTCCCTAATACTTTTGATATTGCTAAATATCGGCTTTCACTCAATAAACACTCAGATTAAAACAGTTAGGTGCCCCTACTGGGCAGGGAGTCAGAGCGTAGTCTGGCGGATGCCAGCCCCACCACCGCGCATGCGCAGACTAGCACTTCCTCTTTGCTAATTTATTGGCAGAGAGTCTACACATGTTTTTGTGCTAGAGCTTTTCTTTACTCAATTCATAGTCTTTTTGTGTGAATTTGGAAGTGATTATCCCTGATAAAGATGGCAGAAAGGATGACTTCGCCAGAGGAGGGCCCAGGACCTTTAAATCAGGTGATTTCTAGTAAAATTAGCAAGTTTTTCTCCCGGTGTAATGTGTTTCCGGGACTCGCGTTTACCGTGATAAGCGCCTTGTTTAGTTGGTTTATTTCAACTAGGTGCTATATAATACTAATCTCTCTTTGTGTTTATGTCCACAGGTCTGTGTGACGATATGTAATGGACATCACATCAGCAGAGGGTTTGTTTCTCTCCACCATAGTTCCATTTCCTACTAATACTGTTAGGTTATCTAACCAAAAATTTTATGTCCAGTGAGTCGGAGGCCTAGTATAAAGGTCTTCTCACTTTGCCCTCTTGATCCAATTCCTTCCCCTATAGGTGGAGAGAGTTAAGAGGCGTTCAGTTGGTGGAGTGCTCCAGTTCATCACGTTGGATGGTTTGTCTATACAAAGTGTCAGGTATCTAATTATTGATATGAGGTGATGTTAATTATTTAGAGAGGGAAGGGAGATAATTAACAGTATTTGCCATTGTTATCAGTATATATCTGATGGTTGTGTAGTCGAAATGTCCATTCTGCACATGTTCTGGTTAGAGATACAATTCGTCCTTGCACTTGGATGTTTGTTGGGGATCGATTTTTTCCTGTCATAGGATTAATGACATCATAATCAGCCTTGCTCTTTATTAGCAATTAAAGTTTGTCCAAAGCTGGTTTTCTGATGAATATTGATCTTTATGATCATTTCCTTCTCTTGAGTTGGTTGAGTTTCTGAGCTTAACTAGATTGCTCATACTCCTCGTCCTTTGCCCTGTTTCAGAGACCTGGTTGTGTGTCCTGTGGACGGTTTTGAAGGACAAGTTTGTGCCTCATCTCTGCTATCAGTGTAGCCCCTGTGGTCCCTTGATTAATTGCGAGATATGTAAGCACTGGGGGGGGGGGGGGGCGAGCTAAGGTCCGAATTCTTGTGCTTACAGGCGAAGGACAAGGTGATGGAGGAGGAGAAGAAGAAGCAGAAAAGAGAGGGTGTGAGTAAGAAGGGTAAGAGGAAGGCCTCGTCCGCGGTGGACATGGAGGCCTTCCGGACCGAGATGTTGGGAGAGATGAGGAGGACAATAAAGGATTTGGTTCCAGAGTTGCTTCGTGGCATGCTTCCTGGACCAAATCCTTTGCTGTCCTCATCATCTGCTTCGGAGCAGGTAATCCCCACCTCTGAATCACCTTTCCTTAGTACGCTTCCGTTGTTCGAAGATTCAGAGGTGGCCCCATTAGAGGGGGCGTTCCACGACCCTGGCAGCAGGCTTAGTGCCGCGCCGACGGGCCGTGGACGGTTGTCACTGGAACCCGCGGGCTGCTTATCAGTCCAGGGGTATCCGCACGCCGCGGGTGCCAGTACCTCCTATGGCACCTTCCCTGGCCAGTCCGGGTTAGCTCTCTTTGCTGACCCGGAGTCTAATCTGTCTGGCCAGGAGGAAGAGGATTACCTGTTGGGGTCGCCGTCTGAGGACATGGCCATGGATTATGACGTCTGTGCACCCCTCGCGGGGAATACAGGCGACTTATTCCACGGTTCTACTCACGCAGGAGTAGAATCCACGGTTCAGACTGTGGCCCTGGGCGCTGCTGAGGGCCAGCATTACCGCATACCTCGGCTTGCCGAGAGTGTCGCTGGTGCTGGCCGGGGCCGTGGTGGGGCGGTATGTGCCCCGCGCTCTACCACAGCGCCTGCTCCTGGTCAAGCCAGTGAGATTAGCATGCCGGTGTTGTCAGGCCCGCATGTTCTCCCTGGCTTGCCAGGGGTATCAGCGTATCCGCCGTCAAGCTCTGTTGCTTGCGCTCAGGAGGAAGACGAAGGCCCCCGTCTTGTAGAGCGCTCGCAGCTAGCCACGGAGGAGGATTGGTCTGACGCTTGCCAGTGGTTGGTAAGTGTTAGGCCAGATCTGCCCGTGGAGCAGTCGGCTAGCCAGCGTGACCACAGGCCGTGGTTAGCTGGTAAGGCTATGCCTTCTCTGCCGCTGGCAGAGCATGTCGTTGACATGTTCGAGGCGGCGGAGACGTCCATTAAGTCGAGTGGACGTCTCGCGAAGGCCCCGCGCGAGGTGGCCAGGCGTTGTCGCATCGTGCCCCTGGATTACCAGCGGTACGGTGTGGTACCTAAGCCGAGCGTGGATGACCGCGCGGCTTTGGGTGAGGATGCGCGGCCAGGCTCCCGTTCTGACACGGGAGTCTTGTGTTCGAACGCGTTGCGTTCAGCAAATACCGCGTTGCGTGATGCGGAGGAGAGTGGGAGGGCTTCGATTGCCGCTCTGTCCCACGTCTCCCAGCTGTTACAAGGGGTAGTAACAGCATCCGCATCGCGCCAGCCAAGTCCGGTCACAGTCCAGCGAGCCATCCAGGATGGTATCAACCTGGCTCTGGACTGTATGACTCGGGCGGTGACCAGGAGTGTCCGGGCAAGGCGCACATTTGCCTTGGACAATCTGTGCCCGTCCCAGGACCTGTACAATAGGCTACTGCGTACGCCTATGACAGGGCCTGGTCTCTTTGGAGGTGAGCGATGTAGACACCTCCAGGAGACGGTTACTCTGGTAAACAACCAGAGGGCGCTGCGCGAGCAGTTTGAGGTGCTTCGTCGTGCTAACGTTCGCGCCGCACCCCCTGCGTATCGTCCCCTGCAGGCTCGAGGTGGTGGTGGCCAGGTCAGAGGCCAACCACCATCGCAGCGTCGGCCTCGCGGTGCTGGTCGTGGCGCGCGAGGATCTGGGCATGGTAATCGTTCCTGATGGGACGGTTACCGCGGTGAGAACCGCTCCGGTGTTTCTGGCAAAGGAGACAGTGCCGCTCTTGCACTCCTTATGTCCACCTCTATCCCTAAGTGGACCGGTGGGAGGCCGGCTAGCCGACCACATGCAAGAGTGGGAACGGTTAACTCAGGACCGTTTAGTCTTGCGATGGCTTTCAGTCGGGTATCATCTCGATTGGATGACAGGCCCGCCATCGCGACTGTCTCTAGTGCCGATCTGGACTCCAAATCCGAGAGATCCAGAGCAAAGGTTGTGTATCGAGGAGGAAATAAATTCCCTCATACAAAAAGGAGCTATTCAGCCGGCACAAAGGTGTCCGGGCTTCTATTCAACCCTGTTCTTAGTAACAAAAAACACCGGAGGGTGGAGACCAATTCTCAACCTCAAGCCATTGAACAAGTTCATAGAGACGCCCAGTTTCAAGATGGAGACTGTGCGCTCGGTGTTGGTGGGGTTAGAGAGGGGAATGTGGACAGCGTCGATAGATTTGAAGGACGCTTATTTCCACATCCCCATACACAGGAGTTTCCGTCGCTTCCTGAGATTTGCATTCCAGGGCAGACAGTGGGAATTCAGGGTGTTACCCTTCGGAATTTCCACGGCTCCTCGGGTTTTCACCTGTGTGGTTCTTGCGATCACCGCATACCTCCGCAGGAGAAGCATAGCAGTCCACACGTACATAGACGACTGGCTGTTGAAAGCGCACACCCAGGAAAGTTTATCGGCCAGTCTGGAGATTGTTTTGAAGACTCTCACAGACTTGGGCTGGATGATCAATTTCCCAAAATCAGAGCTGACTCCATCCCAGAAGTTTGTTTACCTGGGGATGTTCTTCGATCTAGAGACAGGATATGTTTTTCCTACTCAGGAGAGAGTTCAGAAACTCATCTCATTAATTCAGTCAGTGTGCGACAGTCGTCATGTCCTGGCACGGGTTTACTTGAGAATGCTGGGGTTGATGGTTTCATTGGAACCAGTCATTCCTCAGGCCGCCTTACGCAGGCGGCCGATCCAGTTATTTCTCATGACACAATGGACCCAGAGTACAGGTTCGCTGGACTCGAACGTGTCAGTGTTGGCGCCTCTGATTCATCACCTGCAATGGTGGTTGGACACAGAGAATCTCTTGGTAGGGGTTATGCTAACCCCTCCCCACCCTCAGGTGACTGTGTATACAGATGCATCGATGGAGGGCTGGGGAGCTTGCCTGGAAGAATCCACGATATCAGGGCTTTGGGATCTGGAACAGTCAAAGGAACATATAAATCTACTGGAGCTAAGAGCAGTAGTCCTGGGCCTGGAACATTTCTTACAGAAAGTTCAGGGCAAGATTGTTCTTATTCGTTCAGACAACTCAACAGTTGTGACTTACATAAACCGCCAGGGCGGAACGAAGTCGCCCAGTCTCTGTATGATGACATGGAGACTGCTTTGTTGGTGCCTGGATCACCAGATTACCTTGAAAGCAGTTCATATTCCGGGAAGGTTAAATCTGCTAGCAGACTCATTGAGCCGAAGGATGAGTGTTTTACCCACGGAATGGCAACTAAATCAATGTGTGGCGGATCGTCTGTTCGACCATTGGGGGAAACCCAACATCGATTTCTTCGCAACGAAGAAGAATGCGAAGATGACGACGTATGTCTCCGATTCCGGATCCAAGCGCTTTCGCAACAGATGCGTTAGCTATCAGCTGGGGGAGAATGTATGCATACGCATTCCCTCCAGCAATCCTGATTCCAAAAATTCTTCAGAAAATCAGACAGGAGGAATGCCAAGTGCTTCTGATCGCCCCGAATTGGCCAAGCCGATCATGGTATACGGATCTGCTGGACCTTCTGGTCTGCAATCCGGTTCCTCTGCCTCTGATGGACGATATTATCTTCCAGGGCAAGGCCCTTCACAACAATCCGTCAATGTTCAGATTGACTGCGTGGATGTTGTCAAGGAAACTAGAATTAAGGAGGGCTTTTCTGAGCAAGCAGCCATGTTTATGGCCAAAGCCAGGAGGGGGTCAACCTCCAGAGCATATAATTATAAAATCAACAGATTTGCAGAATGGTGCTCAAAAAGATGTATTGATCCAATGGGTTCATCTATTCAAGTAGTAGCTGATTTCCTCTGTCACCTCTATGATGCCTATAGCCTCAAGCCTAACTCTATTGCTGGTTATAAGTCAGCATTAATGTCTGTTATTCCTTGCTTGGCTAAGAGGGGAAGTGATGAAGTAAATACATTAAATGTATTAATTAAAGGCATGGGCAATCTAAGACCAAGGAATCCACCTGTGATTCCGTCTTGGAGTTTATCGCTAGTGCTTCAAGTACTAGGTGATAAGCCTTTTGAACCACTTAGTTCCATTTCTATGAAACTATTAACACTGAAGACTGTGTTTTTAATTGCTGCGGCCTCGGCTAGGCGTAGGAGTGAAATTCATGCCTTATCAGCCGAGGATGACCGTTTTGTGGTTTCAGGGGAAGGCCTTAAGCTGCTACCTAGGATTAATTTCTTGGCTAAAAATCAGTCGTTGAAATATCCAGGTCAACCTATTATTTTGCCTGCTTTAACTAGATATGATCCTAATTCTAAAGCATGGTGTCCCGTCCGGGCGCTGCGCCGGTACAAACAACGTACGGCGGAGTGGCGCACCGACCAGTCAGCGTTATGGTTGTCATATATTGAACCCCATGGCAGGGCTTCTAAGGACACCATTTCCAGGTGGATTGTTGAATGCATTCAGTTTTGCCATAAATCCGCCACCGGGAAGCAGGTTGACGTGGCCAAGGCTCACAGTGTCCGCGGCGTAGTGACATCCACTGCCCTATTTAATGGGGTCCCTGTGGATGATATTATGTCGGTGGCTCAATGGCACTGTGAGTCCAGTTTTACAGACCATTATCTCCGTGACACCTCTAATCCTCTCGCCTTGTCGATTTTGAAAAAATAACTCGGTTTATATTTTTTGAGGAGGTTTTTTCCTCATTACTTATATATTTCACAATTAATTTATGGAAACACCCACTTTTTTGGGCCAGCATCAGTCTTCACCAATGGGAAGATGTTGTCAGCAGCCATGTCAACAAGGTCAGTCTTGTTCATGTGTTGTCCATTGTTGATTGTATTGTCACGTTACCCGTTATTAATATGGTGATGGTTTGTGTATTTGTGTGGTTCATGGTTGAGAGTTTACGAAAATGGAGCTTTTTCGTCTCTGTCCTGTAGTACATGGCACTTGTACGTAGAGAGCGTATAGGACATTGAGGTCAGTCGACTCTTCCTCCCAGGAAGGAGGGGGGGGGGGAGCGCATATGACATTCGGTCATCTCTCATACATCGGTGGTGTTATCCGATGATTAGTCAAATCCTGACTGTGTTTCGTACAGTTTCAGAAGTTTAAGTGCCTTAAACGCAGAAAAGCGTATAGGGATGAGCTGGTCTTTTGACCTCGCCTCCCTCCCGCCAGATTCACTTTCGAATTCTGGCAATATCAAAAGTATTAGGGAGGTAAGTATACTCTTGAAGTGAAATAAACGAAATCTAGGATTTCTTTTTTCACGAGAGAGTTGATACTTACCTCCCTAGATACGGACCCGGCCTCTCCACCCCACAGAGGCTCGGTCTTCAGGCTCTTAATAGTTGCATGTGTGTCAGCCAATAATCTAGTCAGCGGAAGTGCTAGTCTGCGCATGCGCGGTGGTGGGGCTGGCATCCGCCAGACTACGCTCTGACTCCCTGCCCAGTAGGGGCACCTAACTGTTTTAATCTGAGTGTTTATTGAGTGAAAGCCAATATTTAGCAATATCAAAAGTATTAGGGAGGTAAGTATCAACTCTCTCGTGAAAAAAGAAATCCTAGATTTCGTTTAGACTACGCTCTGACTCCCTGCCCAGTAGGGGCACCTAACTGTTTTAATCTGAGTGTTTATTGAGTGAAAGCCGATATTTAGCAATATCAAAAGTATTAGGGAGGTAAGTATCAACTCTCTCGTGAAAAAAGAAATCCTTGATTTCGTTTATTTCTAACTAAGGTACATGTAACTATGGAGATTCAAGCTTCTCAATAAAAATGGGATAGATGACTTTCAGCGACCAGCATTTCATAATGAACTATGAAAGATGACATAAGCGAGGGATGTGATCTGTCACTCAAATATATCACATCATAATCTATTACATCACTACATGTAGTTAGCTGATTAGTTAGTCACAATCATTATCATGTAGAATTATGAGTCATGAATCTTGAAAATTCCAACAAGTGTACGAATTGTATGTCTTTGATGAAGTTAAAACTTAATAAATATTCTATTGAAGATATTGAAGCTAATTTATTTGACTCGGAACTGTTAGGCAGCAACATCCTCCTGTCAAAATTAGTATCAAAATATTCAACAGCTTAACTTGAAATCGATCCCTCTACACATACAGAGTGGGCGGAGCTTGGCTAAAAATGGGCGTGGTAATGCTAGAAAAGGGTCCGTCTATTAGTAATAGACAAACTAGCTTGCTTCATGGGTAAGAACATGGAGCTTATCCTCGCTCCCACCTGAACTTTTGCTGCTTGCCTATATTCTGCATATACAGTGAAGCTGTCTAATACATCAAACCCATATCCGCAACCACATAATATCTATTTTCACATCATGAGAACATACTTACCTCCCTAACACTCTTGATATACTAGTATATCGGCTCTAAATTCAATAATATTCAGAATTATAAAAAGTTAGGTGCCCCTAATGGGTAGGTGGAAGTACACAGTCATGCACATGACAAACACCACCCTCTGCGCATGCGCACACCGGTACTTCCGTTTTCTAATATATTGGCTGAAGAAGCAACTTGTGAAATTCCTCACGAGCTCTTTCTGAATTCTAACGAGAACTAAATACATCCCTGTCCATCATGGCTGATGCAAAAATGCTGGAGGAGTCCTCCTCGTCATCATCCAAGGTGACATTGTTCCAGGCTTTTATTTAAGGCTTGTAACTTTTGTGTGTTACTGGTTTTCGTAGCGGCCGTTTTCGGCGGTACCGCGTTTTCAGGCGTTGGGAATCCTTGTAAATTTTTTCCCAGCGCCTAGGGCTAATTCTCTCTTGTGTTTTATGCTTGCAGGTTTGTCTTGTGTCTATACAAGGATGCCTGGTCTTCTCTAGAAGGTTGTTCACGTCCCAGGATGACTTATCATCATGATATGTCTAAGGGTTGGAGATATAATAAATTAATAAATAAAATATCTCCTTCCTTTTGTCCCATCCCCCTCATCAGTCTTCTGGAAGAGGAGTCTCGGCGGATGGAAGGACATGTTTTCCTGCACAAGAGGATGGTTGCCTGTGCTCAGGCTAAGGGAGTTTATTAGTTATGGCGCATGATTATTTGAAAATAATTACATTTTCTGCTGCCTTTTGCTATTGCACTATTTTCTCTCTTGCGTGTGCATGGGTTCTCGAGTATATATAATTTAATATTATATTAGTCGAGAGCTGAGAATGTCTGATAGATCTAGATATTTCTTGCATTAATCTGACGTCCCCTCTCCTGAAAGGAGCTTTTGCATTGAGGTTTGATGTCATAATCAACCAGAGTTTGCCCTTTCCTTGATGTCATGATCTTAGTTTAGAGTAGTCTGTGATGTGTTCATCTCCCTGTTTATTAAGAGGGAGAGAGATATCTAGAAAATAGTCATAATCTTTCTCTCTCTCTTAATTTGGGGTTCTGGTTGTATTTGGTGTTTATTTACTGGAGAAGTCACCTGTCCCGTCATGGTGGTCGTAATAGGGGTGTCTTCTCTCGAGTTTGTTTTGGTTTCTACTTAAAAGTCCATTACATGGCTTTGAGACTGTCATACTCATTGTCTTCGTATCCCTCCCTTTCAGAAGAGTCCGTCCTGTCTGAAGACCATGAAAGCTAGATTCTTCCCCCACCCTTGCCATCTGTGTTCAGCTTGTAGGCTGTCCAACAAATGTGTTATTTGTGAAAAGTGGGGGCGGGGATCTAACCTCTGAATTCTTCTCTTTGCAGGCGAAGATGATGGCGGAGGAGGGGAAGAAACCGAAGAAGGAGGGTAAGAAGAAGGCCTCTGAGAAGGGTGGGCTCGAGGCCTTCAAGAGTGAGTTAGTGAGTGAGATGCGCAGGACTTTGAAAGACCTGATGCCTGACATGCTTCGCGGCATGTTGCCTGGCACAGGTGTTTCAACTTCCTGCGCATCGACCTCAGTGCAGGTAGCCCCCCGTCCCTGGATCATGGCCTATTAGCTCGGACAAAGCGTTTAGTGATCCAGGGGAGGCCGCCTTGGACCCAGGCTTGATGTTTGCATCGCCTGGGGTGCCAGCGGCGCGAGAAGCATCAGGCGGGACCCGACCAGCGGGCCTGACCATGATCACTCACGGAGTAAACTCATCATCTGCCTTTGAGCAGTCTCCTGGTCAGTCTGGATTAGTTTTCTTTACTAATCCAGAGTCTAACTTTCCTGACCAGGAAGATGATGAGGACTACCTGCTCGGTCCACAGATGGATCATGAAGACATGGATGTGAATGCCTACACTCCTCTCTTGGGGAGCGTGAACGCTCGCACCTATGGCACTGTTCCCTCGGGATCAGGGTTCATGGTTCAGCCTGTGGCCCGCTTTGGAGCAGACGGCCGGCCGTATAAGATTCCACGCTTGGAGGTGGAATCTCATACGGTCATTCCGGCCCGCGCTGGTGTGCATGGTCCCCCGCACACAGGCGCAGCCTTGGAGCCTGGTTTGCCTATGGAGAATGCTATGCCAGCCCTCACGGGCCCATATACGTTCCCTGGGCAGCCAGGTTCGTCTATAGCCTCCTCCTCGGGCGTGCCTGCGAATGCCATTGAGGATGACGAGGGCCCGCTGCTCGTCAGCAGTTCGCAGGTAGCCACGGATGAAGACTGGTCAGAGGCGTGTGCGTGGCTCCTCGCTGTGAGACCAGAGCTCGCCGTGGACGAAACGGCCGCCGGTAACCCTCGGGCATGGTTACAGGCGAAGCCGTTGGCCAGCACAGCTCTGTCTCTGCCGTACGCTGAACATATCTTAGATATGTTCGTGGCGGCAGAGGAGTCGATCCGACCGAGAGGTCGCCTCGCGAAGGCCCCCTGCGAGGTAGCTAGGCGATGTCGGGTTACTGCCAGTCAGTATGCTCGGTATGGCCTGGCTCCCAGACCGAGCGCGGACGACCGCGCCACTCTGGGGGAAGATACGCGGCCGAGTTCCCGGGCTGACACGGGAGCGTTGTGCTCGGGCACTATGCTATGCGCTCGGCGAATGCCGCCATGCGTGAGACCGAGGAGAGCTCGCGAGCAGCGATCAGTGCGCTGTCGCATGTCTCTCAGCTGCTATCAGGGGTGGTAGCGGCGTCGGTGCAGCAACAGCCTAGTCCCGTGATAGTCCAACGAGCGATCCAGGATGGCATCAACCTGGCGTTGGACTGTCTGACTAGGTCGGTCACGAAGTCGCTGAGAACGAGGCGCACTTTTGCACTGGACAATTTGTGCCAGTCTCAGGAGCTCAAGTCGCGCTTGATGCAAGCGCCGATGGCGGGCCCTGGACTCTTTGGAGGTGAAGGTTGTCGGCACCTGCAGGAGACGGTGACTTTGGTGAACAACCAGAGGGTGCTGCGTGCACAGTTTGAGGTGCTGCGCAGGGAACACGTGCGTGTTCAGCCCTCGGCTGCTCGACAGCCGTACGCTCGTGGCGGAGCTGGCAGTGTCAGAGGCCAGCAGGCCGGCTGGTTTCAGCGACCGCGTCGGCTATGCCAGCAGCAGCGTGCGTTTGTGCGACAGCCGCCGCCTCAAGTGCAGCCTGCCAGACAGCAGCCCGCGCACTGCAAGAAAATTTTTTCCGGTTATCACAAGTACACAGAGACACACCCACTTCTAAGAATTATGGGCACCCCGTCAACCCTAGGTGCACCAGTGGGAGCTCGTTTGACTTGTCACATTCAGAAGTGGGCGCGGTTAATTCAGGACCGCTTAGTCTTGCAATGGCTTTTGCATGGATACAGTCCAGAATGGATAAGCGGTCCGCCGTTGCATTTGTCTCTGGTACCGGTCTGGACTCAAGTTCCAAGAGATCCAGACAAGCGGTTGTGCATAGAAGAGGAGATAAAATCTCTAGTTCTAAAAGAAGCCATTCAACCGGCGCAGGATTGCCTGGGCTTCTATTCAACCGTGTTTCTTGTGGCAAAGAACACCGGGGGGTGGAGACCAATTCTCAACCTCAAACCTCTAAACAAGTTTTTAGACACACCGACTTACAAAATGGAAACAGTAAGGTCGGTGTTGTTGGGGTTAGAGAAGGGGATGTGGACAGCATCTATAGATCTCAAGGATGCTTACTTCCACATTCCAATTGCAAGGAGTTTTCGTCGGTTCCTGAGATTTGCTTTTCATGGACGCCAATTCAAGGTTCTTCCATTCCGCATCTCGACGGCTCTAAGGGTCTTCACTCGAGTGGTACTGGCTATCACGGCATACCTCCGCAGGAGAAATATAGCTGTTCACACTTACATAGGCTGGATAATCAACTTTCAGAAATCAGAGCTGACTCCATCCCAGAGGTTTGTTTACCTGGGTATGTTCTTCGATCTGGAGATAGGATATGTTTATCCGTCCCAGGAGAGAGTGGAAAGTCTCCTCTCGTGCATTCAGTTGGTTTGCGACAGTCGTTATATTCTAGCACGGGTCTATCTGAGAATGTTAGGTCTGATGGTTTCGATGGAACCAGTCATTCCTCAGGCAGCCTTACGCAGGCGGCCGATTCAATTGTTTCTCATGACTCAGTGGACGTAGAGTTCAGGATCACTGGACTCGCGCATTCAAGTGTTGGACCCTCTCATTCATCACCTTCATTGGTGGATGGAGAGAGGAAATCTGGCGGGGGTCATGCTGACCCCTTCCCACCCCCAAGTGACGATGTTTACGGATGCATCGATGGAGGGTTGGGGATCTTGCCTGGAAGAAGCCACTGTATCAGGGCTTTGGAATCTGGAACAGTCAAAGGAACATATCAACATGCTAGAATTGCCGGCTGTAGTTCTAGGCCTGGAACACTTCCTAAAGGAAGTGGAGGGAAAATTTGTGATGATACGTTCGGACAACTCTACAGTAGTGAGTTACATAAACCGCCAGGGCGGAACGAAGTCGCCCAGTCTCTGTATGATGACATGGAAGCTGCTTTGCTGGTGCATGGATCATATGATCACCTTGAAAGCAGTTCATATTCCGGGAAGGCTGAATCTGTTAGCCGACTCATTGAGCCGAGGGATGAGTATTCTGCCTACGGAATGGCAACTAAATCAATGTGTGGCGGATCACCTGTTCAATCATTGGGGAAAGCCCAACATAGATTTGTTCGCAATGAAGAAGAATGCGAAGATGACGACGTACGTTTCTCCGATTCCAGATCCAAGTGCTATCGCAATAGATGCTATCAGTTGGAAGGGAATGTATACATACGCATACCCTCCAACAATCCTGATTCCGAGAATCCTTCAGAAGATCAGACAAGAGGAATGCCAAGTGCTTCTGATCGCCCCGAATTGGCCAAGCCGATCATGGTTTACGGATCTGCTGGACCTTCTGGTTTGCAATCCGGTTCCTCTGCAATGAATCCTCTGCTGACACCGTCATGGAGTCTTTCTCTGGTTCTGCAGGTTTTGAGTGGTAAGCCTTTTGAACCACTTAGTGCTATATCTGTTAAATTATTGACACTTAAAACTGTATTTTTAGTTGCGGCAGCATCAGCCAGATGCAGGAGTGAAATTCATGCCTTGTCCAAGACATCAGAGGTCAGTGGTTATGACCATTTTTTGATTTTCTGTCTTGGTGATGGTGTCATTTTATTTTTTAATATGGTGATGGTTAATGTCTCTTAATTGTGGTTTTTCAGAGAGTTTTTTGAAATAGAAGCAATTCTTCTTTTTCCAATGTCTAGTAATACTTTCATTAAGTATTAGAGAACGTGCTAGTCATTTAAAGCAGCGTTTTTTCGTAAACCTTCCTCAGAAAGAGGGGGGGGGTGGGGTGGGGAGCGCGTTTGCCTTTTGATCAATCTCTCTTCATCGGTCGATTATCCGATGCAAAACTCTCTTCCTGGTTGTGGTTTCAGTCACAATTTCAGATGTTTTAAATCTCTTGAGAATTCAAAGAGCCTAGCCTCTTCGAGGGTGTGCGGGTTTTCAGGACCTTGCCTCCCTCCCACCAAAATTTACTTTCAAATTCTGTTTTTTATCAGGAGTGTTAGGGAGGTAAGTATGTTCTCATGATGTGAAATAAGTAAATTTATCAAATTTCTTTTTCACGAGTGAGATGACATACTTACCTCCCTAACAGGATCCCGGCCTCGCCACCCCACGGAGGCCTGGTCCTATTGAATAGTTGCTTCTATGTCAGCCAATATTTAGTAACGGAAGTACCGGTGTGCGCATGCGCAGAGGGTGGTGTTTGTCATGTGCATGACTGTGTACTTCCACCTGCCCATTAGGGGCACCTAACTTTTTATAATTCTGAATATTATTGAATTTAGAGCCGATATACTAGTATATCAAGAGTGTTAGGGAGGTAAGTATGTCATCTCACTCGTGAAAAAGAAATTTGATAAATTTACTTATTTCAAACCCACACCTGTGTCTGAAGAGAATATTTTTGCAAATAGACATGACATTTGTATACATATATTTAGCCTTCTAGCCCGTTCCATATTTTTCGATATGAGCACACATGCCATATTCAACGGCGTATTTTCATTGGCTGTTAGGTGCGCAACCCATTTAAATCGACCAGTTAAAACATCGATTGATGTGAGGGTGACGCGTAGGGATTACTACGTGGTACTGTTTTACTACGATTTGTTTACTGCGATTTGTCATTCATGAAACGTCATCGCAAAATGTTATCTTTTGACAGTTTATCAGTAGGCAGCAAAGTGGCCGTGGCTCTGCAATAGTCCTAAAAGAAAAGTGTAGTTTACGGCTGACATCGCCAGATTTTGTGTTTGTCACTACATTTTGCTGCGCTTTCAGTATCTGTTATCAAGTAGTGGTGCATCACAGCGGCGGTATCGATTTCACGAAAATCAACAATGAGAAATCAGATAAAAGTCACATCAGCAACTACTGTAAAATATTTCAAAATTACAATTTATATGATAAATAAAATCTCAAACTCTGTCACTTTTCATATCACTATTATGAACTGAGTTGAAAATGATCAATTTTGCACTCGCTAAAGCTCATGCAAATTGATAATTTTCAGCTCGGTCCATAATCATGATATGAAGTGACCTTGTTCCAGATTCTCTATTCACCTTCCCACGTAATCTCGTACATAAACTTAACCGTTAAATAATGGTCAATGCTACAACATATTTCTTTTTCAGGAATATTGTGGAATGTCCACTTACGGGCCAAAAGGAACATTTTCTTGAAAATTTACAACTGGAATGGCTAACTTGATAAGCGAGCCAGTCACTTCAGGGGTAAATTTTCAAAAAAATGTTCTTAACCTGCAAATGGACATTCAATATATACACCTGTGCAAAAGTTAAGCACCACCGTATTTTTACGCACATGCGAGGGTATATTCATGTGCTATGAAGAAAGCAATAGCATAAACATTTATGTACCCATCCATCTTAGTGCAAGAGGTAATAATGCAACTAGAGGAATGCTGATTATGATGGTGGGGAAACACTGTATGTTTTTGTTTGAACTTGAAAACGAGGCCTGAATATGGTTACGTTGACACAACTGACAACTATTCCCCTACAGTTGACACACGTGGCTAGATTGTCATTAATGGTGTCTGAAAACGAAGTTTAACATCTGTGCACGAGTTTGAGACTGTCATTATTAATACCGGGTATATCCACCTTGTGCCTGGATGACGGCCTGGACACGACGTCTCATGCTGGTCACCAACCGACTGATACGCCATTGTGGTATTCGTTGCCATTCAAGATGGAGTGCGTCTGTTAATTCCTGTAGGGTCTGCACAGGAGGATCCCTCCTTCTCACCATGTTTCCCAGAATGTCCCAGATATGCTCAATAGGGGTCATGTCAGGGCTCCTTGCTGGCCATGGTAGGGTTTCGATGGCATTCTGGCGGAGGTATTCATGCACAGCTCTAGCACGATGTGGTCGGGCGTTGTCATCCATGAATATAGGGTGGGTTCCAGGTGCATGATTTACAAAATGAGGGACCACAACTCTATCCAGTATGGAATCTTGATATCTTTGTCCATTTAGTGTTTCAGGTACAGTCAACAGATCCAGCTTACAATCAAATGAGATGCACCCCCATATCATAACGGAACCTCCACCAAATGGAACTTCTTCCATGATGTTACGTTGGTCGTATGCCGTGCGTCTGGACCTCCATACACGAGTTCGACCATCTGTGGCATGAAGCAGGAACCGACTTTCATCGGACCAGTGTACCCGTCTCCAGGATCTCATGTTCCAGTGTCTTCTTTCGTTGCACCACCTCAGACGCTCCTCTTTGTGGTGTGCAGTGAGGAGAGGACGTCTGACAGGTCTCCTAGCTTTCATGCCAGCAGCATACAGTCTCCTTTTGACGGTAGACATTGACACTCTATTGCGTGTTTCCCATTGCTGGCTGAGCACTCTGCTGTTGGTGAATGGAGATCTCCTAACAAGGCGTACTAGGGCTCGATCATCACGGGCAGTAGTCTTCTTCGGTCTTCCAGATCTAGGCATGTCCTTCACCTCGTTAGTTTGCCCATGTTTTGCAATTAAACGACTGATTACAGTATGGTTAATGTTCAGCTGTCTGCCAATCTCTCTGCATGACATACCAGTGGTATGCATGCCTATGATTTGCCATTTCACACGATCACTTAACCTTCGTCTTGCCATAGCGGTTCACAATCAAGAGCTAATTCTCTCTGTACAAATAAACCACGGTCATGAACACAAAATTCCTAATCTTGTCGCCTAAATCTGTATGTAATGTTCTACACCTCAAACTGGACTTTTACATAACTGAACACGTGTGCTGTTTCTCGCCACGCACGGACATCAAGCGGCGTGAAGGCATGCATGCATGTGCATTTCGTACTTGGAATTATGTCAGCTAACGCGGGGACAAAAAGTATGGCAGCCTAGTTGTACCATCATGTTTCTACGTTCTATTGTTTTTGCTGGTGCTTAACTTTTGCACAGGTGTATATATCCAAATGAATGTGATAGACAATTTGACAAACTCATTCTGTACTCTTATGACTGATATACAGTGCAGATGAAAAATAACTCAACATGGTTTCAAAACAAAATAAAATGTAGTTACATTATCTTCCTTAAAATGCATCAAAGATTTTGTGTCAGGGCCATATCGCAAAGTTTTTAATCTACATTTAAAACTTTTATTGCTGTTAGACATAGTACATAGAGACGAAGTGTCATGATTTTGATTCTCCAAGACACATCCGTATTTTTTAGTGAATATATTACTTGGAGACAAAGAGTGTCATGGTTTTGTTTCTGTGAGATCCGTCTATATTTTTGACAGTTAAACCCCCCCCCCGGTAAATGCATAAAATGCGTCAAAAATCTATTGTCCGAACCAGATCTCGGGGCATTTTGAACCTAGATTTGAAATTCTCTTTCCATTGGGCATATTAAGATAGAGACGAAGTGTCATGATTTTGTTTTGGCGAGATCTGTCCATATTTGCCAAGAGATATTCTCCCTAAAAAGATTAAAATTAATCAAAGATTAGCAGATATTTCCCCAGTTTATTTAAACCATTAATGGTCAAGCTGGCCAAAACTGGCCTCTGCAGTGCTCTTGCCTCTGCAGTGCTCTTTGCTCTGCAGTGCTCTTGGCTCTGCAGTGCTCTTGGCTCTGCAGTGCTCTTTGCTCTGCAGTGCTCTTGGCTCTGCAGTGCTCTTGGCTCTGCAGTGCTCTTGGCTCTGCAGTGCTCTTTGCTCTGCAGTGCTCTTGGCTCTGCAGTGCTCTTGGCTCTGCAGTGCTCTTGGCTCTGCAGTGCTCTTGGCTCTGCAGTGCTCTTGGCTCTGCAGTGCTCTTGGCTCTGCAGTGCTCTTGGCTCTGCAGTGCTCTTGGCTCTGCAGTGCTCTTGGCACTGCAGTGCTCTTGGCTCTGCAGTGCTCTTGGCTCTGCAGTGCTCGTGGCTCTGCAGTGCTCTTGGCACTGCAGTGCTCTTGGCTCTGCAGTGCTCTTGGCTCTGCAGTGCTCTTGGCTCTGCAGTGCTCTTGGCTCTGCAGTGCTCTTGGCTCTGCAGTGCTCGTGGCTCTGCAGTGCTCTTGGCACTGCAGTGCTCTTGGCTCTGCAGTGCTCTTGGCTCTGCAGTGCTCTTGGCTCTGCAGTGCTCTTGGCGCTGCAGTTCTCTTGGCTCTGCAGTGCTCTTGGCTCTGCAGTGTTCTTGGCTCTGCAGTGCTCTTGGCTCTGCAGTGCTCTTGGCTCTGCAGTGCTCTTGGCTCTGCTGTGCTCTTGGCGAATGTCCATTTACAGGCTAAGAGAAGACTATTTTCTAAAATTTACCACTGGAATGCCTGGCTCGATAACTGAGCCAGTCATTCCAGTTGTAAATTTTCAAAAATAGTCATCTCTTGGCCTGCAAATAGAATTTCAAGAAGAAAATATTTATTTCCCTGGGCGACTTTGTCCATTAAAGTGTTAAAATTAGATAGCCCTATATCATATACACTTTCTGTTTAAATCTAGTATATATTAAAATATATATATATGTATGTCATTCATGACGTCATTAATTATGATGTCTTCCTACATGTCACATAGTTGATTATGACATCATATGACGGATGGATAAATTGGCAAAGTCCATTTGTGTAGCCTGTACATATATACCACCTGCACCCACTCCTGTACTGCTTATAGAGAGAGAGAGAGATGGAGAAATAGAACAAAGATGCTTAAATTCAACTAGAATACGCAGCCGATGGCATGCCAGTGCAAATCTCCAGGCTTTCGCCAACATTAACATCATGTCCCACCACTGCCCTGACCACGCTCCAGGGTCATGGAGCTTAATATGAACCTCGCCTCACAATCCGCAATCATAAGGAGTAACTCATATAGCAAATTTGGTTAAATTCTGCCAACATTGCCATCACCTCCACACCACTCCCAACCCATCCCACCCACAGTGAGAGAATTTCTCAAGAATAGCGGCAGAGGAGTCGATCCGACCGAGAGGTCGCCTCGCGAAGGCCCCCTGCGAGGTAGCTAGGCGATGTCGGGTTACTGCCAGTCAGTATGCTCGGTATGGCCTGGCTCCCAGACCGAGCGCGGACGACCGCGCCACTCTGGGGGAAGATACGCGGCCGGGTTCCCGGGCTGACATGGGAGCGTTGTGCTCGGGCGCTATGCTATGCGCTCGGCGAATGCCGCCATGCGTGACACCGAGGAGAGCTCGCGAGCAGCGATCAGTGCGCTGTCGCATGTCTCTCAGCTGCTATCAGGGGTGGTAGCGGCGTCGGTGCAGCAACAGCCTAGTCCCGTGATAGTCCAACGAGCGATCCAGGATGGCATCAACCTGGCGTTGGACTGTCTGACTAGGTCGGTCACGAAGTCGCTGAGAACGAGACGCACTTTTGCACTGGACAATTTGTGCCCGTCTCAGGAGCTCAAGTCGCGCTTGATGCAAGCGCCGATGGCGGGCCCTGGACTCTTTGGAGGTGAAGGTTGTCGGCACCTGCAGGAGACGGTGATTTTGGTGAACAACCAGAGGGCGCTGCGTGCACAGTTTGAGGTGCTGCGCAGGGAACACGTGCGTGTTCAGCCCTCGGCTGCTTGACAGCCGTACGCTCGTGGCGGAGCTGGCAGTGTCAGAGGCCAGCAGGCCGGCTGGTTTCAGCGACCGTGTCGGCTATGCCAGCAGCAGCGTGTGGTTGTGCGACAGCCGCCGCCTCAAGTGCAGCCTGCCAGACAGCAGCCCGCGCACCGCAACAAAATTTTTTCCGGTTATCACAAGTACACAGAGACACACCCACTTCTAAGATTTATTGGCACCCCGTCAACCCTAGGTGCACCAGTGGGAGGTCGTTTGACTTGTCACATTCAGAAGTGGGCGCGGTTAATTCAGGACCGCTTAGTCTTGCAATGGCTTTTGCACGGATACAGTCCAGAATGGATAAGAGGTCCGCCGTTGCATTTGTCTCTGGTACCGGTCTGGACTCAAGTTCCAAGAGATCCAGACAAGCGGTTGTGCATAGAAGAGGAGATAAAATCTCTAGTTCTAAAAGAAGCCATTCAACCGGCGCAGGATTGCCTGGGCTTCTATTCAACCGTGTTTCTTGTGGCAAAGAACACCGGGGGGTGGAGATCAATTCTCAACCTCAAACCTCTAAACAAGTTTTTAGACACACCGACTTACAAAATGGAAACAGTAAGGTCGGTGTTGTTTGGGTTAGAGAAGGGGATGTGGACAGCATCTATAGATCTCAAGGATGCTTACTTCCGCATTCCAATTGCAAGGAGTTTTCGTCGGTTCCTGAGATTTGCTTTTCAGGGACGCCAATGGGAATTCAAGGTTCTTCCATTCGGCATCTCGACGGCTCCAAGGGTCTTCACTCGAGTGGTACTGGCTATCACGGCATACCTCCGCAGGAGAAATATAGCTGTTCACACTTACATAGACGACTGGTTGCTAAAAGCACACAACCCAGAAAGTTTGACAGCAAATCTGGAGATAGTCTTGGAAACTCTCACAGATTTAGGCTGGATAATCAACTTTCAGAAATCAGAGCTGACTCCATCCCAGAGGTTTGTTTACCTGGGTATGTTCTTCTATCTGGAGATAGGATATGTTTATCCGTCCCAGGAGAGAATGGAAAGTCTCCTCTCGTGCATTCAGTTGGTTTGCGACAGTCGTTATATTCTAGCATGGGTCTATCTGAGAATGTTAGGTCTGATGGTTTCGATGGAACCAGTCATTCCTCAGGCAGCCTTACGCAGGCGGCCGATTCAATTGTTTCTCATGACTCAGTGGACGTAGAGTTCAGGATCACTGGACTCGCGCATTCAAGTGTTGGACCCTCTCATTCATCACCTTCATTGGTGGATGGAGAGAGGAAATCTCCTGGCGGAGGTCATGCTGACCCCTCCCCACCCTCAAGTGACGATGTTTATGGATGCATCGATGGAGGGTTGGGGATCTTGCCTGGAAGAAGCCACTGTATCAGGGCTTTGGAATCTGGAACAGTCAAAGGAACATATCAACATGCTAGAATTGCCGGCTGTAGTTCTAGGCCTGGAACACTTCCTAAAGGAAGTGGAGGGAAAATTTGTGATGATACGTTCGGACAACTCTACAGTAGTGAGTTACATAAACCGCCAGGGCGGAACGAAGTCTCCCAGTCTCTGTATGATGACATGGAAGCTGCTTTGCTGGTGCATGGATCATATGATCACCTTGAAAGCAGTTCATGTTCCGGGAAGGCTGAATCTGTTAGCAGACTCATTGAGCCGAAGGATGAGTATTCTGCCTACGGAATGGCAACTAAATCAATGTGTGGCGGATCACCTGTTCAATCATTGGGGAAAGCCCAACATAGATTTGTTCGCAATGAAGAAGAATGCGAAGATGACGACGTACGTTTCTCCGATTCCAGATCCAAGTGCTATCGCAATAGATGCGCTAGCTATCAGTTGGAAGGGAATGTATGCATACGCATACCCTCCAACAATCCTGATTCCGAGAATCCTTCAGAAGATCAGACAAGAGGAATGCCAAGTGCTTCTGATCGCCCCGAATTGGCCAAGCCGATCATGGTTTACGGATCTGCTGGACCTTCTGGTTTGCAATCCGGTTCCTCTGCCGCTGATGGACAATATTATCTTCCAGGGCAAGACCCTTCACAACAATCCGTCAATGTTTCGATTGACTGCATGGATGTTGCCAAACAATCCGCGATTAAGGAGGGCTTTTCTGAGCAAGCAGCCAATTTCATGGCCAGAGCCAGGAGGGGGTCAACCTCCAGAGCTTATAATTATAAAATCAACAGATTTGCAGAATGGTGCTCAAAGAGATGTATCAATCCGATGGAAGCATCTATTCAGGTAGTAGCTGATTTTCTCTGTCACCTGTATGATACCTATAGTCTTCAACCTAATTCTGTTGCTGGATACAAATCAGCATTGATGACTGTTATCCCTTGCTTGGCAAAGAGCGGAAGTGATGAAGTAAGTGTTTTAAACACTCTTATTAAAGGTATGGGCAATCTCAGACCAAGGAATCCTCTGCTGACACCGTCATGGAGTCTTTCTCTGGTTCTGCAGGTTTTGAGTGGTAAGCCTTTTGAACCACTTAGTGCTATATCTGTTAAATTATTGACACTTAAAACTGTATTTTTAGTTGCGGCAGCATCAGCCAGACGCAGGAGTGAAATTCATGCCTTGTCTGCTGATCCTGACCGTTATATAGTTACAGGTGAAGGCCTTAAGCTTCTACCGAGATTGAATTTCTTGGCTAAGAATCAATCTTTAAAGTATCCGGGTAAACCTATTATTTTACCTGCCTTAACCAGATATGATCCTGGTGCTAAAGTATGGTGTCCTGTTTTAAATAAGTACAAGAGAAGAACTCAGGTTTGGCAGACGGACCCATGTTCCCTATGGTTGTCATATATTGAACCCCATGGTAGGGCGTCAAGAGACACTATTTCCAGATGGATAGTGGAATGTATCCAATTCTGTCATAAAACAGCCACTGGAATCCAGGTAGATAGAGCCAAGGCTCATAGTGTCCGTGGTGTGGTAACGTCCACGGCATTATTTAATGGTGTTTCTATTGAAGACATTATGTCAGTAGCCCAGTGGCACTGTGAATCAAGTTTTACCGACCATTACCTTCGTGACACTTCTAACCCACTCGCCGTCTCAGTCCTCAGGAAATAAAATATTTATGCAGAGGTTTATGTTTGTAAATAGTTTGCCTCCTCTGCTATTTTCAAATATCACCTTTGTTGGTAGGGTATCCCTACTATTAGCTGGTACACTTCTCTTCATCCGGTGGGGGAAGAGATGAGTGCCGCGTCCAAGACATCAGAGGTCAGTGGTTATGACCATTTTTTGATTTTCTGTCTTGGTGATGGTGTCATTTTATTTTTTAATATGGTGATGGTTAATGTCTCTTAATTGTGGTTTTTCAAAGAGTTTTTTGAAATAGAAGCAATTCTTCTTTTTTCAATGTCTAGTAATACTTTCATTAAGTATTAGAGAATGTGCTAGTCATTTAAAGCAGCGTTTTTTCGTAAACCTTCCTCAGAAAGAGGGGGGTGGGGAGCGCATTTGCCTTTTGATCAATCTCTCTTCATCGGTCGATTATCCGATGCAAAACTCTCTTCCTGGTTGTGGTTTCAGTCACAATTTCAGATGTTTTAAATCTCTTGGGAATTCAAAGAGCCTAGCCTCTTCGAGGGTGTGCGGGTTTTCAGGACCTTGCCTCCCTCCCACCAAAATTTACTTTCAAATTCTGTTTTTTATCAAGAGTGTTAGGGAGGTAAGTATGTTCTCATGATGTGAAATAAGTAAATTTATCAAATTTCTTTTTCACGAGTGAGATGATGACATACTTACCTCCCTAACAGGATCCCGGCCTCGCCACCCCACGGAGGCCTGGTCCTATTGAATAGTTGCTTCTATGTCAGCCAATATTTAGTAACGGAAGTACCGGTGTGCGCATGCGCAGAGGGTGGTGTTTGTCATGTGCATGACTGTGTACTTCCACCTGCCCATTAGGGGCACCTAACTTTTTATAATTCTGAATATTATTGAATTTAGAGCCGATATACTAGTATATCAAGAGTGTTAGGGAGGTAAGTATGTCATCTCACTCGTGAAAAAGAATTTTGATAAATTTACTTATTTCAAACCCACACCTGTGTCTGAAGAGAATATTTTTGCAAATAGACATGACATTTGTATACATATATTTAGCCTTCTAGCCCGTTCCATATTTTTCGATATGAGCACACATGCCATATTCAACGGCGTATTTTCATTGGCTGTTAGGTGCGCAACCCATTTAAATCGACCAGTTAAAACATCGATTGATGTGAGGGTGACGCGTAGGGATTACTACGTGGTACTGTTTTACTACGATTTGTTTACTGCGATTTGTCATTCATGAAACGTCATCGCAAAATGTTATCTTTTGACAGTTTATCAGTAGGCAGCAAAGTGGCCGTGGCTCTGCAATAGTCCTAAAAGAAAAGTGTAGTTTACGGCTGACATCGCCAGATTTTGTGTTTTTCACTACATTTTGCTGCGCTTTCAGTATCTGTTATCAAGTAGTGGTGCATCACAGCGGCGGTATCGATTTCACGAAAATCAACAATGAGAAATCAGATAAAAGTCACATCAGCAACTACTGTAAAATATTTCAAAATTACAATTTATATGATAAATAAAATCTCAAACTCTGTCACTTTTCATATCACTATTATGAACTGAGTTGAAAATGATCAATTTTGCACTCGCTAAAGCTCATGCAAATTGATAATTTTCAGCTCGGTCCATAATCATGATATGAAGTGACCTTGTTCCAGATTCTCTATTCACCTTCCCACGTAATCTCGTACATAAACTTAACCGTTAAATAATGGTCAATGCTACAACATATTTCTTTTTCAGGAATATTGTGGAATGTCCACTTACGGGCCAAAAGGAACATTTTCTTGAAAATTTACAACTGGAATGGCTAACTTGATAAGCGAGCCAGTCACTTCAGGGGTAAATTTTCAAAAAAATGTTCTTAACCTGCAAATGGACATTCAATATATACACCTGTGCAAAAGTTAAGCACCACCCTATTTTTACGCACATGCGAGGGTATATTCATGTGCTATGAAGAAAGCAATAGCATAAACATTTATGTACCCATCCATCTTAGTGCAAGAGGTAATAATGCAACTAGAGGAATGCTGATTATGATGGTGGGGAAACACTGTATGTTTTTGTTTGAACTTGAAAACGAGGCCTGAATATGGTTACGTTGACACAACTGACAACTATTCCCCTACAGTTGACACACGTGGCTAGATTGTCATTAATGGTGTCTGAAAACGAAGTTTAACATCTGTGCACGAGTTTGAGACTGTCATTATTAATACCGGGTATATCCACCTTGTGCCTGGATGACGGCCTGGACACGACGTCTCATGCTGGTCACCAACCGACTGATACGCCATTGTGGTATTCGTTGCCATTCAAGATGGAGTGCGTCTGTTAATTCCTGTAGGGTCTGCACAGGAGGATCCCTCCTTCTCACCATGTTTCCCAGAATGTCCCAGATATGCTCAATAGGGGTCATGTCAGGGCTCCTTGCTGGCCATGGTAGGGTTTCGATGGCATTCTGGCGGAGGTATTCATGCACAGCTCTAGCACGATGTGGTCGGGCGTTGTCATCCATGAATATAGGGTGGGTTCCAGGTGCATGATTTACAAAATGAGGGACCACAACTCTATCCAGTATGGAATCTTGATATCTTTGTCCATTTAGTGTTTCAGGTACAGTCAACAGATCCAGCTTACAATCAAATGAGATGCACCCCCATATCATAACGGAACCTCCACCAAATGGAACTTCTTCCATGATGTTACGTTGGTCGTATGCCGTGCGTCTGGACCTCCATACACGAGTTCGACCATCTGTGGCATGAAGCAGGAACCGACTTTCATCGGACCAGTGTACCCGTCTCCAGGATCTCATGTTCCAGTGTCTTCTTTCGTTGCACCACCTCAGACGCTCCTCTTTGTGGTGTGCAGTGAGGAGAGGACGTCTGACAGGTCTCCTAGCTTTCATGCCAGCAGCATACAGTCTCCTTTTGACGGTAGACATTGACACTCTATTGCGTGTTTCCCATTGCTGGCTGAGCACTCTGCTGTTGGTGAATGGAGATCTCCTAACAAGGCGTACTAGGGCTCGATCATCACGGGCAGTAGTCTTCTTCGGTCTTCCAGATCTAGGCATGTCCTTCACCTCGTTAGTTTGCCCATGTTTTGCAATTAAACGACTGATTACAGTATGGTTAATGTTCAGCTGTCTGCCAATCTCTCTGCATGACATACCAGTGGTATGCATGCCTATGATTTGCCATTTCACACGATCACTTAACCTTCGTCTTGCCATAGCGGTTCACAATCAAGAGCTAATTCTCTCTGTACAAATAAACCACGGTCATGAACACAAAATTCCTAATCTTGTCGCCTAAATCTGTATGTAATGTTCTACACCTCAAACTGGACTTTTACATAACTGAACACGTGTGCTGTTTCTCGCCACGCACGGACATCAAGCGGCGTGAAGGCATGCATGCATGTGCATTTCGTACTTGGAATTATGTCAGCTAACGCGGGGACAAAAAGTATGGCAGCCTAGTTGTACCATCATGTTTCTACGTTCTATTGTTTTTGCTGGTGCTTAACTTTTGCACAGGTGTATATATCCAAATGAATGTGATAGACAATTTGACAAACTCATTCTGTACTCTTATGACTGATATACAGTGCAGATGAAAAATAACTCAACATGGTTTCAAAACAAAATAAAATGTAGTTACATTATCTTCCTTAAAATGCATCAAGGATTTTGTGTCAGGGCCATATCGCAAAGTTTTTAATCTACATTTAAAACTTTTATTGCTGTTAGACATAGTACATAGAGACGAAGTGTCATGATTTTGATTCGCCAAGACACATCCGTATTTTTTAGTGAATATATTACTTGGAGACAAAGAGTGTCATGGTTTTGTTTCTGTGAGATCCGTCTATATTTTTGACAGTTAAACCCCCCCCCGGTAAATGCATAAAATGCGTCAAAAATCTATTGTCCGAACCAGATCTCGGGGCATTTTGAACCTAGATTTGAAATTCTCTTTCCATTGGGCATATTAAGATAGAGACGAAGTGTCATGATTTTGTTTTGGCGAGATCTGTCCATATTTGCCAAGAGATATTCTCCCTAAAAAGATTAAAATTAATCAAAGATTAGCAGATATTTCCCCAGTTTATTTAAACCATTAATGGTCAAGCTGGCCAAAACTGGCCTCTGCAGTGCTCTTGCCTCTGCAGTGCTCTTTGCTCTGCAGTGCTCTTGGCTCTGCAGTGCTCTTGGCTCTGCAGTGCTCTTTGCTCTGCAGTGCTCTTGGCTCTGCAGTGCTCTTGGCTCTGCAGTGCTCTTGGCTCTGCAGTGCTCTTGGCTCTGCAGTGCTCTTGGCTCTGCAGTGCTCTTGGCTCTGCAGTGCTCTTTGCTCTGCAGTGCTCTTGGCTCTGCAGTGCTCTTGGCTCTGAAGTGCTCTTGGCTCTGCAGTGCTCTTGGCTCTGCAGTGCTCTTGGCTCTGCAGTGCTCTTGGCTCTGCAGTGCTCTTGGCTCTGCAGTGCTCTTGGCTCTGCAGTGCTCTTGGCTCTGCAGTGCTCTTGGCTCTGCAGTGCTCTTGGCTCTGCAGTGCTCTTGGCTCTGCAGTGCTCGTGGCTCTGCAGTGCTCTTGGCTCTGCAGTGCTCTTGGCTCTGCAGTGCTCTTGGCTCTGCAGTGCTCTTGGCTCTGCAGTGCTCTTTGCTCTGCAGTGCTCTTGGCTCTGCAGTGCTCTTGGCTCTGAAGTGCTCTTGGCTCTGCAGTGCTCTTGGCTCTGCAGTGCTCGTGGCTCTGCAGTGCTCTTGGCACTGCAGTGCTCTTGGCTCTGCAGTGCTCTTGGCTCTGCAGTGCTCTTGGCTCTGCAGTGCTCTTGGCGCTGCAGTTCTCTTGGCTCTGCAGTGCTCTTGGCTCTGCAGTGTTCTTGGCTCTGCAGTGCTCTTGGCTCTGCAGTGCTCTTGGCTCTGCAGTGCTCTTGGCTCTGCTGTTCTCTTGGCGAATGTCCATTTACAGGCTAAGAGAAGACTATTTTCTAAAATTTACCACTGGAATGCCTGGCTCGATAACCGAGCCAGTCATTCCAGTTGCAAATTTTCAAAAATAGTCATCTCTTGGCCTGCAAATAGAATTTCAAGAAGAAAATATTTATTTCCCTGGGCGACTTTGTCCATTAAAGTGTTAAAATTAGATAGCCCTATATCATATACACTTTCTGTTTAAATCTAGTATATATTAATATATATATATACGTACGTCATTAATTATGATGTCTTCCTACATGTCACATAGTTGATTATGACATCATATGACGGATGGATAAATTGGCAAAGTCCATTTGTGTAGCCTGTACATATATACCACCTGCACCCACTCCTGTACTGCTTATAGAGAGAGAGAGAGATGGAGAAATAGAACAAAGATGCTTAAATTCAACTAGAATACGCAGCCAATGGCATGCCAGTGCAAATCTCCAGGCTTTCGCCAACATTAACATCATGTCCTACCGCTGCCCTGACCACGCTCCAGGGTCATGGAGCTTAATATGAACCTCGCCTCACAATCCGCAATCATAAGGAGTAACTCATATAGCAAATTTGGTTGAATTCTGCCAACATTGCCATCACCTCCACACCACTCCCAACCCATCCCACCCACAGTGAGAGAATTTCTCAGGAATAAAGGCATTATGAAATCGACCTGTAACGTGTTCACAGAGTGAAACAATATATTATGAATAAATGTCCCCCCCCACCCCTTATGTAGATATATGGTGTATATAGCATTTGCTTTGTCTATCTGTTTACCCGTCTGTATGTATGTCCATTTCATTTCATCAAGAAACGCAATTGGTAGGATGTCAATATTGTCATCCCAAAGAACCATATTAATTTTGGTGTCAAAACATCAAGTTCATTGTGACCCAAGTAAGGAAATTTGGTTGCATTTCCTGATGATAACTCAAGCTCTACAGGAGCGATTGTTGCCCTTGCGACCTGAAGAACCCTATTAATTTTGATTGCAAATGGTTAAAGGTCAAAGGTCGAACTCATCAGGTGGTTCAATTGAGGAAACTGATTTGTGTTTCTGGCTTATAAAGCAAGTTCTAGAACTAGTAAAGTGATCTTCACCAAGCTTGGTTTGTGTACGTTTATGGATGATAACTCAAGTTCTGCTGAAGGAATATTCAGAAAACCTAGCCTGCCTGTGGCCTTGGCACTTAGGGAGTATTAAGAACTCGCTTCAGGTTTTGATCCAAAGATCAAGGTTACAGGTACCAAATTAAGGAACTTGGGTTGCATTTCTGGATGGTGACTTAAGTTCTCTGGAAGTACAGTTTACTCTCAGACTTACAGCAACAAAGTAAGGATTCAACCCAAACTGTTATATCATCAATGCTAGGAAAAAAGGTAAGTAGGAATACATTATTTATGAGAAATTAGAAAGTTTCTTGAACAAAAAAGGTTACATGCTTAATGGTTAAATTTATTAGCCAAGCGATGTATATACCCTATGACAACATTTACGATAACACTATGTATCTTTTTATCTCCCACTAGTAACCACGGTAACTAATCACATAATTGTTCTACGCGATTAGTGATGTGTTTCATAAAAAATATGCGTTTTCAGACCAAGAGATTATTTTTGAAAGTTTACCACTGGAATATGCAGTACTGTGCTAAATTTACAAAAATAGTCTTCTCTTCAGCAAATGGACATTTCTCAAGACTATTGCAAAAGCCATTTTTTAGCTGGCTTGAGTGTCAAAGTGCTAAAAATGGATTCCATATCCTTTAGTAGTGAAAATATTACACACATGGTTCCGCTTGATCGATTTCTGATATATTTATCCATTATTGCACTATTACAGGATCAGGACCCGGCCACGTTTGACAAGGACACACAACAGATTATGAAGGAGGCAATGCTAATACGCTATGCATTGTTACCGTATCTGTATACTCTGCTATTCAGAAGCCATGCCAATGGTACAGCCGTCATTAGGCCACTGTTCTTCTCGTATGTTTATAACTTACTTTTAGCCTGTATACTACACAATGTTGGTCTTATATCACTGTGTGTTATTGAAAACATGACAGTGTAATGGAACATTCCAGTTTTAGCCATGCCACACCAATCTCTAGCTAAGCTCCACCCACACCTCGCTCATGTTGGGATCGATCGATCTCTGAACACCCTGCCTATCAATTTAAAAAAAACTACACGGGTAAGCTGTTGAATATTTTGAAACTAATTTGACTTGGTGCTGTTGCTGCCTAAGGCAGCAACAGCGCCCAGTCAAACTTGTTTCAAAATATTCAACAGCATGTTTATTAAATAGCAAAGAATTACGAAGACATACAATTCATACAACATGTTAGGCTATTTGAGACTTGATGGTCTATATGGAACCCTTTATGATGTAATGATTGTGACGTCATCATACACGCGGTGAGGTGATTATGACTTCATACGAGGTAAGATGATGGATGGATACTCTGGAAAGGTGAATTAAAGTGTTGATGACATGACTGGCATAACTTTGCATAAATATGTCACACATATGTCAATACTTGAAACCTCAGTTAATAACAAAAAATAACTTGTTCAATATCTGACAGCCTACCACCAACGCGCTGATCGATTCCCAACTCAAAATGTATTACCTGTATGGGACGTAATCACGCTAATTTATTTGCTCAGATGGTTCATATAAGAGAACATTTAGCTTCCTTTCAACCATAATTTCAATGAAAATTTGCGCGATTTTTTAACACCGCTTTGATAACCAATTTAGAGAAAAGCAGTCTGTTTAATAAATAAATAAACATGTACGAGTGTATTCATCAGGAAAACTACTCGAACCAATTACAAATATTGTGTGTACTAAAGGTAATTTGGGCGACACAGCCTTCGATATCTGCCTTGTATTACTATTGATTCTGATGTAGGTTTATGTTCGCCATCACTGGAGTGACGTATGTATATACAGTTTGCTTATCGATTGCCGGAATTGAAAAGATTGAAATCAGAATTCCTGTTTTGCGCGTTTTCAAATGTGCATTCCTTGCTTATTTCTTACTGTATGCTCACACAATGTATATGTGGGAGATGGATTTTGATTGTATTTCAACTATATTGAATGTATAAATGGCTATTAAAATTGTATTTGCGTACAGACTTTACGCCCTTTAACCCGCGAATTTGTTCAAGAAAATATCCATTTGCAGACCAAGAGTATTTTGGAGACTTGAAAAATAGGCTGCTCTTGGTCTTTCACTAGACCTCATTAATTTGTACCAGCTTCACGCTAGTGGAATCATCTTGATTTCAATCCCTGCTTTATACCTTCTCAGACAGTACTGACAATATACAACATAAAAAATTAGAACCTAAAATAGAGACAATTAATGTTGTCAAGGTGACTGTAATTTTTTACTACAAGACATTTCACTCCCCTCTCCATAACCTGTGGAATAGATCGTCATATTGCATATATTTATACTGTACACTCGACTAACTCCAACTAGTCTTAGCCCGTGTTCTCACTAGAGACTTAACCGGCGTAGCGCAATACGGAGGGATGGCATTATTCTGGATTAGCTCTCCAGTGAGAACACGGCTTTAGACTATTTATCCCTGAAATTCCAGTCTCTTTGTTCCAGTCAAATTATTTTGAAAATATTCATCAGGCTATTTTTACAGTGTAGATAATCCCAATTTTGAGCAGCTTTGAGTCATTTTAATGCAGAACTTATTTTTCTAATAGTGCCCTATTTTTTTTCTTGGGGCTGCTTTAAGGTATGTAAGGCCTGTATTGCAGACACTGTATCGTAAGGTGGTGACTAAAGCCAGGCGGTCACGTTATACAATATATTTGATGCAGCTAATAGATTTCTGGGTCAGATGATCACTGTTCATTACCTCTTTATCACTACTGATGCTAGCTAAAAATGGTTTCTGTAGTGGTCCCGGGAAATGCCTATTTGCTGACCAAGAGAAGACTATTTTTTATTAATTTTCTACTAGAATGACTGGCTCGGTTATACCAAGCCAGGCATTCTAGTGGGAAATCTTCAAAAATAGTCATATCTTGTTATGCAAATGGACATTTTCTATGAGAAAATGGAAAGTTTGAATTTTTAAACAACTTTGGGGTTTAAGACTGAGGAAAACATAACTTAACCCATTAATGGTTAAGCCAGCCAAATACTGGCCTCTGCCGTGGTTGTGATGAATGTCCATTTGGAAGTCAAAAGAAGACTATATAATATGTAAAGTGAATGATAGCTGATAACTCTAAGTGCTCCAAATAGCATCCAGCATCCTAGAATTAAGGATAAATACCTCTAGTTGAAAATTTACCACCAGAATGACTGGCTTAGTTTTTGTCACACCTGCGAAGCTGGACAATTAGGTGGGTTTTTTCTGATGATGATGACAGTGACAGCATCAACATTGTGTTTAGCAAATCGTCGCTGATGTCATCAACGTTGCTTTTAGCAAATCAGCTTTGGCCTATATTTTAGGATTACTTAATCCAACTGGAACCAAACTTGGACACATGCTTGCCTATGCTAGGCTTGGGCAATTACGTGATTAAATAAAAAATCGCGATTATTTTTTAAATATTGAAATTAAATAATTGACTAATTGTGAATAATTTCTATCACTAAAGTATTTCAAAACATGCATTTTAATTGCTCTTTAACGTGATACGTCACAATAATTGATATTTTACTCAACGAATGTATGGCCATTTACAAGCCAAGAGAAGACTAGGCATTCCAGTGATACATTTTCAAAAATAGTCTTCTCTTGGCCTGTGAATGAACCTTTCTAAACACCATTGCAACTTTCATTATTAGTCCCCTACTGGTAAAACCGGGCGGACTATAGGTTTGCACTTCATCTGTCCGTCCGCCCGTCCGTCTGTCTGTCGGTCTGTCGCAGTTGGTTTTCCGCACTTTTAGCGGTCCTTCAAGGTATTCAACTGAGAATTGGTTTATTGCTTTGTTATGAGAAGTTACAGACCAAGTTCGAGTTTCAGGCGTATACGTCAATTTTTTATGGAGTTATGCCCCCTTTCGAATTAAGAAATACGAAAAATATCAGCTTTCCGCATTTTTTTTCGCACTCCTTCAAGATATTATACTGAAAATTGCTACATACATTTGTAGCTTCTTTTTTTTAGAAGTTACAGACCAAGTTCGATTTTCAGGTGTATGCGTAAATTTTTGATGGAATTATGCCCCCCCTTTCGACTTAGGAAATATGAAAAATATCAGCTTTCCGCACTTTTATTTCGCACTCCTTCAAGATATTTAAGGAAAAATCAGTTCCATCGCTTTAGTATAAGGGGTTACAGGGCAAGTTCAAGTTTCAGACATTTTCGTCAATTTTTCACGGAGTTATGCCCCCTTTCGACTTATGAAATACAAAATATATTAGTTTTCCGCACTTTTTTCGAAATCTTTCAAGGTATTATACTGAGAACTGCTACATTGCTTTGTTATGAGAAGCTACAGACCAAGTTGGAGTTTCAGGCATATGCGTAAATCTTTGATGAAGTTATGCCCCCTTTCTACTTAAGAAATATGAAAAATATCAACTTTCCGCACTTTTTTCGCACTCCTTCAAGATATTTAAGCGAAAATCAGTGCATCGCTTTAGAGTAAGGAGTTACAGAGAAGGTCGAGTTTCAGACATTTTCGTCATTTTTTCATGGAGTTATGCCCCCTTTCGACGTATGAAATACAAAAAATGTTAGTTTTCCGCACTTTTTTTCGCAGTCTTTCAAGATATTATACTGAGAATTGCTACTCCTTCAAGATATTTAAGCGAAAATCGGTGCATCGCTTTAGTGTAAGGAGGTACAGAGCAAGTTCGAGTTTCAGACATTTTCGCCAATTTTTCATGGAGTTATTCCCCCTTTCGACATGCAATACGAAAAATATTAGTTTTCCGCACTTTTTCGCAGTCTTTCAAGATATTATACTGAGAATTTCTACATTGGTTTGTTATGAGAAGTTACAGACCAAGCTCGAGTTTCAGGCGTATGCATAAATTTTTGATGGAGTTATGCCCCCTTTCGACCTATGAAATACGAAAAATATTAGTTTTCTGCCCTTTTTCTCGCAGTTTCAAGATATTCAACTGAGAATTGGTACATTACTTTATTATGAGAAACTACAGACCAAGTTCGGGTTTCAGGCGTTTGCGTCATTTTTTTATGTCCCCTTTCGACTTATGAAATACAAACATATCAGCTTTCAAGACTTTTTCCTTCTCCTTCACCATATACAAAAAATGTATAACTGAGACTTGGTTTATTGCTATGTTATGAGAAGTTACAGATCGAGTTCGATCTTCAGCTGCTTTTGACAATTTTAATGAAATTTTTGACGGTCAATCTCTAAAGATTTATATCACCAGGTAGAGGACATGTATTGCAAAGCAATACTTACAGAATGCTTGTTGATATATGCATTTGTTTTTATGTCTGGGTAATTTGCTGATTAATCGAGTAATCCCGATAAATTCTTAAATAATCGATTGTGATCTCTCAAAACAATAATCACACAAGCCTAACCTATGCCATAGGAAGGTGGCATAATGATAGCGTAATGACTAGGTCAAAGGTCAATGTCATTCTGACCTTGCTATTTGACCTCTGCTTTCACAACATTAAGATTTATCGTTAATAGCAGATCATTTATATTTCAGGAATGGGACTAAGCTTGGATACATGGTAACATAATGTTCAGAAGGTGCATGATAACATTGAGGTCACAAGGTCAAAGGTCAATGTCACTGACAATTAGGAGACAGACGAGACATTTAATTCTGCAGAATTCTTGTTTCCTATTTTCAGGTATCCAGATAACTTGACATATGGTTTAGATACGCAGTTCCTATGGGGAGACAGTTTACTCATATCTCCAGTACTCATTGAGGTATTGCTATTACCTGTCATATCTGTGTGGTTGCTGGGGTTCTTGTAGACGACATATGAGGTTTAACTCCGGATATGCTGAATATTTTGGACACAATTTGAATGAAAGTTGTTGGTGTCTAAGCCACCAACAACTTTCAGTCAAATTTTGTTCAAAATATTCAGCATGACCAAAGTTATTGGCCATTGAAATTATGTCTGGTGGCTTGCAAAAATCAGACAGTTATACTAAGCTAATCATCTGTGAACATTTGAAAGTCTTCAAAATATTAAGCAGTTGTCTTTTATGATTGCCATACAATATTCTGAGAATCATTTGTTTGGAAGCCATTGCAATGTCTTCCAGTCAAATTATTAGCTCACTTGGCCAGAATGGCCAAGTGGGCTTATGCCATGGTGACCATCCGTCATCCATCCATCGTTTGTCCATCCATCCATCCGCCTGTCTGTGAAGTTTTGCTTTAACGTTCTATGCCTCATTAAGCGCTTGGCGGATTTCAACATAATTTGGCTGGAAGGACCCTACGTGGGAAGACTTCAGAACTATACATAATTTTTATTGGTCAATTTTTTGAGTGAAAATCTTAAATTTTTCTGAAAAATTAACCGGTATTTGTCAAAACTCATCGCTTTCATAACCGCTTTGGTGATTTCAAGTGGCTGTGGCAGGAAGGAACCTAGTGTCATATGTTTTATTTTTACGGTGGTCATCTTGAATTTTCCGAGAAAATTGCACGAAATCGTTTAAAGCGCTGCTCATTAATTGATAGGCTTCAGAATTGTATGCAGAATTCTGATCAGTCAATTTTTCTGGTGGCCATCTTGGATCTTCTAGAATGCCTTTAAGACGCGACTCTTCCTTAATCAATGGCCCGATATCAATGAAACTTGGTTGGAATGGTTCTATGCTGAGCGGCTTCAAGAGTTCTAATGAGAATTTTGATTGGTCAATTTTTTGGGCCCAGCCATCTTAGATTTTCCTATATTTTTTGGAAATCCTTTAAAAAGCTACTCTTTAACAGATCTTCAGATTTTAATGAAACCTGGATGGAAGGATCCTATGGTCATATACTCCGAACATGTATACAGAAATTTGATTGGTTAATTTATTTGTCCGCCATCTTTGATTTTCAAAAAAAAATTTGGAAGCTTTTAAATCACTACTACTACTTACTAAATGTTTTGATTTCAGGTGTAAGGATCCTATGATAATAGGCTTCAAGAAATCAAATGATAATTTTGATTGATCAGGTTTTTTGGCAGCCACAATGGATTTTCCGAAAATTATCCATCATATCTATTTAAATGCTAATGGTTCAAATGCTAATGGTCCGGGTGAGCTTCACAGGCCCTTGGGCCTCTTGGCCTCTTGTCTGGTTACGGTTTTTAGCTCGAGTTTACGAAGTAAAACGAGCTATTGCAAAACTCTGCACGTCGTCCGGCGGTGGTGGTGATATTGTGGTCGTCCAACTTTTCTATTTCTATCTCGGGCTTTAATAATAAAGTTAATCATACTGTACCCAAAACTTGGGTACATACTTCCTTATAATATAATGACAATGCATCTCACAATGACCATAGGGTCAAAATGTCAAAGGTCAAGGTCACTATGACCTTGATAAAAACCTTGCTTTTTTCAACATTAACATTTTCCGTTTAGTTCAACGTTTCCATTTATATCTCAGGTTTGGTTAATGATACTGGACCTAAAAATTGGTGAGGTGAAAAATTTCAAAGGTCACTGTGACCTTTGTAAAAACATTGTTTTTTCAACATTATCATTTTCTGTTTAGCTCAACTTAGCAGTTTATATCTCATGTTTGGTTAATCATATTGGATCTAAACTTGGACACCGGCTTCAGTATAATAACATGGCATGATACAATGGCATTAGGGTCAAAAGGTCAGTGGTCAAGGTCACTGTTACCTTTGAAAAAATCTAGTTTTTGTCTCGCCTGCGAAGCAGAAAGTGAGACATATGTATCACTTTTCCGACAGCAGTGACGACGGCATCAACAATGTTAAGTGTTTGCATTTAGCAAAGCTTTTCCGCTCATTTTTCAGGATTGGTTTATGCCTATTGCAACCAAACTTGACTATGTTAGGAGGAAACATTTGATGATAATGAGGTCACAAGCTCAAAGGTCAAGGTCACTATGATCATTATACAAAACTCTGTTTTTTAAGTCTACCTTTATAGCAAAACCTCTTGGCTTATCTTTCAGGACTGGTTAATCCTATTGGAAGTAAACTTGGATACATGTACATTGTTACCTATAATGTTAGGATGCAGCATGATAACATTGAGGTCACAAGGACAAAGGTCAAGGTCATTGACAAACAGGTGACAGGCAAGACATTTAATTCCACAGAATTCTTGTTTCAACATTAACCGTTTCCGTGTAGCTCAACTAGCAGTTTACACATCGCGTATATACCTAAGCTTTGGTTAATCATACTGAACCCAAACTTGGACATATGCTTGTTTTCACATCAAGAGTATACTTACCTCCCTAATACTTTTGATATTGCTAAATATTGGCTTTCACTCAATAAACACTCAGATTAAAACAGTTAGGTGCCCCTACTGGGCAGGGAGTCAGAGCGTAGTCTGGCGGATGCCAGCCCCACCACCGCGCATGCGCAGACTAGCACTTCCTCTTTGCTAATTTATTGGCAGAGAGTCTACACATGTTTTTGTGCTAGTGCTTTTCTTGGCTCAATTCTTAGTGTTTTTGTGAAAATTTGGAAGTGTTTATCCCTGATAAAGATGGCAGGAAGGATGACTTCGCCAGAGGAGGGCCCAGGACCTTTAAATCAGGTGACTTCTAGTAAAATTAGCGAGTTTTGTCCCCGGTGTAATGTGTTTCCGGGACTCGCGCTTACCGTGATACTTGTTTAGTTGGTTTATTTCAACTAGGTGCTATATCATACTAATCTCTCTTTGTGTTTATGTCCACAGGTCTGTGTAACGACATATTATGGACATCACATCAGCAGAGAGGTTGTTTCTCTCCACCATGGTTCCATTTCCTACTAATACTGTTAGGTTATCTAACCAAAAGTTTTATGTCCAGTGAGTCGGAGGCCTAGTATAAAGGTCTTCTCACTTTGCCCTCTTGATCCAATTCCTTCCCCTAGAGGTGGAGAGAGTTAAGAGGCGTTCAGTTGGTGGAGTGCTCCAGTTCATCACGTTGGATGGTTTGTCTATACAAGGTGTCAGGTATCTAATTATTGATATGAGGTGATGTTAATTATTTAGAGGAAAGGGAGATAATTAACAGTATTTGCCATTGTTATCAGTATATATCTGATGGTTGTGTAGTCGAAATGTCCATTCTGCACATGTTCTGGTTAGAGATACAATTCGTCCTTGCACTTGGATGTTTGTTGGGGATCGATTTTTTCCTGTCATAGGATTAATGACGTCATAATCAGCCTTGCTCTTTATTTAAAAATTAAAGTTGTCCGAAGCTGGTTTTCTGATTAATATTGATCTTTATGATCATTTCCTTCTCTTGAGTTGGTGAGTTTCTGAGCTTAACTAGATTGCTCATACTCCTCGTCCTTTGCCCTGTTTCAGAGACCTGGTTGTGCGTCCTGTGGACGGTTTTTGAAGGACAAGTTTTTGCCTCATCTCTGTTATCAGTGTAGCCCCTGTGGTCCCTTGCTTAATTGCGAGATATGTAAGCACTGGGGGGGCGAGCTAATGTCCGAATTCTTGTGCTTGCAGGCGAAGGACAAGGTGGTGGTGGAGGACAAGAAGAAGCAGAAAAGAGAGGTTGTAAGTAAGAAGGGTAAGAGGAAGGCCTCGTCCGCGGTGGACATGGAGGCCTTCCGGACCGAGATGTTGGGAGAGATGAGGAGGACAATAAAGGATTTGGTTCCAGAGTTGCTTCGTGGCATGCTTCCTGGACCAAATCCTTTGCTGGCCTCATCATCTGCTTCGGAGCAGGTAATCCCCACCTCTGAATCACCTTTCATTAGTACGCTTCCGTTGTTCGAAGATTCAGAGGTGGCCCCATTAGAGGGGGCGTTCCACGACCCTGGCAGCAGGCTTAGTGCCGCGCCCAATAGGGACCGTGGACGGTTGTCGCTGGAACCCGCGGGCTGCTTATCAGTCCAGGGGTATCCGCACGCCGCGGGTGCCAGTACCTCGTATGGCACCTTCCCTGGCCAGTCCGGGTTAGCTCTCTTTGCTGACCCGGAGTCTAATCTGTCTGGCCAGGAGGATGAGGATTACCTGTTGGGGTCGCCGTCTGAAGACGTGGCCATGGATTATGACGCCTGTGCACCCCTCGCGGGGAATACAGGCGACTTATTCCACGGTTCTACTCTCCCAGGGGTAGAATCCACGGTTCAGACTGTGGCCCTGGGCGCTGAGGGCCAGCGTTACCGCATACCTCGGCTTGCCGAGAGTGTCGCTGGTGCTGGCCGGGGCCGTGGTGGGGCGGTATATGCCCCGCGCTCTACCACGGCGCCTGCTCCTGGTCAAGCCAGTGAGATTAGCATGCCGGTGTTATCAGGCCCGCATGTTCTCCCTGGCTTGCCAGGGATATCAGCGTATCCGCCGTCAAGCTCTGTTGCTTGCGCTCAGGAGGAAGACGAAGGCCCCCGTCTTGTAGAGCGCTCGCAGCTAGCCACGGAGGAGGATTGGTCTGACGCTTGCCAGTGGTTGGTGAGTGTTAGACCAGATCTGCCCGTGGAGCAGTCGGCTAGCCAGCGTGATCACAGGCCATGGTTAGCTGGTAAGCCTACTGCTAACGCTATGCCTTCTCTGCCGCTGGCAGAGCATGTCGTTGACATGTTCGAGGCGGCGGAGACGTCCATTAAGTCGAGTGGACGTCTCGCTAAGGCCCCGCGCGAGGTGGCCAGGCGTTGCCGCATCGTGCCCCTGGATTACCAGCGGTACGGTGTGGTACCTAAGCCGAGCGTGGATGACCGCGCGGCTTTGGGTGAGGATGCGCGGCCAGGCTCCCGTTCTGACACGGGAGTCTTGTGTTCGAACGCGTTGCGTTCAGCAAATACCGCGTTGCGTGATGCGGAGGAGAGTGGGAGGGCTTCGATTGCCGCTCTGTCCCACGTCTCCCAGCTGTTACAAGGGGTAGTAACAGCATCCGCATCACGCCAGCCAAGTCCGCTCACAGTCCAGCGAGCCATCCAGGATGGTATCAACCTGGCTCTGGACTGTATGACGCGGGCGGTGACCAGAAGTGTCCGGGCAAGGCGCACATTTGCCTTGGACAATCTGTGCCCGTCCCAGGACCTGTACAATAGGCTACTCCATACGCCTATGACAGGTCCTGGTCTCTTTGGAGGTGAGGGATGTAGGCACCTCCAGGAGACGGTTACTCTGGTCAATAACCAGAGGGCGCTGCGCGAGCAGTTTGAGGTGCTTCGTCATGCTAACGTTCGCGCCCCACCCCCTGCGTATCGTCCCCTGCAGGCTCGAGGTGGTAGTGGCCAGGTCAGAGGCCAACCACCATCGCAGCGTCGGCCTCGGCCACGTGCGATTCGGCCAGCAGCGAGGGGGGCGCAGGCTCCTCAGGCGCAGTCAGCCAGGCAGCCGCCCGCGCATCGAGGTGCGCGCGGTGCTGGTCGTGGCGCGCAAGGATCTGGGCGGGGTAATCGTTCCTGATGGGACGGTTACCGCGGTGAGAACCGCGCCGGTATTTCTGGCAAAGGAGACAGTGCCGCTCTTGCACTCCTTATGTCCACCTCTATCCCTAGGTGGACCGGTGGGAGGCCGGCTAGCCGACCACGGTTAACTCAGGACCGTTTAGTCTTGCGATGGCTTTCAGTCGGGTATCATCCCGATTGGATGACAGGCCCGCCATCGCGACTGTCTCTAGTGCCGATCTGGACTCCGAATCCGAGAGATCCAGAGCAAAGGTTGTGTATCGAGGAGGAAATAAATTCCCTCATACAAAAAGGAGCTATTCAGCCGGCACAGAGGTGTCCGGGCTTCTATTCAACCCTGTTCTTAGTAACAAAAAACACCGGAGGGTGGAGACCAATTCTCAACCTCAAGCCATTGAACAAGTTCATAGAGACACCCAGTTTCAAGATGGAGACTGTGCGCTCGGTGTTGGCGGGGTTAGAGAGGGGAATGTGGACAGCGTCGATAGATTTGAAGGACGCTTATTTCCACATCCCCATACACAGGAGTTTCCGTCGCTTCCTGAGATTTGCATTCCAGGGCAGACAGTGGGAATTCAGGGTGTTACCCTTCGGAATTTCCACGGCTCCTCGGGTTTTCACCCGTGTGGTTCTTGCGATCACCGCATACCTCCGCAGGAGAAGCATAGCAGTCCACACGTACATAGACGACTGGCTGTTGAAAGCGCACACCCAGGAAAGTTTATCGGCCAGTCTGGAGATTGTCTTAAAGACTCTCACAGACTTGGGCTGGATGATCAATTTCCCAAAATCAGAGCTAACTCCATCCCAGAAGTTTGTTTACCTGGGGATGTTCTTCGATCTAGAGACAGGATATGTTTTTCCTACTCAGGAGAGAGTTCAGAAACTCATCTCATTAATTCAGTCAGTGTGCGACAGTCGTCATGTCCTGGCATGGGTTTACTTGAGAATGCTGGGGTTGATGGTTTCATTGGAACCAGTCATTCCTCAGGCCGCCTTACGCAGGCGGCCGATCCAGTTATTTCTCATGACACAATGGACCCAGAGTACAGGTTCGCTGGACTCGAACGTGTCAGTGTTGGCGCCTCTGATTCATCACCTGCAATGGTGGTTGGACACAGAGAATCTCTTGGTGGGGGTTATGCTAACCCCTCCCCACCCTCAGGTGACTGTGTATACAGATGCATCGATGGAGGGCTGGGGGGCTTGCCTGGAGGAATCCACGATATCAGGGCTTTGGAATCCGGAACAGTCAAAGGAACATATAAATCTACTGGAGCTAAGAGCAGTAGTCCTGGGCCTGGAACATTTCTTACAGAAAGTTCAGGGCAAGATTGTTCTTATTCGTTCAGACAACTCAACAGTTGTGACTTACATAAACCGCCAGGGCGGAACGAAGTCGCCCAGTCTCTGTATGATGACATGGAAACTGCTTTGTTGGTGCCTGGATCACCAGATTACCTTGAAAGCAGTTCATATTCCGGGAAGGTTAAATCTGCTAGCAGACTCATTGAGCCGAAGGATGCGTGTTTTACCCACGGAATGGCAACTAAATCAATGTGTTGCGGATTGTCTGTTCGACCATTAGGGGAAACCCAACATCGATTTGTTCGCAACGAAGAGGAATGCGAAGATGACGACGTACGTCTCTCCGATTCCGGATCCAAGCGCTTTCGCAACAGATGCGTTAGCTATCAGCTGGGGGAGAATGTATGCATACGCATTCCCTCCAGCAATCCTGATTCCAAAAATTCTTCAGAAAATCAGACAAGAGGAATGCCAAGTGCTTCTGATCGCCCCGGATTGGCCAAGCCGATCATGGTATACGGATCTGCTGGACCTTCTGGTCTGCAATCCGGTTCCTCTGCCTCTGATGGACGATATTATCTTCCAGGGCAAGGCCCTTCACAACAATCCGTCAATGTTCCGATTGACTGCGTGGATGTTGTCAAGGAATCTAGAATTAAGGAGGGCTTTTCTGAGCAAGCAGCCATGTTTATGGCCAAAGCCAGGAGGGGGTCAACCTCCAGAGCATATAATTATAAAATCAACAGATTTGCAGAATGGTGCTCAAAAAGATGTATTGATCCAATGGATTCATCTATTCAGGTAGTAGCTGATTTCCTCTGTCACCTGTACGATGCCTATAGCCTCAAGCCTAACTCTATTGCTGGTTATAAGTCAGCTTTAATGTCTGTTATTCCTTGCTTGGCTAAGAGGGGAAGTGATGAAGTAAATACATTAAATGTATTAATTAAAGGCATGGGCAATCTAAGACCAAGGAATCCCCCTGTGATTCCGTCTTGGAGTTTATCGCTAGTGCTTCAAGTACTAGGTGATAAGCCATTTGAACCACTTAGTTCCATTTCTATGAAACTATTAACACTGAAGACTGTGTTTTTAATTGCTGCGGCCTCGGCTAGGCGTAGAAGTGAAATTCATGCCTTATCAGCCGAGGATGACCGTTTTGTGGTTTCAGGGGAAGGCCTTAAGCTGCTACCTAGGATTAATTTCTTGGCTAAGAATCAGTCGTTGAAATATCCACGTCAACCTATTGTTTTGCCTGCTTTAACTAGATATGATCCTAATTCTAAAGCATGGTGTCCCGTCCGGGCGCTTCTCCGGTACAAACAACGTACATCGGAGTGGCGCACCGACCAGTCGGCGTTATGGTTGTCATATATTGAACCCCATGGCAGGGCTTCTAAGGACACCATTTCCAGGTGGATTGTAGAATGCATTCAGTTTTGTCATAAATCCGCCACTGGGAAGCAGGTTGACGTGGCCAAGGCTCACAGTGTCCGCGGCGTAGTGACATCCACGGCCCTATTTAATGGGGTCCCTGTGGATGATATTATGTCGGTGGCTCAGTGGCACTGTGAGTCAAGTTTTACAGACCATTATCTCCGTGACACCTCTAATCCTCTCGCCTTGTCGATTTTGAAAAGATAACTTGGCATATATTTTTGATGGGGTTTCCTCATTGCTTATATATTTCACAATTAATTTAGGGAAACAACCACTTTTTTGGGACTGCATCGTTCTTCACCAATGGGAAGAGGATGTCAGCAGCCATTTTCAACAAGGTCAGTCTTGTGTATGGGTTGTCCATTGTTGATTGTCTTGTCACGTTACCCGTTATTAATATGATGATGGTTTTGTGTATTTATGTGGTTCATTGTTGAGAGTATACGAAAATGGAGTTTTTTCGTCTCTGTCCTGTAGTACATGGCACTTGTACGTAGAGAGCGTATAGGACATTGAGGTCATTCGACTCTTCCTCCCAGGAAGGAGGGGGGGGGGGGGTAGCGCATATGACATTCGGTCATCTCTCATACATCGGTGGTGTTATCCGATGGTTAGTCAAATCCTGACTGTTTTTTCATACAGTTTCAGAAGTTTAAGTGCCTTAAACGCAGAAAAGCGTATAGGGATGAGCTGGTCTTTTGACCTCGCCTCCCTCCCGCCGAATTCACTGTCGAATTCTGGCAATATCAAAAGTATTAGGGAGGTAAGTATTTTCTTGATGTGAAATAAACGAAATCTAGGATTTCTTTTTTCACGAGAGAGTTGATACTTACCTCCCTAGATACGGACCCGGCCTCTCCACCCCACAGAGGCTCGGTCTTCAGGCTCTTAATAGTTGCATGTGTATCAGCCAATAAATTAGTCAGAGGAAGTGCTAGTCTGCGCATGCGCGGTGGTGGGGCTGGCATCCGCCAGACTTACGCTCTGACTCCCTGCCCAGTAGGGGCACCTAACTGTTTTAATCTGAGTGTTTATTGAGTGAAAGCCAATATTTAGCAATATCAAAAGTATTAGGGAGGTAAGTATCAACTCTCTCGTGAAAAAAGAAATCCTAGATTTCGTTTATTTTCTTAGGGAGCAACAACAGTAACCGCATACTTACCAAAGGAAAAATGGTATGATTTGTACACTTCTAAAGCAGTAGACGGCAAAGGAGACTATGTGACTCTTCAAGCTCCTCTTGACACGATCAACGTGCATGTTAGAGGAGGAAGTATATTACCCGTCTTCAGACCGGAGGTTACAACAGTTGCTATGTAAGTTGCTTGATATATATATATATATATATATATATATATATATATATATATCTATAGGTTGGTGGGTGGATGGGTGGGCGGGCATGGGGCTGAATGGGTAGTCGGGTGGGTATGTATGTAGGTACATAACAATGGATCTATAGAAAGTAGGTGCCAGGATGTTGTTTTTTGGGGTGTACCCCGCTACCATCAATAGGCATAATGGATACCTATTTAAAATCTTTAAACCTTACAAACCAGAAATGACAAATTTTAATATAACAAATATTTTCTTGAATATTTTGAAACTAATTTGACTGGGAGCTGTTGCTGCTCACAACGGGTTTCAATCAAATTATTCTAAAAATATGCAACAGAGTTAACGTTTCTGTATAGTTTTTTTTAACTCTTGACCACTCATATAAGCCAAAAACGGTATCAGCAACTGTGGGCGTGCGAAATGTCCATTTGCTGACCAAGAGTTTTGAAAATTTATCACTGGAATTTTCACACCATGAGAAAATACTTACCTCCCTAACACTCTTGATGTACTAGTTTATCGGCTCTAAATTCAATAATATGAATCCCCTAATGGGCAGGTGGAAGTACACAGTCATGCACATGGCAGACACCACCCACTGCGCATGCGCATACTGGTACCTCCGTTTTCTAATATATTGGCTGAGAAGCAACATGTGAAAATCTTCACAGGCTCTTTATCTGAAAATTCTCTAGAACAAAATCATCCCAATCCATCATTGCTGATGCTAAAGTATTGGAGGAGTACTCCTCGTCATCAGCTACCATGATATTGTTCCATATATTTATTTAAGACGTAACTTTTATTTGTTACCGGTTTTCGTCGCGGCCGTTTCGGCGGTACCGCGTTTTCAGGCACTGGGAATCCTTGTTAAATTTTTTCCCAGCGCCTAGGGCTATTAATCTCTTGTGCTTTGTGCTTACAGGTTTGTCTTATGCCTGTATAAGGATTCCTGTTCTTCTCTTGAGGGTTGTTCACGTCTCTTTTTTTTACTTTTCATCGTGATATGTCTAAGGGTTGGAGATATATTAAATTAATAAAGGAAATATCTCCTTCCTTTTGTCCCATCCCCCCTCATCAGTTCTTCTGGAAGAGGAGTCTCGGCGGATGGATGGACATGTTCTCCTGCACAAGAGGATGGTTGCCTGTGCTCCGGCTAAGGGAGTTTATTAATTATGGCACATAATTATTTGAAAATAATCACAATTTTCTGCTGCCTTTTGTTATTGCACTATATTCTCTCTTGTGTGTGCATGGGTTCTCGGATATATATAATCTGATATTATATTATTCGGGAGGTATGAATGTCTTTTATATCTAGATATTTCTTGCATTCTTTCTGACATCCCCTCTCCTTGAAGGAGCTTTTGCATTGAGGTTTGATGTCATAATCAACCAGAGTTTTTGCTCTTTCCTTGATGTCATAATCTTAGTTTAGAGAAGTCTGTGATGTGTTCATCACCCTTTATTACGATGGTGGAGAGATATCTAGATAGTCATAATCTTTCTCTTTCTTTCTTAATTTGGGACCCTGGTTGTGATTGGTTTTTAATAACTAGAGAAGTCAGCTGTCCCGTCAGGGTTGTCTGTCATAAAAGTGGATGTCTTCTCTCGAGTTTGTATTGACAAGGCTTTGCAAACTATCATACTCATTGTCTTCGTATCCCTTCCCTTTTCAGAAATGTCCATCCTGTCTGAAGCCTATAAAGGCTAGATTCTTCCTCCACCCTTGCCATCTGTGTTCAGCTTGTAGGCTAACTAACAAATGTGTCATTTGTGAAGAGTTGGGGGAGGGGAATCTAACCTCTGAATTCTTCTGTTCCCAGGCTAAGCTGATGGCTGAGGAGGGCAAGAAGACCAAGAAGGAGGGTAAGAAGAAGGCCTCTGAGAAGGGTGAGCTCGAGGCCTTCAAGGTTGAGTTAGTGAGTGAGATGCGCAGGACTTTGAAAGACCTGATGCCTGACATGCTTCGCGGCTTGTTGCCTGGCACAGGTGTTTCAACTTCCTGTGCGTCGACCTCAGTGCAGGTAGCCCCTGTCCCTGGATCATTCCCTACTAGCTCGGACAAAGTGTTTAGTGATCCAGGCCGGCCGTCTTGGACCCAGGCTTGATGTTCGCATCACCTGGTGTTCTAGCGGCACGAGCAGCATCAGGCGGGACCCGACCAGCGGGCCTGACTACGATCACTCGCGGAGTACCCTCATCATTTGCTTTCGAGCATTCTCCTGGTCAGTCTGGGTTAGTTTTCTTTACTAAGCCAGAGTCTAACTTTCCTGACCAGGAAGATGATGAAGACTACCTGCTCGGTCCACAGGATGACCATGAAGAATTGGATGCGAGCGTCTACACTCCTCTCATCGGGAGCGTGACCGCTCGCACCTATGGTACTGTTCCCTCGGGAGCAGGTTTCATGGTTCAGCCTGTGGGCCGGTTTGGAGAAGACGGCCGCCCGTATAAGATTCCACACTTAGACGTGGAATCTCATACGGACGTTCCGGGCCGCGCTGGTGTGCATGAACCCCCACACACAAACGTGGCCTTGGTGCCTGGTCAGCCTATGGAGAATGTTATGACAGCCCTTGCGGGCCCGTATACATTCCCCGGGCAGCCAGGTTCATCTATAGTCTCCTCCTCGGCCACACCTGCGAATGCCATTGAAGATGACGAGGGCCCGCTGCTCGTCAGCAATTCGCAGGTAGCCACGCATGAAGACTGGTCAGAAGCATGTGCGTGGCTCCTCGCTGTCCGACCAGAGCTCTCCGTGGATGAGACGGCCACCAGTAACCCTCGGGCATGGTTACAGGCAAAGCCCTTGGCCAGCACGACTCTGTCTCTGTCGTATGCTGAACATATCTTAGATATGTTCTCAGCGGCAGAGGAGTCGATCAGACCGCAAGGTCGCCTCGCGAAGCCCCCCCCCCCCCGTGAGGTTGCTAGACGATGTCGAGTTACTGCTAGTCAGTATGCTCGATATGGCCTAGCGCCCAGACCGAGCGAGGACAACCGCGCCGGTCTGGGGGAAGATACGCGGCCGGGTTCCCGTGCTGACACGGGAGCATTGTGCACGGGCGCTATGCGCTCGGCTAATGCCGCTTTGCGCGACCCCGAGGAGAGTTCACGAGCGGCGATTAGTGCACTGTCGCATGTCTCTCAGCTGCTATCAGGGGTAGTAGCAGTATCAGTGCAGCAACAGCCTAGTCCTGTGACAGTCCAACGAGCCATCCAGAATGGCATCAACCTGGCGTTGGACTGTCTGACTAGGTCAGTCACAAAGTCGCTGAGAACGAGGCGCACTGTTGCGTTGGCGGGCCCTGGTCTCTTTGGAGGTGAAGGTTGTCGGCACCTCCAAGAGACAGTGACTGGTGAATAACCAGAGGGCGCTGCGTGCACAGTTTGAAGTGCTGCGCAGAGAATACGTGCGTGTTCAGCCCTCGGCTGCTCGACAGCAGTACGCTCGTGACGGTGCTGGCATTGTCAGAGGCCAGTAGGCCGGCCGATTTCAGAGACCGCGTCGGCCGCGCCAGCAGCAGCGTGTTGTTGTACGTCAGCCAGTGCCTCAAGCACAGCCAGCCAGACAGCAGCCCGCGCACCGTGTTGCACGTGGCGCTGGTCGCAGCGCGTGGTAACCGGGCCTGATGCGGTAAAAAATTTTCCGGTTACCACAAGTACCAAATTTATGGCCACCCCGTCAACCCTAGGTGCACCAGTGGGTGGTCGTTGGACTTGCCACATTCAGAAGTGGGAGCGCTTAATTCAGGACTGCTTAGTCTTGCAATGGCTTTCGCACAGATACAGTCCAGAATGGATAAGAGGTCCGCCGTTGCATCTGTCTCTGGTACCGGTCTGGACTCAAATTCAAAGAGATCCAGACAAGCAGTTGTGCATACAAGAGGAGATAGAATCTATAATTCTAAAGGCGCAAGATTGCCCGGGCTTCTATTCAACCGTGTTTCTTGCGGCAAAGAACACCGGTGGGTGGAGACCAATTCTCAACCTCAAAGCTCTAAACAAGTTTATAGACACACCGAGTTTCAACATGGAAACAGTAAGATTGGTGTTGTTGGGGTTAGAGAAGGGGATGTGGACAGCATCTATAGATCTCAAGGATGCTTATTTCAACATTCCAATTGCAAGGCGTTTTCATCGGTTCCTAAGATTTGCTTTTCAGGGACGCCAATGGGAATTCAAGGTTCTTCCATTCGGCATCTCGACGGCTCCAAGGGTCTTCACTCGAGTGGTACTTGCTATCACGGCATACCTCTGCAGGAGAAATATAGCTGTTCACACTTACATAGACGACTGGTTGCTGAAAGCACACAACCCAGAAAGTTTGACATCAAATCTGGAGATAGTTTTGAAAACTCTCACAGATTTAAGTTGGATAATCAACTTTCAGAAATCAGAGCTGACTCCATCCCAGAAGTTTGTTTACCTGGGTATGTTCTTCGATCTGGAGATAGGATATGTTTATCCATCCCAGGAGAGAGTGGAGAATCTCCTCGTGCATTCAGTTGGTTTGCAACAGTCATTATATTCTAGCACGTGTCTATTTGAGAATGTTAGGTCTGATGGTTTCAATGGAACCAGTCATTCCTCAGGCGGCCTTACGCAGGCGGCCGATTCAATTGTTTCTCATGGCTCAGTGGATGCAGAGTTCAGGATCACTGGACTCACGCATTCAAGTGTTGGACCCTCTCATTCATCACCTTCATTGGTGGATGGAGAGAGGAAATCTCCTGGCGGGGGTCATGCTGACCCCTCCCCACCCTCAAGTAACGATGTTTACGGATGCATCGATGGAGGGTTGGGGAGCTTGCCTGGAAGAAGCCACTATATCAGAGCTTTGGAATCTGGAACAGTCAAAGGAACATATCAACATGCTAGAATTGCGGGCTGTAATTCTAGGCCTGGACCACTTCTTAAAAGAAGTGGAGGGAAAATTTGTGATGATACATTCAGACAACTCTACAGTACTGAGTTACATAAACCGCCAGGGCGGAACGAAGTCGCCCAGTCTCTGTATGAAGACATGGAAGCTGCTTTGCTGGTGCATGGATCATATGATCACCTTGAAAGCAGTACATATTCCGGGAAGGCTGAATCTGTTAGCAGACTCATTGAGCCGAAGGATGAGTATTCTGCCTACGGAATGGCAACTAAATCAATGTGTGGCGGATCACCTGTTCAATCATTGGGGAAAGCCCAACATAGATTTGTTCGCAATGAAGAAGAATGCGAAGATGACGACGTACATTTCTCCGATTCCAGATCCAAGCGCTATCGCAATAGATGCGCTAGCTATCAGTTGGAAGGGAATGTATGCATACGCATACCCTCCAACAATCCTGATTCCAAGGATTCTTCAGAAGATCAAACAAGAGGAATGCCAATTGCTTCTGATCGCCCCGAATTGGCCAAGCCGATCATGGTTTACGGATCTGCTGGACCGTCTGGTTTGCAATCCGGTTCCTCTGCCTCTGATGGACAATATTATCTTCCAGGGCAAGACCCTTCACAACAATCTGTCAATGTTTCAATTGACTGCATGGATGTTGTCAAAAAATCCGCGATTAAGGAGGGCTTTTCTGAGCAAGCAGCCAATTTCATGGCCAGAGCCAGAAGGGGGTCAACCTTCAGAGCTTATAATTATAAAATCAACAGATTTGCAGAATGGTGCTCAAGGAGATGTATCAATCCGATGGAAGCATCTATTCAGGTAGTAGCTGATTTTCTCTGTCACCTGTATGATGCCTATAGTCTTAAGACTAATTCTATTGCTGGCTACAAATCAGCATTAATGACTGTTATCCCTTGCCTGGCAAAGAGGGGAAGTGATGAAGTAAGTGTTTTAAATACTCTTGTTAAAGGTATGGGCAATCTCAGACCAAGAAATCCTCCAGTGACACCGTCATGGAGTCTTTTTCTGGTTCTGCAGGTTTTGAGTGATAAACCTTTTGATCTTTAAAATATCCAGGTAAACCTATTATTTTACCTGCCTTAACCAGATATGATCCTGGTGCTAAAGTATGGTGTCCTGTTTTAAATAAGTACAAGAGAAGAACTCAGGTTTGGCGGACGGACCCATGTTCCCTATGGTTGTCATATATTGAACCCCATGGTAGGGTGTCAAGAGACACTATTTCCAGATGGATAGTAGAATGTATTCAATTCTGTCATAAGACAGCCACTGGAATCCAAGTAGATAGAGCCAAGGCTCATAGTGTCCGTGGTGTGGTAACTTCCACGGCATTATTTAATGGTGTTTCTATTGAAGACATTATGTCAGTAGCCCAGTGGCACTGAATCAAGTTTTACTGACCATTAGCATCGTGACATTTCTAACCCGCTCGCCGTCTCAGTCCTCAGAAAATAAAATAATGTAGAAGTTTATGTTTGTAAATAGTTTCCTCCTCTGCTATTTACAAATATCACATTTGTTGGTAGGGTATCCCTTCTATTAGCTGGTACAATTTTCTTCATCCGGTGGGGGAAGAGATGAGTGCCGCGTCCAAGACATCAGAGGTAAGTATTTATGACCATTTTTGTTTTTTGTCTTGGTGATGGTGTCATTTTTTATTTAATATGGTGATGGTTAATGTCTCTTAATATATTGTGGTTCTTTCAGAGAGTTTTTTCATTAAGTATTAGAGAACGTGCTAGTCATTTAGAGCAGCGTTTTTTCCTCAGAAAGAGGGAGGGGGGGGGGGGGGAGCGCATTTGCCTTTTGATCAATCTCTCTTCATCGGTCGATTATCCGATGCAAAAATTCTATTCCTGTTTGTGTTTCAGTCACAATTTCAGATGTTTTAAATTTCTTGACAATTCAAAGAGCCTAGTCTCTTTTTAGGGTGTGCTGGTTTTCAGGACCTTGCCTCCCTCCCACCAAATTTACTTTCAAATTCTGGTTTTTATCAAGAGTGTTAGGGAGGTAAGTATGTTCTCATGATGTGAAATAAGAAAATTTATTTATCAAATTTCTTTTTCACGAGCGAGATGACATACTTACTTCCCTAACAGGATCCCGGCCTCGCCACCCCACGGAGGCCTGGTCCTTTGGTTATTGAATAGTTGCTTCGATGTCAGCCAATATTTAGTAACGGAAGTACCGGCATACGCATGCACAGTGGGTGGTGTCTGTCATGTGCATGACTGTGTACTTCCACCTGCCCATTAGGGGCACCTAACTTTTTATAATTCTGAATTTTATTGAATTTAGAGCCGATATACTAGTATATCAAGAGTGTTAGGGAGGTAAGTATGTCATCTCACTCGTGAAAAAGAAATTTGATAAATTTTCTTAGACTGGCTCGATAACTGAGCCAGTCATTCCAGTGATCAATTTTCAAAAATTGTCTTCTCTTGGTCTGCAAATGGTCATTTTATATGAGAAAATTGAATTTTTAAAACAAATTCGAGGGTTGATGGGTCAAAACTAAGACACTGGCAACTCACGAGGTTAACAGACATATATCCTATCACAAGTCCAGTATCTTATAGTCTCATTTCTAGAGCAATGATACAATTCATGAATCCATTTCCTCAGCCAATCATATGACAACATAATCAGCTATGTGATGTGTAGGATGATGTCATAATAAATATGTGATGAATGATTCGATTTTAAGTGCGTCTTAAGCACTTAATAGTCTGACACGTACGAATTGTATGATGTATTCTGTGGCTGTAGTAGTAGACACCTACAGCTGCAATCAGTCCTTCTTCACTTTTGCCCACTGTGTCTTGTCCTCAGCCGAAATCCTTAGCTTCTTCAGGTCCATTCTGGACACGAATATTTTTGTATTAGTGGTAAGGATAATTACCTGATTGGTCAATAATGATAAGGGCAATGGCCCCATTGGTCTATGGCAACAATTATGCCAATGATGCTTTTTGTGCATTAATTAAAAAAGTTACAATGTTTTCAGTTCCTCATCAACTAGGTGAGCACTATGGTCCTTGGGCCATTTATTTCTAAACCTGTGAGGATAAGCAGTATTACATTAAGTTGAAAGCTTTGGCACTAATTTGACTGGAAGCAGCCTTTTGCAGCATGCTTGACAGTGTTTAAGTTTATTGAAATCAGAATTTGTTTTTCAAGGCAATAGAACAATGATAGACAGCCCTTGGAAATTCATTTGAAAATCCTTAAATTTAACAAAAATCTATATAAACATTTATTTCTGAGAAAATTAAAACTATATAATGCCATAATGACTGAACATTTTGATAATTAATCATGATTTGTCAAAATATTTAAATCTTGGTTAATTTTAATGTCCGTTTGCAGGGCAAGACCACTAGAATGACTGGCTTAGTTATAGGCTCTGGGTCATTTCAGTTGTAAGACATATGAAAATAGTCTCCTCTTGGGCTGCAAATGCACTTTCCTGACATAATGCTTGAGGATCACACCAAAGGTCAGATTAAGCCGGCTTGGTCAGTAATGAGTTAATAAGTCTGAAAACAGTAAAATATTTTCAAAGATCTTAAAAAAACTTTTACATTTCTTGTAGGAGAAAGACTCCATTTAATCTCCTAGTGAGCCTGTCATCCACTGGAGATGCTAGTGGAGAATTGTTCTGGGATAACGGAGAGAAGCTTGGTAATTCAAATAATGAGTGTAGTCGATAGAGCAGCATGACATGATTTTACTAATTTTAGCATATACCGTTAAAATTCGACTAAAGGACGCAGTTTTTTTGGTCAAAATACATGTACTAGAAAGGGGGTTGCATCCTATAATCGAGAACATTCCTTCCGCACATTTTTGGCTCGAAATTTTTCTTAAAAAGTCACAGATTATACCACGGAAATTGAACTTTATGTTACCCTAGACAATTCATGCCGCCTGACGACTATGTTTAATGTATACTCCAAAAACACCAAGCGGAAGTGAAATTATTAAATTGGGGTGCCTAAATATTGCTTATTCTTTAATACATATCACTTAGTTTATTCTTTAATACATATCACTTAGTACATCTAAATTAATCCAGAATTTGACATAAAATGGTGTCGAGAAAGATACGTGTATAAATTACGTGATTCGCCTCCAATCGCAAAAGATCTTTATTCTAATTAGAGCGAGTACTCGGATCTAAATATTCTGGACTCGGAAATTGCTATATATCATCATTGCGCGATAGGAACTGAATGTTCTTGTACCCGTTTGATAACCAACTCCCATTAGCGCATAAGATTACACAGCGCCTCCAATCACAAAAGAGCCAGATAACCAACTCCCATTAGTGCATAAGATCACACAGCGCCTCCAAACGCAAAAGAGTCATTACAACTAGTGACCATCTGAATATTCCCATACCCGTTTTATAACCAACTCCCATTAACGCATAGGATTACACAGCGCCTCCAATCACAAAAGAGCCAGATAACCAACTCCTGTTAGCGCATAAGATCACACAGCGCCTCCAAACGCAAAAGAGCCATTACAATCTGTTTCTATCACACGATTTCTATGTTTTCAAGGAGACATTTTATGCCAAAATTAGATTGATTTTGATGTAATAAACAATCTTTATTGAAGATACACGATATTTAGGCGGTCCTATTTAATAATTTCTCTTCTACCATGATAATTTTTAGTCATGCATTAAACATAGCGCTGAGTGATGGATATTTTTTATACCAATTTTCGATTTTTTAAAGGTACGTTTTTTCTAAATTTAACAGCGTCTTATACTTGAATACAAGAGTTTTTTGGGCGGATTTTGGTCAAATTTGGTACAGCGTCCTATATTCGAAGGCGGCCTTTAGTCGAGAAATCACGGTATATACACATATGTATGTGCGCTCACACGCACGCACGCATTCACACATGTACATACATACATACATATTGTACATACAACTTAGTGCTGATAATTTTCGATTATCTAGGTATTCGATTAATCGACAGTTCAATCGATCGTTGATCGATATTCTCATAATTCTGAACAGTGTAAACCCGACAGGGACTAAGGTAGCATCTTGGTTTTATATATCCACTTACGGTGATTGAATACTAGTAATGATGGGTATTCATGTACGTGCGTCCATGCATGCGTATGTGTGGGTGAGTGGGGGGCTATGAGGCAGGCGTAGTTGTTTAATAAAGAAGAGTGCTAAACCTTGTCAACATAGTTTACTCTATTAGCTAAGACTAGAGTTCAGAAAACGTGATTTCATGAAATATAGGTCAAATACAATATAGAATGTGTGCTAGTGATAGGCCTTCTTCAAGTTACACTCACGTTATATATTTCTACTTCGAATAATACTTACCAGATGTACTATTATGATAATGTCTATTATCTAGTCTAGCTCAAAATAAACAATTAAAAACTCCGCACTCTCATGGTCCTGCCCATACTGTGTCCGGGAATTACCATAGCCCCAGGTACCGAGTCAATTCCCAATCACAGTTAGATTCGTCTATTTTGCTCTCCATGATAGTCGTGTCTTTTTGAGCTCATTAAAATTTGCAATTTCAACGGAGTTAGCAGTTTTCTGGTTTATTCATTGCTGGAAGGATGGAAGAGAAAGGAAAATCATCTCGGGGGCAGGTTGTATCAATCTAGAATTTATACATTCGTGCCGTAATGAATGATTGAATTTTCCTTAAATTGACACATTGTTTTAAAATGGTAGCCATTGTTGGAGTCGGTCCGGTACCCTTAACTGTTTAAGCATTATGCGGGTACTCGGTTAATTTCTCTTGCAACTCGGTTCCTTCCAAGATGGATGCGCTCTTAGCCAAGATGGCGGCGCCCATGAGTTATGTTTGCCGTCGGCTTGGCATATCTATGCACTCTAATTGTGCCGATCTTTAGTCTTCACTTCATTGATGAAGGTGATCGGTACGTTTTTCTTGGTTATTTTAACGGTTAGTTAATTACCAAGCCGTGTTTATTAGTTTTCACTCTAAAAATTTTCAAATATCTCCTGCCTTGATTATCATTAATTTAAGAGAAAGTTAATGTTTCTAAGTAATTCTAAGATTACAATCAAGTCATTGTGCGTTTGCTTGTCATCCATGTCATGTGCAGCATTTTAATTCTTGCTTTGTGTTCGCAGAGGGCTAAATGCCTGGATACCTTGTGTGCCAAATGCAACCGGTTCATGAAATGGAGATTTGCTGGTCACCACTGTGTAGCTTGCGCGAAGTGCAAGGTGGGAAGTCCGTGTGATGTTTGCGTGAAGTGGTCGTCGGAGTTAGTGGCGGAGTTTGACCGTTATCAGCGTGCGCGACTGGACAGAATCGCGAGGGCCAAGGCAGATCAGGCGTCCAACAGAGGCTTGGAGGAGCGCCTGAATGAGAGGATGGACTCGGCTTTGGGTGTTTGGGCGGCCCAGTTTAAAGCCATGTTTGAGTCCCTGCAATCCACGATCCCGTCGATGCAGCCTGGCGCAGGACTACCTTGCGGTGGTCTGGTCAGTGCTGCGGAGGGTGTTGCACCTGTACCTCCTGTTGCGTTGGCTCAAGAGCCGATGGCAGAGGAGGAGGAGCTTTTGCTCATGGAAGATTCCGGCATGCCGGATCTTTCCGCGATGGCTGTACCCGGTACGTCCCACGGTTCTCCTTCGGGTTATGTACGGGTTTGCCAGCCGGGTGGTGATGTTGACGTTCCGTCGGGCATCTTCCATCCGGACATTGTTCAGCCCATGCTGCCATTGGAGTCGTGTTTGACGGCTTTGGACGGCATCCTGGCGCCGGTGGCTGCGGGCTCTATCGGGTTTCCGTTGGCCACCGTAAGTAATGCGGCTGTAATCCCGGCTCCCGTGCTGGAGCCGATGGATCTCAGTGAGTCCATATCCGGCGAGTTGTTGGATACTGGAGCCGCGAGGGCACGGTCGGCAGGCATTGTTTACACTAGTAAGCAAGTTCGCAGTCCTCAGCATGGATCGTTGGTGTCTGTCTCGTCCAAGGGCGAGAAAGAAGATGAAAACGGCTGTCCCTTGTTGGATGAGTTATCATTTTCCACCGAGGCTGAATGGGTGCAGGTCCTTGAATGGATGTCCGGCCGTCTAGGGTTGGCATCGGATCAGGGATCTCAGCGTGATCCGGCAATGGAGCGGATGTCAGAGTGAGCGGCTAGCACTCTGTCCAGTGGCTCTTCGGCCATGCCTACTCTGCCTTTGGATACGTTGACCTCTGACATGTTGGAGGTGGCGGCATATCATATGGTCCAGCCATACTTTACGCTTCCGAAGGCCCCGAAAGGGATTAGGAGTAGGGTCCGTTTTCTGGAGCTTGCCTATCATCAGTATGCCCGAGTCCCACGGCTTTCCATCGGGGAGAGAGAGGCTCTGAATAGGCCATTAGCTGGCAAGGCTAAGGGGCGTTCTCATCCGTTAGTTTCCCAGACTAATAAGATTCTTTCAATGAGTTGACCCTCATTGAGGATGCTGTGAGAGCTGCCATGGCGGCGCTTTCGCACGGCTGTACCGTCCTGCAGGGTATGCTGACCTGCGCGGCGGAAAGTGGGGTAGTGCCGGAGGCTGCTCCCGGAATTATCCGGGACACCATGCGCCTATCTCAGGATTGTCTGGCCAGGGTGATCACGAGATCATTGGCTGAGCGACGGAGAATGGTTCTCGATTTTGTAGAACCAGGACCTGCGATGAGGGCTGCGTTATCTTCCGCGCCATTCATTGGTCCAGGCTGGTTCGGCGGCTCGGCGAGGCAAGCCTTATCCAAGGTCGCGTCAATGGTTGCGGAGCAAGAAGTAGTCGGCAAGTCGTGGAAGTTGGCGAAAAGGACTCAGCCGCAACAGTCATACATGCAGCACTGACAGGAACAGCAGAGGCAGCGCCAAAGATCACCCTTCCGTCCTTCTGGCCGTGATACCCATCGGGCATCCGGTTCACAAGGTCCTGGTCGTTCTTCCTCATACAAGTCCTCTATTAGAGGCCGTATGAGGAGGATAGGAAGGGTGGCGGTTCGGGTCGCGGCGGCTACCGTAAGGTTAGCCGTGGTGGTGGTTCCGGACCGTCATTTGCCAAGAAACCACAGGGTGGCTGTGGGGGACGGTCCTGATGGGTCGAGGATCTTCACCTAGGCGAATTAACGTCATCTCGTGCAATATCGATCGCGAATTGTGTGCAGATTCCTTCCGTCAGAGGCAGACTTCAACTGTTGTCAAACCAGTAGGAGCAGGTCGTGCAAGATTGTTTGGTCTGTCAATGGTTAAGAAACGGGTACGAACCGGACTGGCTCATCCGTCAATGGTTAGTTCCGTTAACATCGACTCCAGTATAGACTCCCGTTCCAAGGGAATCTGATCGTCTAGAGGCTTTTTGCTCAGAAATCGAAAGTCTTCAGCAGAAGAATGCGATTCACTTAGTCCGCAATCAGTCATCCCCAGGCTTCTATTGGATGATGTTCCTCGTTCCGAAATGCACCGGAAGGTGGAGACCGATTCTCAATCTCAAACCGTTAAACAAGTTTATTCTGTCACCAAAGTTTCAGATGGCGACTTTAGCGGCCATGATGTCAGGTTTGAGGAAAGGCATGTGGGCAGTGTCGATAGATCTGAAGGATGCATATTTTCATATTCCAATGCCAATTCCTTTTCAGAAATACCTTCGCTTTGCGTACCAAGACAATGTTTGGGAATTCAATACGCTTCCATTCGGCTTGACCACAGCTCCGAGGGTCTTCACCAAAGTGGTCCTCCCCATGACTTCTTATCTTCGCAGGAGAAACATAGCTGTTCATACTTACATAGACGACTGGCTGCTGAAGGCGGGGAATCCAGTCACTCTGCGCAACAATCTTCAGGTAGTACTAGCCTTACTAAAGGATCTAGGATGGATTGTGAATCTAGAGAAATCAGAATTGACTCCATCCCAGGAGTTTGTTTGTCTGGGAATATTTTTCAATCTCAGGGACGGCGTAGCTTTTCCGGCGGAGAGCAGGGTCAAGAGTCTGATTGCAGTTTTGGAGTCAGTTTCGCTAGGAGCCTGTCTGCCGGCGCGCCAATTTCTCAGAATACTGGGTTTACTAGTGTCTCTGGAGAAAGTGGTTCCTTATGCAGCACTCAGGCGCAGGCCGATTCAGATGTATTTAATGTCGTTCTGGTCTCAGAAAACGGATCCGTTATCTCTGAGAATTCCAGTAAACGAACCATTGATATTCCATCTTCAGTGGTGGTTATCAGAACAGAAGCTCCTGTGAGGTGTTCCTCTACAACCTCCTCAACCACAGATGTCCATCTTTACAGATGCATCGACGATGGGTTGGGGAGCGGTATTGGACAATCGATCAGTGTCAGGGAAATGGGATCGGTCCAATGCGCAGAAACATATCAATGTTCTCGAATTATTAGCGGTGGTATTAGCACTTCGAAAGTTCGAGAATTTAATTCAAGACAAGTTTGTCCTAATAAGGACAGACAACTCAACAGTGCTGTCTTATTTGAACCGCCAAGGTGGGACGAGGTCACCAGAGTTGTGCATAATGATTTGGAACCTGCTGTGGTGCCAATAGAGGAATATTATTCTTCGGCCAGCACACATTCCAGGAAGTCGTCCGACGGAATGGCAGCTCAACCAATCGGTAGCAGAGGTTCTATTCAAACATTGGGGCAAACCAAATGTGGATCTATTTGCGATGAAACAAAACGCAAAGATGTTCACATACGTGTCAGTGATCCCGGACCCGCTAGCCTTGACAGTAGACGCACTCGCGATAAGTTGGAAAGGAATGTATGCGTATGCGTATCTTCCAACGATTCTCATCCCAAAAGTTCTGGCAAAGATAAGAGAGGGAGTATGCCAAGTACTACTGATCACCCCTCATTGGTCAGGCCGATCATGGTTTACGGATCTGCTGGACCTTCTGGTCTGCAATCCAATCCCTCTTCCAGACCGAATGGATCTAATCACTCAGAACAAGGGTCTGTGTCTTCACAACAGACCGGAAATGTTCAAATTGACTGCATGGATGTTGTCAAGCAGCGTGCAATTGAGGGTGGCTTTTCTGAGCAAGCAGCGAAGTTTGTCGCTTCAGCCAGAAGAGGGTCAACCACCAAAACATATAATTATGGAATCAACAAATTTGCAGAATGGTGCCAGGGAAGAGATATTAATCCCTTATCTGCATCTGTTCAACACGTACATGTAGCAGATTTCATCTGTCATTTATACGAAGTTGAAAAACTTGTACCTTCAACCCTAGCAGCATATATGTCTGCATTAGCTTCAGTCATTCCCAGTCTGGCCATTGAAGGAGTGGAGAATGACATTTTGAATGAAGTTATTAAAGGAATGAGCAATCTGTGACCTAGGCAGCCAATTCCTATCCCAGCATAGAATCTATCTCTTGTTCTATAGGTTTTAGGGCATGCTCCCTTTGAACCGATTAGATCTATAGATATTAAACTGTTAACTATTAAATCAGTTTTCTTGGTTGCAGCAGCGTCGGCGAGAAGGAGAAGCGAGATTCATGCGCTATCTGCCGAGCCAGACCGTTTTGTCGTCATGGGTGAAGGTTTAAGACTACTTCCACATCTTTGTTTCCTGGCAAAGAATCAGTCACTTAAATATCCAGGTCAACCGATCAATTTGCCAAGTTTAGTTAGACATGACCCAAACTCTTCTGCTTGGTGTCCTGTCAGATGTCTTAAAAAGATTAAAAAGCATACTGAGGAGTGTAGAGATGACCCGAAATCTCTGTGGTTATGTCTCAAAGCTCCTCATTTGCGCGCCTCGAAAGATACTATTTCTCGCTGGATAGTTGATGCTATTCAGATGTCGCACAAAATTGCTACAGGAAAGCAGATTGATCGTGCGAATGCCCATCAGGTCCGAGCACTAGCAGCATCATCGGCCCTTTATAAGGGTGTCTCATTAGAGGAGGTGATGTCTGTAGCACAATGGCATGCCGAGTCGTCATTTACTGATTTCTACCTTTGCGACATCTCCAGCGCACTTAATCCGGTAGCCGTCGCCAATTTGTCGAACATAAGTTAAGCCACATCCGACCACTATTTCACAGACATCGCATGTTACTTCCTCCTGCACTGAGCAAGAGCCATGCACATGACCAGTGAACGACCGTGGATTGGGCCGAGCTCCTGGGATGATCAACAAAGAACAAGCACTCAAAATGGTGAGTGTTTACATTAATTAAGTGACTAATAATAATATTTACTTACAGTCGAAATATCAGACTGCTTAGGTAAATAGCCTGGTATAAGAGTATACTTATCCTCTCAAACAGACATTAGACTCATTCCAATTTGAAAACTTAATCGATATACTGATATTTTTTCAAAATTAGAAGTTGTAGTAGCTTCTTTGCACTCTACTGGACTGCCTAAGCTGAGACTTGGGTCTGACACGGGTCTGGTGGGTGTTGCATCTCCTTTTTTCGACAGCCCTCTGGATTTTGTGCGGACAAAAGAGGGGGGGGGGAGCGCGGTCTAGACCATGGAAGTTTAGCACTCTATGAGTCAGATGGCAGAACCCAAGCGTATGCCAGGGTTCTAGTCTCCACAACCTTCTCTGTTGGATGGTTGATGAGTGATGGTTCGAGCCTCACCTCCTCCCACCGGTATTTCTTGGCTGTTGATATCCGGAGTTTATCATAATTGTACATCTGGTAAGTATTATTCGAAGTAGAATCAAAAACGCATCTGCTTTTGTTTCTACGAGAATTCTTAATACTTAACAGATGTACTATGGCCCTCCCTCAGCCGCCCCGCTGAGGTGAGGCTGAGCTGCTTTCGCTGTTTGTCAAGGCAAATATAAGACAAATCTGACTGTGATTGGGAATTGACTCTGTACCTGTGGTTATGGTAATTCCCGGACACAGTATGGGCAGGACCAGGAGAGTGCGGAGTTTTAATTGTTTATTTTGAGCTAGACTAGATAATAGACATTATCATAATAGTACATCTGGTAAGTATAAAGAATTCTCGTAGAAACAAAAGCGGATGCTTTTTTGATGCACACGCACACACACATGCACACACACACACATACACTTGAGCTAATGAAGATACTTTTCTTTTCCAGATGTGGTTGAGGAGAAAGCATATAACCTCATCACGTTCCGAGCATCTAATTTTGTAAGTCAGGATTGTAATAGCTTTTACTCTAGAGTGACTAAAGTACAGCACTCCTAGCCCTTTACTGGTCATATTTGGTCACGGAAATTTTAATATCTGCCTATTGAATGTCCATTTACAGGCCAAGAAAATACAATTTTTGGAAATTTATCACTGGAATGACTGGCTCGGTTATCGAGCCAGTCATTCCAGTCGTAAATTAAAAAAAATTGTATTCTCTTGGCCTGTGAATGGACATTCCACAATACCATAACAGAGGCCGGTTTTGGCTGGCATGGCCATTAAAGTGTCATGGAAACACTGGAAAATCAAGGAATCTTAGATGGTAGAATCAAAGCCTGGATTATATGCCGGTAAAATCAGAATGTTTTCTTAGAGGTCACGGAAAGGTCATGGAAAGTGAACACTGATCCTTAAAGTTCCAGCTTGATGATCAGGACAGCCATACAGACATTGAAATTATTGAAACTAATTTGACTGGAAGATGTTCTCCAAGTCATGTTAGTTTCAAAATATTCAAGAGAATATTTATTAAATTGCAGGCGTTTTTTCATATTTGTTCTTTTGGGTTCAAAAGTGAGATTCTTTATGTCAAAAATGTTATTTCTGTTGCCCAGAATGATAGGGAGGAACTAAGTATCATCACCATATATTATTAAGGCCTGTAGGTCATGCTGTTTTGTAATTATGGTCATGTAAAGGCTTGAAAATGTCATGGAATCTGACAATGTGTGATGAGTATGAACCACAGTGATTGAGATTAGCAAGGGCCCGCTAGCACATGGCTACTAGATTTTAGACAGGGCTAAAATTGTCTGCCAGATAAAAACAATTTATTCTGTTTCCCTGATGGTTGTGCATAGGTTATTACATCACTAATGAATTATGAGTGTTGAATACAATTCGCTTTACACCTGTATGAAGTTCAAATACTGATTATCTCCCTTATTATTAATTATAAGCAAAGATATATATCGTCATAATCAGCCTTGGTTTTATTAACAATTGATTTTGGCCCGATCGTGTTTCCCAAGCATGTTAGTATTAAGGTTACTCGTTTTTATTGGTCAATATTTTTGGTGGCCATCTTGAATTTTCCGAAAATGACGGGAAATCGGTTAAAACAATACTCCTCATTAACTGCTTGGGCTGTTTCACCCAGACTTGGCTGGAAGAAGTACTAGGCCGGTAGATTTCAGAACATGTATACAGAATTTTGATTGGCCAATTTTTCTAGTGGCCATCTTGTATTTTCTGAAAATTTGAAATCATTTAAAAGGCTACTCCTCATTAACCGCTTGGCCGATTTCAACAAAACTTAGCGGCAAGGACCCTAGTCTGGTACGCTTCAGAACATGTATACAGAATTTTGACTGCTTAATTTTTTTGGGTGGCCATCTTGCATTTTCCGAAAAATGGGAATTCATTTAATGCGCTACTCCTCATTAACCGCTGACGCTATTTAAACCAAATTTGGCTGGAGTGATCATATAGTGGTAGCCTCTAGAAAATCGATTTAGAATTTTGATAGGTCAATGATCTTTGATTTTCTGAAAATTTTCCGGAACTATTTAAAAATGGCGCTCCTTAATCAATTGGCCGATTTCAACAAAACTTGGGTGGACCAATCCTATGACAGTAGGCTTCAACATATCAAGCGAGAATCTGGATTGCTCTATATTCTTGATGGCCATCTTAGTTGCTCCGTATTTAAATGCAAATGGTCCAGGTGAGCATCACAGGCCCTTGGGCCTCTTGTTCAAGAATGGTTCATCAGATTTCAATGAAACTTTAATGATGTATTCTATACTATAAATGGATGCAGTCAGCATCATCACTACTTTTGATTTCTTGAGGTCACCTCGCAGCATACTTAGTATATTTATGCAATGACATCCTCTTCCGAATTTGTATTTACCGGATCCCAGTAGGGAGATTTGTATAGTGAATCATTGAAAATTATGCTGTCTGAGGTATTTGCGGTGGCAGGCATAAAGTTTTTCTAGAGATGTCTAATTGGAGGTGCCGAGCTGTTAAAGCTGTACAGTAGAAAGGATACACAGGTACAATGCATAAAAATGTATTCCTATAAAGGAAATCTCACCTTATCTTATACTAACCATTCAGGTGATAGAAGTTGCCATCCATAATCCATCCCTGACATTTTATCATGCCGACAACGAAAGCTATTCAGACTTTAGTAGTTAAACGTTGATACATATCTACAGCCTATAACGGCTGTCATGATTTTCTTTTCAACCAATCAGAAAAAACCTAGCGTGTCTGCCTCGGTATATACCCTCAGTCATAGAGGTGCCAGGTATAACTTGGCAATGTGGTATAAAAGCAATTATAGAAGTGAGCCGTTGAATATTTTGAAACTAATATAACTTCCAGTCAAATTAGTTTCAAAATATCCAACGAGATGAGTATTACATAATAAAGAATGTAATGCATTGGCACTAATATGACATCACACACTATCACTTGAGGAGACAAAATGGTGGCGACCACTGTTCAACATTTACCCGATATTACAAAACAGATAATTTTTATACAGAAACCGGAATGTTATAGGACATGAATGATATGGAATCTATAAAGCATAATCTATCAGTACAATACAACATTTGACATGAGATTAGCATCGCTTTAACCATGTGCTCTCTACAAAATATTACTTATCTGCAGCTCTCTAATAATGGACGAATCCAGTTTTGTCTATGCCCCACCCATCTCCAGCTAAGCTCCGCCCACGTTTTGTCCGTGTTGTGATCAATCTATCTCTGCACTCTCTGAATTCTCAATTTCCAGAAAACTGTACAGGTAAGCTGTTGAATATTTTGAAACTAATTTCACTTGGTGTTGTTTCTGTCTATGGCAGCAACAATGCCCAGTCAAATTAGTTTTAAAATATTCAACATGTTTATTAAATAGTAACGACATACAATTCGTACAACCTGACAGACTATTAAGCACTTAAGACCGACTACATCGAGTCATCCATGACATCAGACTACATGTGATGTTGATGATGACATCATATGATTGATAAATAAATTGGATTCATCCATTGTCTTTTTGGCCAGAAACGGTACCCATGCACAAGGTAATAGCAGGATCCACTTCTGGCTAATTTCCGCCCATTTCCAATAGACCTTTCCAGTTTTAGCTATGCCCCGCCCACCTCTAGCTAAACTCCACCCACACTTCACTATGTTGGGATTGATCGATCCCCGAACGCCATGACTCTCACATTCCTGAAAACTATACACTCAGGTAAGTTGTTGAATATTTTGTTACTAATTTGACTGGGTGCTTTTGATGCCTATGGCAGCAACATCGCCCAGTCAAATTAGTTTCAAAATATTCAACAGGATATTTAGTAAAAAGTAAAGACATACAATTCGTACAACAATGCATAGTCCGTCTTCAAAATATGCATTCATGATGTACTAATCTACGTCATTCATGATGTTATAATGATATCATTGATCGTGATGTCATTATACACGTCATGTAGTTGATTATGATGTCATGCAATGGATGAATGCAGTGGAAAGGTCCATTTCTAATTAAGCTCCATCCACCTTTTACACGTTTTGGAATCAATTTGAAACTTTAAAACCTGAATTCCCAGAATCAAAATTTCAAAGTAACTGTACAGGTAAACTGTTGTATATTTTGAAACTAATTTGACTGGGGGGGGGGATATAATGCAGTCAAATTAGTTTCAAAAATATTCATCAGAATATTTATTAAATTGTAAGTTCCTCATTAAAGGCATTCAATTTCCCGACAGATTTTCGATTTTCGTAACGGAGCTACATCATTATTTTTATGATGTCCACTAACTTTTGGCATATTTGATTGTGACATCAGGTACTTGAGCAACAGATCAGATCCCTTTATGGTAATACATCCGCCGAGTAATCGATTGTAGCACAAACGCCCATTATTAGCTACATGAGCATTAGTTGTGTTCCTCTTTATTTCAGAACACTACAATAACCCTGGTCGAGTGGGCAGGTTATCAAACTTCCATGAACCTCCAGAGTGTGTGGGTGTGTGGCATGAAATCAAAGCCCAAAACTGTGTGGGTTAATTCCAAGAAAGTCCCCTTCGTCTATAATGAGGAAGTGAAGGTAAGGCAAAACTTGTGAGATAGACCACCTACCTTTAAGACCATATGGCTGTGGTTCGGTAAAGCCCAGCAGTTGGTCATAGGACTAGCTGTCTTTAGGAGCACCAAAATGAAGGTCCTACAGTACAGCTTAGATATAACTTACAATTAGGCTTGCGCGATTATGTGATTAAATCGAATATCGCGATTATGTCTAATAATCGAATAATTGTGAATAATTCCAACGCATAAAATATTTCAAAACTACCTTTTTATTTACATTTTGCTCAGCTAATGCATGTCCATTTGTAGGCCACGAGCAGACCAATTTTGAAAATGTATCATTGGAATGGTTGGCTCGATGCTTGAGCCAGGCATTCTAGTGATATATTTTCAAAAATAGTCTTCTCTTAGCCTGCAAATGGATCTTTCTAAACACCATTGCAGCTTTCGTCATTGATATACCTCTGTTGCTATATTGGTGTAATTTGTGACTGGTCCGATTAATCGAGTAATCACAATTATTCTTAAATAATCGATCGCGATCACAAAGTAATAATCGTGCAAGCCTACTTACAATGTTTCCAAAACAAATTAATGGCTCAATTAAGTGGCCTGCATCTCTCGCTTGGAACACAGGCATTTCAACTTAAGACATATCATCACATATAAGTAGAACCATAAAGTTTTACCAGAACTGCAACAAGAACAAGGATTGTCCTACCAAAATTTGGTTAAAATCGGTCCAGTGGTTCTCGAGAAGAATCCAAGCTGGCCAACAGCCAAATCGTTTGATCAGCTTCATTTGAGAGAACTTGGATCTCTGTGCCCTAAGGATACTTCCTGCCAAATATAATTGAAATCGGCCCAGTGGTTCTCAAGAAGAAAACGTTATAATTTCCTATTGCTTTAGTATGGGAGCCTTTGATCCAATATACAGGATGGCCACCAATATGTTTATTTCATCAGTTTAGAAAATGGCTAATTTGATATCAGCATATCCAAAAACCTGTACAAATGGAACAAACTTTAATGGCCCTTATTTCCTAACGTTATCTCCCAAATTTCGGCCCAATCTGTTCAGCGGTTCTGGTGAAGTCGTTTTCATGAAAACTATGTCATCCAAGTGGTCGCCTAAGTATTTGGCCTTTCCAGTTCCGTTGAACAAACTTAGTTCCGCTGTTGCTATAGATGATGTTTCATGAGTTTTGAATTGATCTCCCATGCGGTTTTAAAGACAATTTTCCAAATTGGCTGATCGACTTCATTTGAACAAACATTCCAGAGAGAAATTTTGAAAAATACCATTCTCTTCACCTGCAAATGGACATTCAATAAGGAAATTTACTTATATTTTTTACCCAATCTGGCCATTAACCTGTTAAAGCTCAAACCAGTCAAAACGACTTCAGTCACAGTGGTCGTGAGAAATGTCAACTTTCATACCAAGAAAATACCATTTTTTACAATTTACAACTGCAATGACTAGCTTGAGGACTGCACCAGTCATTCCAGTGGGAAATTTTCAAAAATTATCTTCTCTTAGTCTGCAAATTGACATTTTCTTTGAGAAAATTTTAATCTTCGTGATCAAATTTACGGATTAAATGATTAAAGGCTTAACACGTCAATCTAAATGTTTGATCTGGTCAGTGGCTAACATAAATTCTTTTTTTCACACCTAAATTGTTACCGTTTGTACCCAAATTCTATCATTTCTGACCTACAAATGCTTATTGTTTCCCGTAAAAATTTTAACTTTTGGAACTTAGTCAGTTATTCAGTCACGAAATGTTATTCCTGCCTGTATTTTCAAGAGTCTTTTTATATAGTAGGAAAAGTGGCCTGTAGAGTCCTGAAGATTAAAATGGTTTTGACAGCTATGTGCCTGAAAGACATATTTGTCAATAACTGGTTCTACTGACCAGATTCTTGATGAAACTTTGGTGGAAGAATGCTCATTGTGTTCCGAACTGTGTGATAAATTTTGGCTAAATAGGTCAAAGGCCATGTCCATGGTCACCTGATTAATATGATTATTTTGAAAACCAATGCCTTAACCCTTTACCCCTCGAATTTTCTCATAAAAAATGTCCATTTGAAGACCAAGAGAATACAATTTTTGAAAATTTACCACTGGAATAACTGGCTCGGTAACCGAACCAGTCATTCCAGTGGTATATATATTTAAAAATTGTATTGTCTTGACCTACAAATGGACGCTGGCCAAGCTGAAATTTAGATTTTCTTGACCCTCAATCCTTTAATGATCTGTCCCGCCAAAAAACAGCTGTGGTGGTCTTGAGGAATGTCATTTGCATGACAACAGAAAGTTATCTAGGAGAAACTGTGACCATTACCGTTAAAATTCGACTAAAGGATGCAGTTTTTTTGTCATGTTACATGTTCTAGGAAGGGCGTGTGTCATATAATTAAGTACAGTCTTTGAGCACATTTTTTTGTCAAGTTTCGTAAAAAAAATAAATGATACCACGGAAATTGAACTAATTTTCGCACGGTACAAATTCTCGCCACCTTATGACTATGTTTAATGTATACCTCAAAACATCATCGCAGAAGTGAAATTATTAAATTGGAGCGCCTGAATATTGCGCATCCATTAATAAATATCATTTATTACATCAAAATGAATCCTAAAATTGACATCAAATGGTGTCCAGAAAAGATATAAATCACGTGATTCGCCACCAAATGCAAAAGATTGTTTTTAATTAGAGCGAGTACTCAGATAAAATATTCTGGACTCGGAACTCTGAATACTATATATTATCATTGTGCGATAGGAACTAAGGGGTGTACTTTAGGTCTCATCCAATTTGATAACAAACTCCCGTCAGCTTATAAGATCTCGTGAGAACACGGCGTCTCCAATCGCAAAAGAGCCAGCGTCTCACCAACATAAGAAGCGCTTTATCTCATTTTAATTCTGATTCTGTTTTGGATCATTTAATGTTGGTCGGCATTACAAAATTAATGAGCAATACGAGAGTTAACACTGTTCCATTATTAATTTTTTCTGAACAGAAATATAATTTTTCTGTTCTGATTGGATAAATTCTCCCAATGAAAATAGACTGGCAGATATTAGAAGAATTCTAGTAATCAACTGCTGATCTTACCGCATTCCTAATATCACATGATTTCCATATTTTCTAGGTGAGATTTTATGTCAAAGGTAGCATTGATTTTGATGTAATAAACAATCTTTATTGATGATACGCGATATTTAGGTTGTCCCATTAATAATTTCACTTCCACAACGATATTTTTGAGGCGTACATTAAACATAGTGGTACGGCGGTAAGCATGCATATGAAAATTACGTTCAATTTTCGTGGTGGGTTCTATATGAGTTAACCATTTTAGAGAATGGATTTCAATTTCTCTATGTGTCCTTTCTATGAGTATAAGGATTTTGGGGGAAGATTTGAGCCAAAATTGAGCCTGCGTCCGATACAAGCTAGCGTCCTTTCCTCGAATAAGAACGGTAAATGGCTAATTGATAAGAGTAAAATTTTGAGCACGTTGAGGCGCTGTTCACACATGAAGTTAATCCCTTACGAAAACATGTTTGTGGTAATAGACTGACTACAGACTGGCAAGATATGACAACAGACGGACAATAAAAAATGAACACTGGCAATAAACTGACAATAGACTGACTACAAGCTGGCATTAATTAAAGAAGAATTGACAATACACTGGCAATCATGCCAGTTTATTGTCAGACCTGGTAATGGTCTGACAATAGACTGGCAGTTTCGTTGGAGATCTGGCAATACACTGACAACAAATTTAACCGGTCTGACAGTAACATGACAATAAACATTTTGTTTTAAGTATAGCTGACAATAAGCTGGCATGAAGAATCTTAACTGGCAATAGACTGGCAAGAAAGTACATTGTAAAATATATCTGACAATAGACTGGCAACAAAGGACTTAACAATTTTCCCATCAGAGAACATGTGAAATGACAATATTTGAGTTGATATTTTTACCTATGACTAGAAATATAACTTGCAACTTTATAACAATGATTTTAAAGCTGGCTCTGTGTCTTGTTCTTTTGATAATACAAAAAGGTTAGGTTTGTGCTACTGTATTTGTAGTGACCCAGCTATTTGAATATTTAGTTAAATGTTTGTTTATAAGTGTAGCGCCCAATACATATGCACTGAATATTAAAATGATGCTTTTCTTGTAGTTTTAAAGCATTTCAGGTGCCATCTCTATGGCATGATACCTTTTTTGTCTTACAATAATATTCTTGAGTAGTTCCCGCCATTTTGTCAGTCTGTTGTCAGTTTATTACCAGTGTGTTGTTAGTCTATTACCAAGTTAAAGTAGCAAGAAGCAACAATACAGCTGACAATATCCTGGTAATAAGCAGCTGACAACAGACTGGTAAGAAACTAATTTGTAACTGACAACAGGCTGACAATAATCTGGCATGCATATGACAATACACTGGTAGGAAGCTGGTATCGCACTGACAATAATCTGACAATAGACTGGTAATAAAAAGTAAAACCGGTGGTAGATTCTTGCCAGTGTATTGTCATCTGTATCACAAGTGTGTTGTCAGCTAACTGGTGAGAAAATATTTGGGACAAACTTCTGACAATACACTGACAATATAGCTGACAATACATTGAAACCGTTTGACATCCATCCTATTGTCAAATGTTCAGTGTATTGTAAGTGTATAATTAGTCTGTTGTCAGATGTTAAAATGTTACCAGTGTATTGTCAGTCTATTGTCAGATCAATTTCTCCTATTAAATATATGTAAGACTTTGTAAATTTTGTGTATCTTTTACTGTGTTTCATAAACCAGCATTACCAGTCTGTTGTTAGTCTATTACCAGCTTATTGTCAGTGGGTCAGAGTACAGGATGGCATCTGACAATCAACTAACAATTGACTGACAATACACTCGCACAATCATCTGACAATTTAATGCCCGTTTATTACCAGATCTGACAATGACAACAGGCTGGTTTTACACTGGTTTCACACTGACAATAAGCTGATAATAGACTGACAATAGACTGGTAATAAAGGAATTTTTCATAAGGGATGGCTAAATATGGTCAAGAAAATCTAAATGTCTGCTTTTTTAATATATCCATTTGCAGGCCAAGAGAATACTATTCTTGAAAATTACCACTGAAACGACTGGCTCGGTTATAATCCAGGCATTCCAGTGGTCAATTTTCAAAAATGGCCTGCAAATGATAAGGACCTTTACGGTTTTAGCTATGCCCCGCCCATCTCTAGCTAAGCTCCACCGACACCTCGCTCGTGTTGGGATCGATCGATCTCTGAACACCCTGACTATCAATTTCCAAAAAACTACACACGGTAAGCTGTTGAATATTTTGAAACTAATTTGACTGAGTGCTGTTGGTGCTTAGTTTCAAAATATTCAACAGCATGTTTATTAAATAGCAAAGAATTACAAAGACATAAAATTCATACAACGTGTCGGACTGTTTGAGATTTGATGATGGTCTATATGGAATCCTTTGTGATGTAATGATTGTGATGTCATCATACATGTCAGATGATGGATGGATACTCTGGAAAGGTGAATTTCTCAAGACGGTGACAGAAGCTGGACGGCTTCACCAGGAATAGGGTAACAAAGTTGTAACAATCTATTCTTTACAGAGACTTATGATAATTGATGCTCAAGCGGACTTGCTGAAGCAGACTAATGTATTCACCTGGTCTTGATTTACCTGGCGCCATCGTTGACATGCTGATCTGTGTTATGGTCAATGGTTATTGATGGCTTGTTGCTCACAGTTAGCCTTGGAAGCATTTGTCAAAGAACTAACTGCACACACTCGCACATGTATGCACGCATGCACATAATATAAATTTCAGAACTTAAATATTTCTTTGGATATACATTATATATCATGGGTGGTCTGTACATTATATATATTCTGTATTCGTATTATCATAAGGGTATTATTCGATGGAGCGACGTTATTGATTTGTGCAATGTATCCTAAGAGTCCAAGTATCTTAATTTCAAGGCAACCATACAGGTAAATCTGTTGGATATTTTGAATAAAATTCTACAGAAACCTGTTGCTAGGCAGCAACAGCTTCCAGTCAATTTAGTTTCCAAATAAATATCAGTTTATTATTGTTTTAACTCTCTAACACTTGAATTGTTCAAGAAAATTCCAGTTAATATGCAGATGAGATTATTTTAGAAAATTTGCCACAGAAATGACTGCCTTGTTTATCGTCCTAGTCTTTCCTGTGGTAAATTTTCAAAAAGAGTTCTCTTGGTCTGCAAATGGCCATTTCTCAAGACCAAGTTAGTGTTAAGCGTGGGGATGTAAAAATGATGATCGCAGTAAACAAGAAATGGTATTTAATTTATTAGTAACATTAATTAATCTTATTATTAATTTGTTTAACAAACTGTGCATCACACAATTAAACCTTTACCCCCTTACTGACCAGAAATAACAAATTCTTTATCATTCAAGAAATATCCTGTTGAATGTTTTGAAGCTGCCACCTCTCAGTCAAATTAGTTTTCAAAATATTCAAAAGGTTTCCTGTTTTAGTTGTCTTGAAATTGAGACATTGGAATATCAAGAATTAACTGTGTCACTGCTGCAAGCCACCAGACAATACTTTCAATGAGCAAAAACTCTTCACTTGCTCAATATTTAGAAAATAATTTGACTGAAAATTGTCGGGGTCTTAGTCACCAAGAACTTTCAGTCAAATTGTTGTCAAAATATATAACGGGTACACAGATATATCTCCTGGAATATGTCGTCTGGTAAAACGCAGCAGTCAGATGATTAAAGGATTAATAGAATTCATATTAGTTTAACTCTCACTAATGAATTCCCAATATCTCATTTTCAAGGCACCCATACAAGAAAGCTCTTGTATATTTTGAAATTAATATGTCTGTTGCTGTTTAAGGCAGCAACATTTTCCAATCAAATTAATTTCACAAATATTCAACAAAGTAAGTTTTATATTGTAAAGAATTTACTTTTTTTTCAGGAATTTGTTGGTGAAAGGGTTAACCCACACCTATATATCCATTTTCCGGGCAAGCGAGTACTATTTTTGAAAATTTACCATTAATATGAGTGGTCAGTCATTTCAGTAGTAAATTTTCAAAAAATAGTATTTGCTTGACCTGCAAATGGACATTTCTCAATCCCACGGTAGAGGCCAGTTTTTGGTGGCTTAGGCATAAAGGGGTGGGGGTGGAGGAGGGGGGGGGGGGGGTGTGTGTTTAAAACAGCAACCTAGAGATGCCCATGACCTGGACTTGCATAATTATCCCTCTCTATTTAACCATTGCACTACATGAACTCAATTGATTATAAAACTGTGATATTTTATATAGTGATAAGTTTATTGTAACAGTTATGATTATCGATTAGTAGATGAAGATTCCTTTCGTATATGCCGCGTAGCTTAACAACAATCTAATCAATAGATTATTATGAATTTATTATATGCGATAGACTGTGGCTTAGGGGCTGGTAATAATGAATGGTCGTCCCCAACATTTCGCACAAGTCTACTATGGAATCACTTCAGATTTCACAGATAGGCTAAGTGAATGTTGGGAATTGTGGGTTTTACCCAAACAGAATGCATGCATTTGGTAGTAATCCTAGAAATCTTATACAATTTCTATGGTGGCAATTAATTAAGTTTCTTTGATGAATCTACAAGTTAACCCCTTAACACTCATATCAGCCAAAAATGGCTTCTACAGTGTTCTTGAGAAATATCCATTTGCAGACCAAGATAATGCTATTTTTGAAAATTTACCACGGGAATGACTGGCTCGATAAGCGAGCCAGTCATTCCAGTGGTAAATTTTCAAAAATAGCATTATCTTGGTCTGCAAATGGACATTTTCTATGAGAAAATTGAAATTTTTAAAAGCAAATTTAGGGGTTAAAAGGTTGATAAACATGCTTTTGAATATATTGAAACTATTTTAACTGTGATTGCTGCGAGCCACCAGACAATAATTTCAATGGGGTATAAGGCTGATCCTGCTGAATATTTCAGTCAAATTATTATCAAAATATTCAGCATATCCAGAGTTAAACCCCCATGGAAAATTCAGCAGGCAGACTACATTTTCCATGGATATGCTGAATATGTATGCTGAATATTTTGAAAACAATTTGACTGAAAGCTGTTGGTGGCGAAGCTTAGTCAAATTGTTTTCAAAATATTCGGCATATCCAGAGTTAAACTCCATGGAAAATGTAGTCTGGAGAAATGCAGCCAACAGACTGTTAAGAATGTAAAGCAATTGTATACATTCTAAAAGAATTCTGTTGAAGATTTTGAAATTGATTTGACTTGACCAAATTAATTTCAAAATAACCAAAGTTTTCGTGTATGGTTGCTTTGAAATTGAGAGAAAGGAATTCATCGGTGAAAGAGTATGTGACTTCCGAGTTCATACGGCTAATACAAGTGACTAGGTATTGGATTTGGTTTTCGTGGTCAAATGTCCAATAAGGTGGTTGCATAGAACAGATTTTATGACCGACCAAGAAACATCTTTATGTTGCACTAGTCCCGAGGTGAGCACCATTAGGTCTCTTGTTTGTTCCTCAACATCATGGAATACTGCAATACTGCTCATGGTAAGTCATGGAACAGTCATTGAATTTTGCAATGTGAACTTGGTATAAAGCCTGCATTAGGTTTACATAAGTTTTGTTGCTTTGTTAAATATAAATGTTCATTTGTATTTTTTTACTCGTATCTTTTTTAAATAAAGAACATGTTGATCATTAGACATTCCCATAGCTGTATGAATTTTACATAATTATCTGTATAATATTGTAGTTCATTTACCTGTCCAGTAATGCTGGTTTCCACAAATTGGGCATTGCCAAAAGTCATTAGACAGATAATAAAGTGATATATTAATGAAACATAAAAGTTGTTATTTTTGTCTCACTTGTGATGCAGAAAGCGAGACATTGGTATCACCTTTTCCAATGACAGCGTTGGCATCAATGATAAGTTTCTGCATTTAGCAAAACATCTTTGCCTATATTTTAGGATTGTTTAATCCTACTGAAACCAAACTTCGACACATCATTGCCCATACCATAAGGAGCCAGCGTGATGATAGGGAAGTCAGGAGGTCAAACGTCATGCTCATTCTGACCATGCTATTTGACCTCTCCTTTGCCAAAGTTAGGTTCTTGCGTTTAGCCAATCATTTAACGTGTCTTGTATTTCGGGAGTGGTTAATATTATTGAAACTCAGCTTGGATACATGGTTACCTATCATTTTAGGAAGCAGCATGATAATATTGGGGTCACAAGATCAATGGTCCTGGTTACTGTAACAAACAGGAGATAGACGAGACATTTAATTCTACATACGTCTTGAAAGGTGTTATCTAAAAAACAGATTTCTGGTATTTTTCTTTAAACATTGTATGGCGTACTCTGTTGAATATTTCAACTTCCAGTGAAATTTTTTTCAAAATAATCAACTACTTTCTTGAATGGTTGTCGAGAAATTGATTTGAAGGGACTATGGGCATAATGTACTTATATAACTATAAAACACTTCCCATTTAAAAAAGATCTAGTACGTTGATTTAAATAATTAACTAATTGGTTTGAAATTAAACAAGGTCGATAGAATCTCATTATCTTCCGGTGAAGTGTGAAAAGTATGTCACAGTGAGGTCACATTGACCTACTTTCATTAAGCTACATACCGTATGCCTACAATTTATGCAATTTATTCGAAAGAGTCATTAAATGACAGCCCAGAATACGGTTTTGTGACTGACCAACCAACCAACCACTCAACGGACATGTTATCCTGGATTCTAATGAACATGACTATTAACCTTTTAACACTCATCAGCCAAAAATGGCTTCTGCAGTGGTCCTGAGAAATGTCCGTTTGCAGATCAAGAGGAGAGTATTTTTGAAAGTTTCCCACTGGAATGACTGGCTCGATGACTGAGCCAGTCATTACATGGTAAATTTTCAAAAATACTTCTCGATCTGCAAACAGACGTTTTCTATGAGAAAATTTTATTTTTTTGAATAAATTTGAGGGTTAAGGAGATAGAAATGAAACCTTTTGTGTAAAATGTGACTGCAGATATTGCGATATTGGGCAGCAACTTTCAGTGAACATTTTAGTCTGTACTAAGTGGCATCAATTAGTCTAGTCTCTGTTTGTTATTACAACACTTATGATGTCTGTGAGATCTGAATGCTTTACAAACAGAAACTGCCTCATCAATGGGTGAATCCAGTTTTAGTTATGTCCAGCCCATCTCTATCTAAGGTCCACCAACGCTTTTCCCATGTTGGGATCAATTGATCCCTGCATTTTCTGAATCTAAATTTCCAGAAAGCTATAAAAGCTGTTGAATATTTTGAAACTAATTTAACTGGGTGCTGTTCGGCCTATGGCAATAACAGCGCCCAGTCAAACTAGTTTCAAAATATTCTACAGAATATTTATTAAATAGTAAAGACACTGTAGTAAAGTATTTGTACAACATGACCGCCTATTAAACATTTATAACAGACTACATCACATCATTTATGACGTAATTGATTATAACGTCAGCCTATAAATGAATGACTTATTTGATTATGACATCATATCATTGACAAAAACTGGATTCCTGAATTCCTCAACAAATATATGGTGATAACGAGTGACTATTTTCTGTGACTGAAATGGGGGGGGGGGGGTGTTGCCTTGTTGCATCATTGCTGAAAATATTTTGGGACTCATTCAGTCATATGTTTTCAAAAATACACATCACAACCCTCTGTAAATGCTACAAACATTCCCAGAGTTTTAAATGATCTCATACATGTTACACCCCACCCAACCTCAAATAAGCAGTATCATTATGCGAGCAGGTGATCTTTTTTTGCCTAAAAGCTGAATATATACACATTACAAACACACACACCTGAACTTACACAAGCTTGTTCTAGACCGTTGCTCAACATAGATCCGCCAATTTTGTTGAAAATATTTTGGCGGGTCATTCAGTCAAAACGTTTTCAAAACAACCCACACAAACCTCTGTAAATGCTAAAACAATCGATTTACAAGAACACCTAATCTATCCCCATAGTTTTAAACTTGTATACCCGTTACAAATGCCTGAACACGAAATAACGTGATAGCAACATCCCAACCCAGTATGGTAGTGATTCGATCAAAACTAGGTGTAGTCGCAGTTCAAAGATCCGTCCTGAAATTCTCATTCATTCCTTATAGGGCAATCTTTCATGCATTTGGGGGTGGGCTGGCCATTTTGAAAAGAAATAATTTTCAAGAAAAACATCCTCACCGACTATGGTAGTGATCCGATTAAAACTCTAGTTGTAGCACGAGTTTAAAGATCAATACAGAAAATACTCATACATTTCTTCTGGGACGTTTTTGGCCACAGAAAAGTGGGTAGCTCGAAACTCCTTGGGTGAATAAAAAAAGCACAACCACTCGATTCCAGACTGGGTAGCAGATTCGACAAAGTTTGGAGCTGATCGGATAAAAACTGTATGAGGAAATGCAGCGTAAAGTTTTTGATGAAGAATAAGAAAGAAGAAATAACGATCTTGAGTGATTTTAATAATCGCAGATTAATAAGCCACATTATCACCAATATTTTGAAACTAATTCGACTGAGCATTGTTTATGGCCACACCTACGTCTCTACAAGAGATGACCCAATAATTTCAAGATATTCGTCCAACTTTCAGGTATAGCTACGTTTGAAACAGTATTACAGTAATTCAAGCTTTTAATATATCAAACTCGATTTCACATAGAGTCCAACAGTGTTTAGATGCTCCAAAGGGAGCTCTGTTATGCGCTCATAGGGTTTATAATGAATTACAGGATCCGCTACTGTTGCTACTGTTGCTATTGCATTAGTAGATGTCATAGATGTTACTGTTGCTGTTGCTGCGGGTGTTTTTGTCGTGGTTGATTTGTTGTTGTTGCCTTTTTCTGATTTTTGTGATTTCATAACAGTCAAGCAGATAATTAAGAGAAGCTGATTAATTAAGCGAGCACATTTTATAAACCTCACTCAGGACTTTATCTAATTAAGAGAAGCTAATTAATTAAGCGAGTGTGTTTTATAAACCTCGCTCAGGACTCTCCATGCACCATTACATTTCTTGTACAAATGTTCAGCATTTAGATACATGCATTTGTTATTATATAGCGTGCATGTAAAGTCCTCTTTATAGACATATTCTAATGCATGTATACACCTGTGCAAAAGTTAAGCACCACCCTATTTTTACGCACATGCGAGGGTATATTCATGTGCTATGAAGAAAGCAATAGCATAAACATTTATGTACCCATCCATCTTAGTGCAAGAGGTAATAATGCAACTAGAGGAATGCTGATTATGATGGTGGGGAAACACTGTATGTTTTTGTTTGAACTTGAAAACGAGGCCTGAATATGGTTACGTTGACACAACTGACAACTATTGCCCTACAGTTGACACACGTGGCTAGATTGTCATTAATGGTGTCTGAAAACGAAGTTTAACATCTGTGCACGAGTTTGAGACTGTCATTATTAATACCGGGTATATCCACCTTGTGCCTGGATTACGGCCTGGACACGACGTCTCATGCTGGTCACCAACCGACTGATACGCCATTGTGGTATTCGTTGCCATTCAAGATGGAGTGCGTCTGTTAATTCCTGTAGGTTCTGCACAGGAGGATCCCTCCTTCTCACCATGTTTCCCAGAATGTCCCAGATATGCTCAATAGGGTTCATGTCAGGGCTCCTTGCTGGCCATGGTAGGGTTTCGATGGCATTCTGGCGGAGGTATTCATGCACAGCTCTAGCACGATGTGGTCGGGCGTTGTCATCCATGAATATAGGGTGGGTTCCAGGTGCATGATTTACAAAATGAGGGACCACAACTCTATCCAGTATGGAATCTTGATATCTTTGTCCATTTAGTGTTCCAGGTACAGTCAACAGATCCAGCTTACAATCAAATGAGATGCACCCCCATATCATAACGGAACCTCCACCAAATGGAACTTCTTCCATGATGTTATGTTGGTCGTACGCCATGCGTCTGGACCTCCATACACGAGTTCGACCACCTGTGGCATGAAGCAGGAACCGACTTTCATCGGACCAGTGTACCCGTCTCCAGGATCTCATGTTCCAGTGTCTTCTTTCGTTGCACCACCTCAGACGCTCCTCTTTGTGGTGTGCAGTGAGGAGAGGACGTCTGACAGGTCTCCTAGCTTTCATGCCAGCAGCATACAGTCTCCTTTTGACGGTAGACATTGACACTCAATTGCGCTTTTCCCATTGCTGGCTGAGCACTCTGCTGTTGGTGAATGGAGATCTAACAAGGCGTACTAGGGCTCGATCATCACAGGCAGTAGTCTTCTTCGGTCTTCCAGATCTTGGCCTGTCCTTCACCTCGTTAGTTTGCCCATGTTTTGCAATCAAACGACTGATTACAGTATGGTTAATGTTCAGCTGTCTGCCACTCTCTCTCTGCATGACATACCAGTGGTATGCATGCCTATGATTTGCCATTTCACACGATCACTTAACCTTCGTCTTGCCATAGCGGTTCACAATCAAGAGCTAATTCTCTCTGTACAAATAAACCACGGTCATGAACACAAAATTCCTAATCTTGTCGCCTAAATCTGTATGTAATGTTCTACACCTCAAACTGGACTTTTACATAACTGAACACGTGTGCTGTTTCCCGCCACGCACGGACATCAAGCGGCGTGAAGTCATGCATGCATGTGCATTTCGTACTTGGAATTATGTCAGCTAACGCGGGGACAAATAGTATGGCAGCCTAGTTGTACCATCATGTTTCTACATTCTATTGTTTTTGCTGGTGCTTAACCTTTGCACAGGTGTATATATCGTATAACGTGACATTATCGACAGGTCTTAGAAAATAGTCTATGGTCGAGCATGATTGTTCTGAGACAGCTGATCATGCTTACCAGGACGACACTATGTGATCCATTAGGCCACACACACACGCAAAAAACTTTGCCCACGCCCCTTTTCACAGGTCATTAGGCCGACAACTCGCCAGCTGTTGTCCCATAATCTAACCTAACCCATAGCAAAGATATGGGCATGTATACCGATTGGCCTATATCTGCCACGTGACCTCGGCCACATTGACTATAAAGACTTCGAACCTCATTATATGTGTCAATGATCAGCACGTTCCCGGTCATTTACATCTCCGAAAACTGGCAAAGATATGGGCAGAGATCTGATTGATCGACAAAGTGATAATGTCATCAATATTTGAATGAGGCCAGGCCCCTTTTTTGCTCACACAAAATACTCGAATCTGATTGGTCGAGAGAGAACAAAGGATTTCTCTCTCGACCGGATCAAATCCGGATATATTTGAAGGTGAAAAAGAGGGCGTGGCCTAATGCAAATATTGATGACGTCATCACTCGACAAATCATAATAGACCCCTAAATCATCACCCTTCTACTCATAAGTTACTGGGCCGGTACTGGATGAATACCATGCCAATATGGTCCAGTATTGGCCCAGTACCCGCCCAAGAGTAGGTTTTATATATAGGCCTACAGCTACGGAGACACAGGCATACAAACGAACTCAATGCGCATTTATTTGGTCTCCAGTCAACTTCCCACAATTCATTGCAGATACTACTTGTAAACATTAACCGGAACCTGTACCAGGTAGAGTGTGTAGTGTTCCGGTTAATGCTAGTCTGTAGCGATCGCAATGAATTGAGTTTCCTGGAGACCGAAGCGTAATATTAACTCTTTAATCACTAAATTTGGTCATGAGTATACATATATTTGCTTATTGAATGTACTTTTTCAGGACAAGAGCAGAGTATTTTTTGGAAATTCACCACTGGAATGAGTGGCTCGGTTATCGAGTCACTCATTCCAGTAGTAAATTCCCAAAAATAATCTCGTGGCCTACAAATGAACATTCCTCAAGATCTCTGTAGAGTCCGGTTTTTGGCCGTCTGGCGGCTTCGGCATGAAGGCATTGATGAAACAAAGTTATAGTTATGACTTGCCCACCTCTTTCATAAATGTTCTTATGATGTGTTGATGCCCAACGGGCAGCAGTGTTTCTTGTGCAAGAATCCCCCCCCCCCGCCTCAATCAGATTAGTAATTCTTTAGATTTCTATCAAAACCCGGATTGCGAATAGTCTGAAAATCATTCAGGCAATTCGGATCAGAAGTTTTTGTCTCGCCTGTGAAGCAGAAAGCGAGACATATTGTGTCACTTTTACAAGATGACGTCAACAATGTTAAGTTTTTGCGTTTAGCAAACTATTCAGCTTATATTTCAGGATCAGTTAATGTTATTGCAACTAAGCTTGGCCTACGAAGCGACATTACGATAATAAGGTCACAAAGTCAAACGGCAAGATCATTATGACCTTTGTGTTTTTTCAATGTTAAGTTTTTGCGTTTAACAAAACTTCTTGGCTTATCTTTCGGAATTGGTTAATCCTATTGGAAATAAACTTGGATACATTGTTACCTATAATGTTACGAATCAGCATGCTGACACTGAAGTCACAACGTCGAAGGTCAAGGCCATTCTTACCATACAAGACTTTATTTTTCAATGTTAAGTTTTTAGGCTTAGCAAATCTGATCATGTTATTTTTCGAGATTGCTGAACCCTAATGGAATACAACTTGGGTACATGCTTGCTTATGCCAAAAGGACACAGGATGGTGACATGGAGGTAACCAGGACAAAGGTCAAGGCCATTCTAATATTGCTATTTGATCGTTTTCAACCTTGTTTTTCAATTCATCAAATCATTTATATATCAGGATTGGTTAATCCTATTGGAACTAAACTTGAATACATTGTTACCTATAATGTTAGGAAGCAGCATGATAACATGGAGGTCATGGGTGAAAGGTCAATGCCACTGTGACAAACAAGAGACAGGCGAGACATTTAATTCCGCGGAATTCTTGTTTAGATACGCCTCCAGATGGATACGTGCACGCACGCACACGCGCTCATGCATACGCAGGCAAGCGTTTTCAACGCACGCATGTGCGCTCGGGCAGGACGGCATAATCCCAACTTCTCTTTAAAAAAATTTAGGGTAGCGCCGCCGCCGCCCGCAACGACGACGACAAGATAAGATAAGATAAGACAAGATAAGATAAGATAACATTTATTGTACAGTGTACAAGATAAATAAATTGACAATAATGCAACACTGGGCACATATATGACTAGATGAATATTGTCTTTCGTATACACACATCCATACAATACATACAGTCCGCTACGCGACTGCATATTATAGCAGCAGGGATACAGAACAGCTCAGAAATAACCCTACATGCTTAAAAAATAAACTAAAACGAACGCACTGTTGAATATGTTGGACCTAATCAGATTGGAAGCAATCAGCAAGATCAATAATCGATATCGATTTTTCATTATGCGGACAAATCCAAAATGCCAAACAGAACATTTCTTACCTCGTATTCAAAATTGTAACAGCTACGGTAACTGTTTTCTGTTTCGAATTGTTTTTCTGTTTTCGGATAACATTCTAACTCATCTCTAAGCTGCGTTGCATCTATACGCATGCGTGCTCGCACATATAGTGTTATGGTGGTTTTGTTCGTTTAACATAAACTCACGTAGATGACGACATATTCGACAACATGTTACAGGCGGCAACGACGACGCCGACGACGACACTGCAAATGGCAACAGGTAGGCCTACACATAGTTTATTAAATCGTCTGTTTGTCGCTGATAAAGATGAATACACGATTAAATATCCACAGAGATAGCTTCTTAGAAGTGGATAGTGTCCTATTCATTCCAATGAGTTCCTGTGTGCATTACAGGTAGCGAGATCAAGGAGTGGGTCTGTAACAGCTGCCTCTGACAGCCGCCTCTAAGTTCAAGAATGAAGCAGATATATTTCTCACAAAATATTTACAATTAGAGATAATTAATAGTACAGCATTTATGACGTCATCATTGCTTGCTGTAGCCATAGATACCTCTGTGGCCATAGTGCTTGACGTCACTGTATATTATGATGTCACGAGCCTAACTGTCGTTAAGAGAAACCCATGCGCAGTGTCTTTATACGCTTGTTCTTACAGATATGGCTATCAAAATCGCATCTTTCTCAGATAAGAGGCTTGCTATTAGAGAGGATAAATAATGTCCACCTTAGTCACTGCGCATGAATAGTTAGGAGGTGGTTTCTAAGGAACTCAATCATGCCACGCGCATGTACCAAATTCGTCATTCGCCTGGTATATAAGGCATCTCGCCGCCATTTTGTTTTCAGTTGAAGTTTTTAATTGTTGTGATAAGCATCGATGTTTTTCACAAGATTTTACTGGATGATTCTTATTGCATCAATATAATCTACAAACGATTCGCAGATTCGTCGCTGTTCCAGGTAAGATATTTTTGGATGGATTTGATTGATGATGATGATGATGATGATGATTATCATGTCTCAACACGTAATTTGTTTAAATGTAAACATAATTCATACACGTAATCGTATCATACTCGATGTCATTTGTAATATAAAATATACATGTATATAAATATTATATGTATAAATATAATATTATAAATGTTATATGTCAAGGGTCCACCGCCTGTATTGAATTGTTAAACTATTTACCTATTTGGGAATAAAGAATCTTGAATCTTGATGATGACGACGACGATGATGATAGGCGTATGAAGAGGGGTGGGGGTGGGGTTGCAGATACCCCCACCCGCTTTCTTTTGAATCTGGGGAGGGATGGATGTGTGGGTGGGGTGAGGGGGGGGGGGAGATATGTGTTAGCCCCTCCGCCCCCCCCCCACACGCACGCACGCACACACCATTTGAGTGTATAATAAATAAATAATCGATTACGATGTCTGGAAAATAATCGATTTAATCGGATAATCGATTATTTAGTCTTGAAACGTGTGAAGTATCAATTGCGTGGTAAAGAACAGGTGGGGAGAGGGAGGGTGGATGGAGGAAGGGAGGGAGAGAGAGGGAGGGAGGGAGTATAACTTAATAATAAAAATAAATAAATAAATATATATGACGAACACTTTGTTAAACACTGTTAAATAAATAGGTTTTGTTTTTACTTAAGACACTAATTGCTATAAAAAAAAAGAAGAAAAGAATTACTGGGTTTTTTCTTTAAAAAATTAACAGAATATGCAATTCAGTAAATTGTGCCTGTAGTTAGGTATAGATTACCTTAAGACCGTAAGACCCTCAATATGTTAAGCTAAACCAACCAGTCCTCTGATTGCCTGCACATTGATTGGCAACTGTGTAGTAAGGGACGGAGAGAGAGAGAGAGAGAGAGAGAGAGAGAGAGAGAGAGAGAGAGAGATCATTTAATCATATAGCGTTCGCCTGTGGCGCTTATCTACGATGAAATTGAAAAAGCTGAATATTTAAAAAATCATTTGACGGCAAGTTCTTGCCGCCTTAGGCGCTTTAAATTAAATTTCTTCCAAAACAATCGGCAGAACTTGTGAAAATTCGCATTAAAAATTGTGAATTTTAGTATGAAAAATAGTAGTTCAATTTCGTACGTTTTCGTGAAATCGCCATTTTTTTTTTTACCAAATTGAATATTCTGAACCTAATTTGACACGGTTCCTGCTGTAGACAGCATCAGCTGATTTACAGCTCCCAGTCAAAGACTCAGTAGATTCAAAATAGCTTACAACACCAGCCTCCGAGACAGATACTGTTACATACCTGTAAACAATAGCAATCACAGGAAGATGTTACTGACCAATTAGGCCCTATTAACCCCTCTCGTGTCAACTTAACCCTTTAATGGTCAAACTGACCAAAAACAACTTTGCAGTGGTCTCCAGACATGGCTATTTGAAAGGCCTAGAGAAGAGTATTTTTGAATATTTACCACAAGAATGACTACAGTCATTCTAGTGGTAAAATTTCAAAAACACACTTCTCGGCCTGCAGATAGACACTGGCTAATTAGAAACCCTAATTTTCATTACCATTATCCCTTTAATGGTCAAGGTGGCGGAAAAAATTTCAGTGGTAAATTTACAAAAATAGTTTTCTAAAATTATAATATCTTGAAAAATATTGACGATCAATTTTAATGTTTAATTGATATATCAAGTATCGTTCTGAGCGCTTTGAGGCGCTGTGGACACAAGAGGAGTTAAGAGTTAGGAGGTGGACCCTTGGAGGCCAGGAATATTTATGGTCAGGGGGTTTCTGCTTCTAAAAGGGTTCTATTTCTAACAACTGATCCTTTTTTGCGTTCTTCGGCACTCATTGTTTTGGTGACATCGTCAAAATATGTTCATTTCAATAAAAAGATACATCATTTTTATACACCATTTGAAGATTTTATCAAATTGCAGCAAAAATCAGTAATTATTTTACCTACATTTTTATTTGGCGTGTGACAAACACGTGTCTTCAATATTAGTATTACGTTTTTCATGGTCCATAAAATTGTTCATAACTGGCGAAGAATGAAACAAACTAGTCCAGTTTTCACGTCAGACGACATCTGCCAGTTGCTGTGAAAAGCGGCGTGTTGATTTCACCAATACAACAATAATTCTACGGATGCAACGAAGGGCCATGGGTTGCTTATATTGTTTTCAAATCTAGATTGATATTTTTCACGCACATGCTCAATCCAAACACGACCATAGTTTCTATATTATATGGTGAAAACTAAAATAATTTTTAAGCGTTTTATGGTGTTTTAAACTCTAGATTTACTACTAAAAACAAGGATACGGGATTTTGATTTTGAAAATGGATGGTCTGTCTGTACACCGGGTATTATGAAAAATGCAATTTGACCTGCCTTGCGTTAAGTACGGAAAACGTTTCAAGACATTTTGCTAAATCTGCAAACTGTTAACAATCCGCTGTTTTCGCATTAGTTAAATCATATCATACACAAGCCGAAAAAGCCGATTTTGCGTTAAGTTGTGCGCCCTTTTTAGCGGCTTTTCTATCATTATTTTACTGACAAACTCTCCTGTTGTCATATCATAGACGGTGATGTCATATCACCCTCTCGTTGCTATATAAATAATTTATTTACATCCCTGGTAGAAACTTAAAAAGTAAAAAGTACACAAAAACTCTTAAAATCGATACTAGGTATTTACACAGGGTAAATTTTTTTGGAGGAATTAACACATTTTAATGCATGTATTATTTCACTGACCACTTGCTAATTACTAAATAGAAGTCATTTCTTGTCAACACTTTTACATTCATATGTAATCAGCGAAACCGACCATACCTTTTAGAAACCGGTACTCGGATTTTATCAGATTTTATGACGTGCTTAGTCGCATATTTGTGCGAGTATTTCGCCGGGTATTCTGTATCAGCTTCTATATTTACCGAAGTAGTTTCTTTTGATCTTCTTGTGAGCTGATCGGGGAGAAGAGCGTTGTCTCATCTGCAAACAACTTGATCATATTATCCATGAGGTAACAGCTGAGGAGAACTGCACACGAAACACTGCCGGTTCAGTTAAGTTTTTCTTTATTCACTCGGGCCGTTTTTTAACAGCATATGAGGTATACATTTTTTTAAAAACATTTTGCTGTGTGTATGCCGCTGAGAACGGGACCCGAAACACTGCCGTGTGTATGCCGCTAAAAACTGGTCCCAAAATACTGCCGTGTGTATGCCGTGTGTATGCCGCTAAGAACTTGTCCCAAAACACTGCCGTGTGTATGCAACTAAGAACTGGTCCCAAAACACTGCCGTGTGTATGCTGCTAAGAACTTGTCCCAAAACACTGCCGTGTGTATGCAGCTAAAAACTGGTCCCGAAACACTGCCTTGTATAATGTGTATGTCGCTAAGAACTGCAGCACACCTGGAATCTGAGCCATCAACAGCTATCCTGTGTCTTGTGTTGTACAGGAATGCTCCAATTCCTCAAATTTATCCTAGATTACTTGATAACGATGATGATGTATTATTATTATTGATGATGATGATGATGTATTATTGATGATGAGGATGATGATGATGATGATGATGGTGTATTGATGATGATGATGATAATGATGATGGTGTATTATTGATGATGATGATGATGATGATGTATTATTGATGATGATGATGATGATTATGGCGGTAATGGTGTATTGATGATGATGATGATGATGATGATAGTGTATTGATGATGATGATGGTGTATTGACGATGATGATGATGATGATTGTGATTATGACGGTAATGGTGTATTGATGATGATGATGATGATGATGATGATGATGATGACGATGGCGGTAATAGTGTATTGATGATGATGATAATGGTGCATTGATGATGATGCTGCTTCTGCTGATGATGATGGTGTATTGATGATGATGATGATCGTGTATTGATGATGATGACGATGATGGTGATGGTGTATTGATGATGGTGATGGTGTATTGATGATAATGGTGTATTGATGATGATGATGGTGTATTGATGATGATGATGATGATGATAGTGTATTGATGATGACGATGGCGGTAATAGTGTATTGATGATGGTGTATTGATGATGATGATGATGATGGTGTATTGATGGTGTATTGATGATGACGATGATGATGATGGTGTATTGATGATGGTGTAATGATGATAATGATAATGATGGTGTATTGATGATGATGGTGATGGTGCATTGATGATGATGATGATGATGGTGTATTGATGATGATGATGATGATGATGTTGATGATGGTGATGGTGTATTGATGATGATCGTGATGGTGTATTGATGATGATGATGGTGTATTAATGATGATGATGATGATGATGATGATGATGATGATGGTGGTGGTGGTGTATTGATGATGATGATGATCGTGATGGTGTATTGATGATGATGATGGTGATGGTGTATTGATGATGATGATGGTGGTGTATTGATGATGATGAGGATGATGATGATGATTTCACAGCTGAATGATTTTACATCTTCAGCTTGCTAGCATCTAATCCTCTTTTAACCATAACAAATTACAGAATTAATGGTCATTATTATATTCATAAATAAAGATCTGGATTGCAGTATTTTTCGCTATTCTATCGGTTATTCCGTTTTGGCAGCCATAAAGTGCAGTCATCATCATTGTCATCATATCATCGTCATAATAAGCACGCCCTCGAGTAGGCACGCACAAGGAAGAAGTTTTTGTGTCGCTGGTAATTTAATGAGAATGAAAGCTCGCGAGATTGTATCATTTGCTATGCCTATGGAATCCAGTCAAATCTCTCAGTTTGGTCAGGATGCGGACAGAGCCGGATTACGACAAGCAAGGGCTTGCGGCACTAAATCCCTGCTGCCCCGATAGATATATGTGGGCCTGAATCATACAAAATTATCGTATTTTACCCATTTGAACTTCCAATGCCAGTATCTCGCTTTTATAGTCATGATACATGTAAGCTGTTGAATATTTTAAAACCAATTTAACTGGAATCTGGTGCTGCCTAAAGCTGGTACTGCCTAATCATTCAGTCAAATTAGTTTCATAATATTCAACAACGTTGACGCACACGTAACAAATTTAGGATATACGGGTGTAGTAGCAGCTCCGTCCGCGATCCACCCGATACCCCCACCCCCACCTTCCCCATCCCCACCTTCCCCACCCCGGCCCACCCACATCTATTTAACCCTGAACCCCTAATAGGCTGAATCTAGCTCAGGTTGCGGCAGATGCGTGGTGACTTTTGGGAGTTTACGCTATGGCCTACAAACATAACGCAGAAACAATACATTATCAAAACATGAACAAATAGGGTTATGCATGGACGTGGTTAGGGCCTATATCAAAATCATTAAAATCAAAATCTGGTCTGCGGTATTTTAACTTGAACTTAAAAGTGCAGTACTTAATCCTCACGCCAGCAAGCACGTGGTCGCGTTCGCACACATAGACACATACAATGTGATATGATCACATACCCACTCCAAATATGCGTGAGGCGACCACACGCATACATGCATATATCATGCACGTACTCGCGCGCGTATGCAGAGTAGCGCGTGCGTACGCGTCAACGCGGAAAATACGTCTTGTCATACATGTATACGTACACAACTGTATGCAGACCTAAGACATTGTCATATGCCGACACATGCACAAGTATTCACATGATACGCATACGTTAAGACCCCTCTTGTGCGAATCACGTTTGCCTAACTCAGATCAGAACCTTTCTACTAAATTCACACCCCATCCAACCCACCCTAATACCAACCACACAGCCTCCCCCATATTAGTTTTCTTAGTGTGTCTCCCACAATTGGACTGTACAACACTTTATTAAATTGATTTAAGTTCCTAAAAATTAAATTCAAATCAATCATATTCGTTTGTATTTTATATAACCTCCTCAATACTGTCCTATGGTAAGGTAGATTACATTACTTTATTCCATTCTAGATTTTCCTATTCGGATTATATCACCCATATGCCCTATCATGCCATCTCACCCCATCAAGTCATATTCCATTTAACTTAAAAAATATATTCATTTCATTTCATTTAATTATGCTTAATCTGGACAGAAGCCTAGTGTATTCATTAATACGCGATCTAATCTCATTTATACTCTTCTGGTTTATTATGTTAATTACCAAAGTACGGGGAAGAGGCTATTCTGATCGGGTCCATCCGCCCGCCTGCCCACCCCAGCCACCCGCTCGGTCATCACCAGCCACCCATTCATCCATCCTTTATCTCTCCGTATGTTCGGCTGTACGTGTGTCTGCCCGGATCCTGCGGTGTAACCAGGTATCCAAACTTTGGCTGTAATCCTCATAACTAGGATACGGATCAGATCAAATTTTGAATGTGTGTTTACCTTGAAAATTGCTGGTCCGATTTGGCTCAAACTTGCGAGAATCTGAAATCTCTAATTGCTCTTGTTTGCTTTTATTTTACTTTTATTATAGCAATAGTTGGCATATTTGTTAAATTGTTAGTGGATATACCTAACTTAAATTCTTCTAAATTAAGGTAATATAAAATTATGTATATCTTTTGTTTATTTCTTTCAGATATACTCAGAATGCATCTGGAAATCGAAGCTATTCGTGCACTCCTGGCTCCTTACCTGCCAGAAGTTCGGGAATATCGTAAGAGACGGAATAGCGAGCCGTTAGAGGACATCACCAAGTCAATGGTTCTTTTCAATGGCCGCTGTCATGGCAACCGCGATGCATCTGAAGCTGTGAGATCACTATGCAATCAGTGTTTGGATGGCGTGCCTATGCCTAAAACACGTAAGTTTATTTTAATCTACAAGATAAGTTCAGTTACCTACCTTTGAATTGAAATCTCTGACATTGGTCTGCTCCCTTGAGCTTATGGTTTCATTTCACAAGGTGCTTCACGCTATTTTATTGGCTAATTATATAATTTATAAATAAAATTTCAAATACAATAACTGGAATTTATACCGTCTGAGAATAAAATGCAAAACTCAGTAATAAATATGTCACCCATATATTGCTAAGCATCTATCTTTGTACATGTCTTAAAAATTGGCATGCTGCTAAATCTTCTGAGTGCGTGTGCGCAGATTGCCAGGACAAGGACAACTAATATGCAAAGTATGTATATTTAACAATATCCCGATTAGCATGTCGTAGCATACCAAAGAATGTTTTGGATGAATTAAATCTGGATAAAAAGAGGTCACCAGAAAACTATTTCATCTGTAGGCTTGGTGTCCCCTGTCACACATATTGACACGTTCTAGGTCACCTGGACAATGGGACCATTCTTGATTTCATGTGTTCCAACATAACTCAATGAATGTGAAGTTCCATAGCTTTGCATCAAAGGCCCGTAACCAAATAAGGATATGTTTTAACTTTGGATGACGTGTAACAACAGTACATAAATTTATGATCCATCTAACATGCTCCAATCTTAGAGCTGTGTATATGCATGAATTCCTGTGAAGTAACTCTATGCTGATTTTTCTGCAAGCGTATTCTAGGTAATTAGATCAGTGGACATTGTGTAACGTTATTACTATATGTAATCGACAATTAGATCATCTCTTATACGGCTGATCAAAAGAATTAAGGAGATAATGTGGTAAGGGGATCATTTCTGACAATTATGTTGCCAAAAGCTCGAGCAATCACACAGAGCAACACCACGATCAAAGTGAATATACAGTTCGAACTAACAACGAAACAGGATAATATTGTTTATGAATACAAAAAGACAATGCTTAGCAAAAACATATCGAACCATTACCAAATCGCATCCATGATATAGTCTTCAGCCTGTATTCTGTCTCAATCATATATATTTCCTATTACAAATCTTGACAAAGATGGTGACGAGGACATATGTCCAGTAAGATTGCAAAACCAGCTGTGCATGGAAAGATGGTCTCAACACAGTGCTTCGACAAGAAAGGGTTTTGCCTCTTGTGGACAGTATGTAATGATGGTCGTCTCACACGCCGAACAACATCTTGTGAAAGAGAAGGATCCACAAAGCACAAAATGAAGCTCCCTTCTTTGTCCTAGTCTTTGTGCAAAAGATATAAAAGTATATATTATTCAGGTAACATTTAACAATGTAATATAATATATTATGTATTGTGTATAATATATATATATATATATATATATATATATATATATATATATATATATATATATATATATATATATATATATATATATATATATATATATATATATATATATATATAATATATATATATATATATATATATATATATATATATATATATATATATATATATATATATATATATATATATATATATATATATATATAAATATATATATATATATATATATATATATATATATATATATATATATATATATATATATATATATATATATATATATATATATATATATATATATATATATATATATATATGAGCATGTGCATGAAACGTTTCTAGGCTACTCTGACAATATTTCAAGAATAGCATTGTCATTTCCACCACAATTTATCCAGACATATCTTTATTTGGAGACAATTACTTTTCTATAGTCTTTGCACACCGAGTGACTCTAATGAAAACAACCTTATCGATATAAAGAAACATATGCCAGGAATTTAAACTATCTAAAGTGCTACGTCATAAACAGAATTCAGTGACATATCCTTGATGCTGATCATAGCGCATTGACGTCATATATATATATATATATATATATATATATATATATATATATATATATATATATATATATATATATATATATATATATATATATATATATATACTTGCCAAAGTTCTGTGTGATTTCAATTGTGAATAATTTTAATTTTTAAGCTACGGTGTGTACATTTCTCAGTATACGTATGTTCAGTTTGCACGATCTCTGCTTTGAAACTGTGAATGAGCTTTCGTTTTAAATTATGCTTCTCCAAAAGATTGTGTCTTAGTCTAGTCTATGTCATGAGAAGTTGTTTTGCCAACCCCATGTTGGTATTCTTAGCAGAAGTGTTGTTGCTATATATTTGGCAGTGATGGCTTTTGTTAAAATTGATTTTAAGATATCTAAATACAGACTAAATATTGATATTTGGTATCAAATCATTACTTGTTGAACTGGAAATAGGTATCGTCTTGGTCGAGTGTGGACATGTGTATTTTACAAGAACCTGTTTGAATTAATTCCAAGACGACTGATAATTGTTAACAAGAATTCTTATTCATTTTGGAAACAAAGTTGGAGTAACCTGTTCCTATTTAATAGGTTTCACTGTTTAAATTATGCCTGATTCAATTATTCAAAGTTTACACACTTTACATTCTGGGTGTATTATATAGCCATGTCTTGGCATAAAGAAGTTGTGATAAAAACATGTTATATGTGAGGTCAGTAAATAAACCTTTTGGAACTGACAAAGTATCTATTCAGGAGTCCTCAATTCATTAGCCTAATTGCAATAAAAACTTTCATTTCCATAATTATGAGCATGGCTTAGTTAAATCTATTTCGACGCTAAACTAAGAATTCGAAAAATATTATAATTTTCATTTACTCATCAATTGTTTTCTTTATTTCACACCATAAATCTTGCACTAATAAATTGAGATAAACTATTGAACCAGAAAACTTTACACCTTTCATTTCATCTTTTATCTGTCTTAGTGCCGAATGTAAGATATTGGGCATTAATGATATGTGGTCTCTTAATGGAAGCCAGTTGTCATATATGTAAATACCTCTACTGGTCTCTTAATGGAGGCCAGTTGACATACTTGTACATCCTTCAAGTGATCTATAGCATGCCAGTTGTCATATATGTAATGCTTATAGAGGTCTCTTATAGCATGCCATTTGTCATATATGCAATGCTTCTAGAGGTCTATTATAGCATGCTATTTGTCATATGTACAAAGGCATCTACTAGTCTCGTAAAGCATGTCAGTATATATATATATATATACTGACATGCTTTACGAGACTAGTAGATGCCTTTGTACATATGACAAATAGCATGCTATAATAGACCTCTAGAAGCATTGCATATATGACAAATGGCATGCTATAAGAGACCTCTATAAGCATTACATATATGACAACTGGCATGCTATAGATCACTTGAAGGATATATATATATATATATATATATATATATATATATATATATATATATATATATATATATATATATATATATATATATATATATATATATATATATATATATATGTAAGTGCCTCTAGCGGCAGAAGTGCATGGTTTAATACTGCATGTGTTTCTTAATAAAGCATATCCTGATAAGTCAAGCCCACAAGCCCTGTTGTTATCTTGAGAGAGTTTACGTTATCACATAGCAAGCCTGTGTTCCATTGCATAACATCCATTAAACCATTACATATCTTTTCATATATTCCACTAGTGTAATAAAGTCACGTGATCTGGTGATGTACGTCACATGCAATGTATTACTCTCCCCATTGTCACGTATTAGCGATGACGTAATACTAGCTCTTCTGCTCTAATTGTAGTAGTATTTTGGCTACTGTTAAGATGTAGAATGAAATAGTTTTTAAATTTTAATAGAAAGCTCAGAAGTTTCAACAGATAAATTAACATATATGCTACAATAAAATATGTTTAAATACAAATTTGCTGCGTATTGGTCCGAACTTGCAGAAGTGAACTGCTACAGCGTTATGGAAAACATAATGTACTATGGCAGGAAAATGGTTAAAGCGCTCATGAAAATTTGAAATAAAAGCTTATTTGGTAAGTAGAATAACACACTCGTTGCAATTTCGTATCAAATATATCACACACGTTTAGTAGGATCTCAATTGGAATTCACCATATCTCGTTCCAAATTAGATCTTACTTTTTAAACTTGTGTGATAAATTTTAGACACTCGTGTGAGATCCTCTATGTATATGTAGTATTACCTAATGTATCATTAATTGTCTTTTGTTGTTTCTTTACAGAACGCTTCAGTCCTGAAACATTCTTCCAGACACCATATGAACTCCGACGAAGTATACTGATCAGCCTTCGTGCATTTAAGAAGCTGGATGAGCTAAGAAACGAGATCATCCAGGAAGAAATGGATATGATAAACAACAACTACATAGAGGAACCAATTTGCAATAACAGCTTAGACAAAGACTCGGGTATTCGTGAGAGCAGCTTGAACAGTGACGCACATCTTTCTGATAACTGCTTGGACAAAGACACAAGTATTTGTGATTGCATCTTGGATGAAGACATGCTTATTTGTGGTAGCATCCTGGACGACGATATAAGTATTGATGATAGCATCTTGGATGAAGACATAGATATGTGTGATATCATCATAAACAAGGAGATCAGTATTCACGATAACAGCCTGGGCGAAGAGATAAGTAGCAGCTCGGGTACAGACATAAGTATTTGTGATAGCAATTCAGCCAATTGGACGAGTAATTGTGATTGCATTGGGGTCAAAGACACTCATATTCCCTCTACGACCCCTGATAAAGACACGCTTATTCCTGACACCAGCTCAGTCAATGAAGCAGCTCTTGCTGATAACATCGCAGTCAAAGACACACATCTTTCTGATAACAGCTCAGCCAAGGACACCTCTCTTCCTGATAGCAACTCAGCCAAAGACACAACTCTTCCTGATACCAGCTTAGTCAAAGACACAACTCTTTCTGATAACATCTCAGTCAAAGACACGTCTATTCCTGATAACAGCTTGGTCAAAATCAGTGATAAGAGCTTTGAAACAGATTCATGCATATGTTATCGCAGCCTGGACAAGGATACACATAACTCAGAGACGGCAGCAGTGGTGAGAATGCGAGAACTGAAGAAAGCAGACAATTCAAAGTATAGACTTGCAAGGTGGGCGGGGCATAGCATCTTGGATAAGGACAAGTGTAATACTGATAACAGCTCTGGCAAAGACACACCTCTTCCTCATAACAGCTCATTCAAAGATACACATATTCCTCAGAACAGCTCAGTCAAAGACACGCATACTCCTCATAACAGCTCAGTCAAAGATACACATATTCCTCAGAACAGCTCAATCAAAGACACACCTCTTCCTCATAACAGCTCAGTCAAAGACACACCTCTTCCTCATAACAGCTCAGCCAAAGACACACATATTCCTCATAGCAGCTTAGTCAAAGACACACCTCTTCCTCATAGCAGCTCAGTCAAAGACACACATATTCCTCATAGCAGCTCAGTTAAAGATACACATATTCCTCAGAACAGTTCAGTCAAAGACACACATATTCCTCATAACAGCTCGGTCAAACACACGCTTCTTCCTCATAACAGCTCAGTCAAAGATACACATATTCCTCAAAACAGCTCAATCAAAGACACACCACTTCCTCATAGCAGCTCAGACAAAGACACACCTCTTCCTCATAACAGCTCAGTCAAAGATACACATATTCCTCAGAACAGCTCAATCAAAGACACACATATTCCTCATAACAGCTCGGTCAAACACACGCTTCTTCCTCATAACAGCTCAGTCAAAGATACATATATTCCTCAAAACAGCTCAATCAAAGACACACCACTTCCTCATAGCAGCTCAGACAAAGACACACCTCTTCCTCATAACAGCTCAGTGAAAGACACACATATTCCTCATAATAGCTCAGACAAAGACACACCTCTTCCTCATAACAGCTCAGTGAAAGACACACATATTCCTCATAACAGCTCAGTCAAAGATACACATATTCCTCATAACAGCTCAGTCAAAGACACACATATTCCTCATAGCAGGTCGGACAAAGACACACCTCTTCCTCATAGCAGCTCAGACAAAGACACACCTCTTCCTCATAACAGCTCAGACAAAGACACACGTATTCCTCATAGCAGCTCAGACAAAGACACACCTCTTCCTCATAACAGCTTTGTTAAAGATACACATATTCCTCATAGCAGCTCAGACAAAGACACACCTCTTCCTCATAGCAGCTCATGCAAAGACACACCTCTTCCTCATAACAGCTCAGACGAAGACACACCTCTTCCTCATAGCAGCTCAGACAAAGACACACCTCTTCCTCATAACAGCTCAGCGAAAGACACACATATTCCTCATAACAGCTCAGTCAAAGATACACATATTCCTCATAACAGCTCAGTCAAAGATACACATATTCCTCAGAACAGCTCAGTCAAAGACACACATCTTCCTCATAACAGCTCGGTCCAAGACACGCTTCTTCCTCATAATAGCGCAGTCAAAGACACGCCTCTTCCTCATAACAGCTCAGTGAAAGACACACCCTCTTCCTGATAGCAGCCTGGTCAAAGACACCGATGACAGCTTTGACACAGATTCACGTATAAGTATTAGTAGTCTGAAGAAAGATACAATCATGTGTCGTAACAGACTAGACAAAGATACGCATAGCTCAGATGCCGCAGCAGTGGTGCCAATACAAGAACCGAAGAAAGCAGACCGTACAAAATATAGACTGGCAAGGTGGGCAGGCCGTTGCCCAAGGCAGAAATGCTAAGATGGACAAACGTACACACGCACTCACGCACGCACGCACACACCCACGCACGCACATATATACATGAATGCGCATTCGAACGCACACACAGACTCACACACACGCACAGGTATATTTCCTTCTACATATTATATTTCCTACTTGATAGATTGTTCTTCACACTCTGCTAGTCAATGTCGTATTAGTCATGTTCTACAGTTTATTAACACGTTTACTGCTGAATTCTCATCTCAGATTATTCAATTCTAATCAGTATTATAATTGACGTTCATATTGAAAATAGTATTACTGCATGTTCTGGCTATGTAAGATAACATAATGTTCATGGTCAGTTCCAGTGAACCTTTATTCAGCACCTATGACATCGTGTTCATTGTATCTATACTAACCATACACCAAGACCCATAGTTCTGTGTGCTAATCGCACTTATGTACAACATTATGTCAGAATAAATGAAGTTAGTTTAAAATTGTACCATCTCTGAATCCTACTATCATTATTACCAGAGAGATGGCACAATTTGTGAAACAAAATCCCCAAATCAGGATTAAATGAGATAATTGGATAATTAACTGACGAAATACTCCGATTTATAAATAGAATAATGCAATTAAATTGTTTTTATATAATATTATTTCCATTACAATATCAGAACAGATCAGCATGAAAATTTATTACAATTTTATGTATTTGAAAATTATAACTATCAATATGAAATAAAAAAAGATTCCTATAAATTAAATTCATTTGTCTGTTTTTGTAATTACTTATTTAATTTCAAATAAATAAGCTATGTCGAGTAAATTTCATGAAGGAAATTACATGAAAGAGTTTCCTCCTGTCCCATACCATCAATTTATATTCCTATCTTTTTGCCCCTATCTGCATTCATCAATCTTCTCTAGTGTCCAGTAATGTGTCCTTGATCAATTTATGGATCTGAACTGTCACTCAAGTAACCGACGTCATAATTAAAATACGTCACTTGTTAGCTGACGTCACAATCAAATGATGTGTGTTTGACATCAAACAAACAAATGTCAGACCATAACCTCCTGACCTCTATATGTCTCTCATATTACGACATTAACCCTTTCATGATGAAGACGACCAAAACCGACCTCTGTAGTAATCCTGAGCAATGTCCATTTGCGCGCCAAGCGAATGCTGTTTTGAAAATTTTAGTGGGAAATTTTCACAAATAGTCACCTTGGACTGCAAATGGACATTCGATAAGCCGATATTCTAATATTCTTTAACAAATTTAGTCGTTAAAGGGCGAACAATAACTCTAATTTTTACAAGCTAAAAGTGAAACACGAATATTTAAGATAATTGTTATTATTAATTTTTTGTTTTACTAATGAAAGATGCAATGCATAAGGATAATGGACGGATCAATTTCTAGCTATGCCACGACTATTCTAAGTATGCCACGCCCATTCTAGTTTATGCCACATCCATTCTAGCTATGTCATACCCATCCTAGCTATGCCACGCCCATTCTAGTTATGCCACATCCATTCTAGCTATGCCATACCATCCTAGCTAATGCCACGCCCATCTTTAGCTATGCCACAAACATTCTAGCTATGCCACGTCTATGACCATTCTAGCTATGCCACGCCCTTTTCAATATATGTCACACGCATTTATAGCCATGCCGCGACCATTCTATGTATGCCACGCCCATTTCTAGCCATGCCGCGACCATTCTGTATGCCACGGCCCATTTCTAGCCATGCCGCGCCCTTTACTATCTATGCCACACCCATATCTATACACCACACTTATTTCTAGCTAAAGTCCGCCCACTTTTTATGCATGTATGAATCGATTTGAAACTTTGAAGCTTGACCTCCCAGAATCTAAATTTCAAGGTAACTATACAGGTAAGATTTTGAATATTTTGAAACTAATTTAACTGGGCTCTATTGTTCGCTGTGAATGTTTATTAGATTGTAAATTCATGTATGTAAAATTAATACCTTAGTGATGGACATTTCGATTTTCGGGACAGAGCTACAAGTCAATATTATGGTGACGTCATCTGACTTGTGAGGTAATAAAGGAATTCGATCTGCCTGTCAAATATATGACGTCATAACGAATTACGTCACACGTATTTTGATGTTACAAGCAACTAGGGCCTCATGAATTACTTGCCTATGTCTGTCATAATTGCTTCATAATCCGTCAAGTTGTACGAATTGTATGTCCTTACTATTTAATAAGCATTGCACTGAGTATTTTGGAACTAAATTGACTGGGCGCTGTTTGTACTTAGCTAGAAATGGGCGTGATGTAGATAGAAATGAGTGGGGCATGGCTAGAAATGGGCATGGGTATAGCTAAAAATGGAACCCTCTATTGATTTCGTAATTATATTATCATGCACTATAGCAAGACGCAATGGGCATCCACGTAAATTGTAATAGAGTTATCAAACATTGACTAATACTAGGATCTGATCTGTCACTCAAGTATCTGACGTCATAATCAATTACGCCACTAGATAGCTGACGTCACAATCATAATACCGTATTATAACTCAGTCATGAAAATAGACAAGTCCGTCAAAATGTCTTTAAAACACCCGTTGAATATTTTTAACATAGGCAGCAAGAATTCCTAGTCAGGTTAATTTCAAAATATTCAATACCTTACTTGTATAATTGCCATGAAATCTTGGATTCTGTGAATTTAGGGTTCAAAGTATAAAAAAAAAATGGGTTTCAAC